>CM068592.1:8724288-9044288 GCA_035048485.1 Pteria penguin
AAAAAAAAACAAGTGATCCAGTTGATGGTAAAAGAATTCCCATTCAGTATTCTCATGCAATTGCTGTTTAAGTCGCGCTGACCACAAATAAGACAAGTACTACAGCAGTGGGATCTAAGATTTCTGATTTAATGACACATACCGCGCTGGTGGTACATAGATATAAGCAAATATCTCCTTTACCTAGGTTAGCCACACCCGCCAAAACATAAAAATAAAAAAGAACCAACATTACCATACGGCATTACCATAAGTGCATGACAATAAACAAGCATATTCTTTAGGTAAGCCTCATCCACCTTAATATTTTAATGAAAAGCAAAGAAAACCATAGGCACACATTAGATGTATATGATTTTAGTCGGAAGGGATATTTTCGGAGCAAAACTGATAAAGACGAAATTATTAGGACATTGTTATTTACCTTTAACACAAATTCCTTCAGTTCTTTTTTTGTCTGTGATTAAACAACTGTTAAATGGGGTAGAACAATCCGTATCCTGACGGAAGAGAGGACAAATTATGAGCTGTTGCAATTAATTTGTTTGTGTCTCGCATAATAATGGGATTTTACAAATTCATCATGAAAGTTTTACCATAAAAACGGTTTTAGCATTTTTACATATTTTAAATTTAAATCATCATCATAATCATCATCATCATCATCATCATTGCTTAAAGCTGTATACCCTATGTTCGCTAGTACAGTGCATATTACAGGTGAATTTATTCTAAATTGTTTTGATTATATATATAAGCCTAAAACATGTTAAAAAAGAACCCTTGCAAATGTTGTGATCAAATTCGTCGTATTAAGTGAGATATGGCTGTCTAAATCGCGACGTTTGTAAACAGAATGTTTACAACCAACTTATCACGTGATCGAATTCGGAAGCCGCTGCATCATGGACACTGATGGAGGGCGAGGTAAATAAACTTGACGAGTAATTTTAATAATCTGCATCCTAGTCTGCTAAAGTTAGTATTTACTGAAATTGTTTTCTTTTTGGGTCTCCCTTCATCGTATTTGTTTTGATTAAACTGTGCATGCGCGAAATTAGGTTACAGTTGTATTTATGGAATACCCACTTTATTTACGAAGTATTGTCTTTTTATTTTGATATCTCCGAGGGTTTGAAGCAACAAAAAATGGTATTAACGCAAAGTTTATTACTTCAGTCATATGAGAAAAATACAGTTTTTGTTTTATATGCCCTAATTTTTGAAATTATACCAAATTGTAGGGTATACAACTTTAAGCATTGGTACTCGTGTGTAATGTTTACTGCTGAAAGTAAAATCTTTTTAAAATGTGCTGTTTTGTAGATGATTTTCAGCTCTGAAAGGAACTAATTCTTTATGGGTTAACGTTATTTACGAATAGAAAGATTACACTTTACCTTTTTGCAAAACTTTTTTCCTGAAATTAAGAGATAAGTATATGACATTATACTTATGCTATTTCAAAATTGATTATATATGTTCGGTATATACTTAGATAACTTTCCTACATCTCTCAGAGAATAGTTAGCAAACTTGGTTTGAATTCTTCTCTCTCACTGACAAGAGTGTGCATACAGATATATGTACATAAGTTGGTTCATGGATATTAGATCAACTCAAAGAGCTCTATCAGAAAAAAATGTATAGAAGCTAAAACACAGACAACAGAGAACGATGTAACAAATTCAGTGGTATTATATAGATAGAGAGAATAAGTGTCTTATTTTGTGTTTTCAAGACTGGAAATGTCGAACATTTAATTACGACGTCCTAAGCTTAACAATCAAAAGTCTGTCAAACATAGCTTTCTGTGCTGAAATGTGGGTCAAATATGGGGCGTTATGACATCACCGATCAATGTTATTTATACAGAAATAAAATATATATGTCTTGAAAAATTTATCTCAGGCAATTACAGTGGTTGTGCATATATATATATACGGCTAAGAACTGTAGTTTGATATGAAAAACGTCATGTATTAGAACATATATACGTGAATTCATTTGATGCAACATATATGCACTTCGACAACTCTCAAGGCCGCGACTGTTGAAAACTAAACAATAGATATTTGAAGAGCAAACTCATTACCAAATTGATCTTAACGTGATAGCCAATAATCCTTTTATGGACAGCTGTGCACGTGGGAGATCATCTTTAATCTTAAAATAATTTACAAATATTTTGCACAGTAAATTTCAATAATATATCTCGGGTTAGAACAGAGGTACTGAGAACTGGAATGAAGAAACCCTCGGGAACTAACCATCCACCAGCAGCGTTATCGATCCAGTGGTTATAATTATCATTAGAATATATATACGTGAATACGCAAGATCGCAAGTACTCATTCCGTCCATGTTTTATATTTTAGTCACCTACCAAATCTATTGTTCGAAACTTCGGCAAATTTTCTCTTAGACTGGAGAACAAAAGAGTGGTGTGTATAAAAGCACAAGTCAATTAGAAATCACGATCTTGCGTATTATTTTGCTCTAACTATAATTGAAGTTAGACATTTACTTCCAAGGCATACGCTCAGTTCTTTATTCTGTATTATTCCCACGGTCAGGCATTTTCGATTCTTCGAACACGATGGTCCTCCCTATTAAGAAGTTTATAATAAACGATGTATATAAATAAATGTTATAAATTGGTTGATTTGTTGGTTGACTGCTCTTTCACGTTGTCTCATGGAAGCAGGAGGTAACAAAATTTCTTGGAATTTAACCTCGATCGTCTGCTTCGCGAGAGAAGTTCTGAATCATTACAAGAAATAATTATACACCATTAATATAATATAATATAATATAATATAATATAATATAATATAATATAATATAATATAATATAATATAATATAATATAATATAATATAATATCAGTTTTCAAAAAACTCAGATCTTCGAAATGAATATGCATTATTCAAACTGCTGCTAATATATATCAGATCCATACATTGTTCTGCATTTACAGCTTGTACATACAATAGTTATGAATAATATCTCGGAATACATGTTAACCTTCTTACCTTTACACAAACACGCCCATCTGGAAAAAATATATGTGAACAATTAATCATGTATATACAGTCGTTTTATTATTCGTTGAAACAATATAACTATTTCACCTATTTAGAGCCAGTATAACGCGGTGGGGACACCAGAATATTTGCAATACTTCCAAATTCTATGAATACTCCGATAGACCTTCCCTTGAAACTACTACAGATTTATTTCTTTTGTTTTTAGCTTTTCATAATCACCACTGCTACATGTATTCACACTTGTAACATCATCCAAATAGTGATGTTGATGACGTGTTGTGGTATTAAACAACAGAATATTACCCACTTGCTCTGACAAAGGATCGAGCCAAAACGCCAAAAGCTCTGCTCTGATAGACAAATGACTTAAATATGGAGATCCGGGTCCGGCGCCATCAACTGAGAATATACTTAAGTCAAATATTTCATTTTAATTTATTTCATTATCAAACGTTCAAATAAACTGTCATGCAGAATTGTTTAATTCTATTTACGGATAGAACAAATATAAATAAAATCAAAATCCCAGTTATTGATTCATTGATGAACAGTAGAATATGAAATTATGACTTAAGTATTTTCTAAGTTTATGGCGCCGGACCCATGTACATTACTTTTAAGTCAGTGAAACAAGTTGTAAGATATAAACATATACAATTCAAATCATCCATAAACTTTGAAACTCTAAGAAAGATATTAGTTTAATTAAATCAATTCCCAGAGTCCTCTCTTAAATATCGTCTTAATTCTACTTTAGTTATGCACATGCTTAGTTAGGAATTTGTGATAGATCACAGAGAATAAGTGCATACGTATGAAAAGATCCCAAAAATGAATTGACAAACTGGGTTTCTTCTTCTTCTTCTTCTTCTTCTTCTATCCTTATATGCCGTGACGTCAAATGAAAAATATGTCACCAAAAAAAAAAAAAAAAAAAAAAAAAAAAAAAGAAAAGATCACGGATGCCCAGAAGTGTATGCATAAATACCCTTGCCTGACCTTGTATCTTAAAATCTCCTGTTCTGTCAACAAATATTATTTATTTTCTACAATCATATTCAATTCATGCGAGACCACACCTAGTAGATTTTATTATACTGTATCGTTTTGTTAGTCAAACATTTTCAGAGCGGCAATTAACATCTATAAGAGTTCTACATCAGTCTTGCTAAGTGAATTTGAAATTTTCCATGCAAACATTATATAAAGTGATAAAGACGATTCTAATTAGAATTTTTCAAAAGCGATAATAAATCTAAATATAAAATTATCACAATCATGCAAACGTTTTGGATTAAACATGTATAACTTTCTTTTTTATTTAATTTTTGGAAACGTAATAACGGTTAGAAATTGTTACTATGTCTAAGATTTAGTACAGGTACGTAGCTGTAGAGATTAGATAACTCTGAGCTAAACAATATGCCATTTGATAAAACAGAAAGTTGTTGAAAATTCCGTTCAATAATGCCAAACTTAGCCTACGACATGATTGTCAATGTTTGATGAAAATGATTCCTGTTACTTCGAGTTCAACATTGCAAGAAATAAATATAGAAAATATATACCTTTTAATTTTGTGTACCAGATGCGCATTTCGACAAGTTATGTCATTTCAGTGATGCTCGTGGCCGAATGATTGGTATTCTCATAATATATAAAGAACAGCGTTGAAACCAAAATAACCAAAGAATCAATCTAAGAACAGATATATGCAAGTATGTAAGTAATAAGTACCTGGAACGCAGTGACCATAACCCTGAGCAGGATTGACATACATGCATGTAAGTCCTGATGCACAAGTAGGAGATGTTTTCTGTTAAATAAAAGATATGTTTTAAAATCAATACACAGTAAAACCTCTTTAAGATAATGATTGCTATTTACCTAAAATGCATGTACGGTGCATTGAAATTCAAGGATTTACGTAACAGTACAGTACTTTGGAATACATTTTTTAAAGTGAGATATAATTTCACATTTCATGCAATTTGTTTGTAATAATTTTCTAATTTGCGAGATACATCTTTTGAATAATTTAGAAAGTTTCACACTAATACACAAGAAAACTCACAATAAACAAACTAAACGTTTGACAATCATGGTAGGTATGGCTAGCCATATAGGAGGCGCTTTACCGTCTTGGACACCACTTCGTACCTCGAATTTGAAAGCTTCATACCTGTTCCCTACGCTATATTGCTTTCAGTGCTACAGTCCCCTTTCATCATCCTTATTTGGGTATTTTATTTTACTTTTAGTATCATTATTACTGTGTGATCATTTAAACTTTACAGAAATTCACAAAAAGTGACATGACTAATTTTACATTAAAAAAACCTTTACCAGATCGATGTCTGCGAGACAAAAACGAGATGATTGAGAATGTGGGAAGGTATATAAAGTTTAGTGGATAATTGATATTGAATTTGAGCAGGAGATGCTTACTGCATCACATTTCACTTCTGATGTAGATTTAAGCGAAAATTGGCAAAACAGTAACAATTCCACAGGACTTATATGACGTCAAAATAATTTCGATTTCAAAAACCTGCACAAATTAGAATAATTAGAAAATCGTCAATTGATTTGTAATTATATAATTGAGTTAGATCCCTTAATTACCTATTTCATGAATCCGAATTTTACTTATCAGCAATGCAAACGAACGAGATTCATCTGGATTCTGGACACATACTAGATTCTATTACATTACCCGTTTAATACGAAATTAATATAAGTACCTACCAGTTATCCTCTGTTTAAAACACTTTTACTGTTACTAACACTGACACCTGAACTTCATTTAAACAAAGACAATACTTCTGAGAGGGAAACACCTTTTTGGGCTTAAATATTTTCAACAATGTCCATGCAAACATACACCATATACGTGACAACTTTAGATTCCCTGTTGTACATTTCCCCTACTTAGATGCTGTCCGTAGAGTCCAGTCATATGGCAACATAACATTTTAATGTAACAATCTTTAACTACGTCTACCATCGCTTCCTCTTAAATCGCAATTCATTAACATTAAAATTGTAAATGAAGGTTTAGACCTGTGTAATATTTCTAATATTTATCTAATATTTTATTACCTACCAGGATAGGTTTTAGCAAATGCCAGGATCTTGTTTGAGAAGCACTAAACACTTATTGTAAACGATGATGTAAAAAGGACTAAAGGGACATGCCTTGAATGACTGGAAAATTAAAATCCTAAAACTAATCGATATTCGCATCGAATTACACTAAATCACCGTTTATTCAAACAGCCACATAAAATACCGATCCAGTTTATAAAAGGAAAATGGCTAATTTACAAAATACTTATGTCTTTATACCTGCTGACAAGGCAGCTAATAATATTACCATTGTTTGACAAATTTACTATATTCTGAATAGAATTGAATTCTATTTGTACGTATCTTGAAACCTCATTGTTGAAGACAAGATCCATTTTAAAGCGATATATAATTCATTGAAAATTTTAATTTCAGAAATTATTCCCTACTATTTACTTCTCTACTTAATGACTTCATCATACCAAGTTGTTGCCTCTCATACGATGGTATTTCAACAGAGAGTCTAAATCATATCTCTGTACTTCAGTTACATCTGGATTTTACTCAAACAACCAGTAAGATAATTATGAATATTGGACTTGTGCTGAGGTATCTAATAACATCACATTTTTAATGTGTAATATTTGTCTGCAATTTAATGGCATGATTTATCAACTAATTAATAGGATTCCTGTGGGGAATAACTGCACGTCCCTTATTGTGTCTTTTCGTCAAACAGAGTTCTTTCCCATATGAGACAATTATGACGTCATCAAGTTCCTATGAAAGCGTCATATGTTGGCTATCATTTCCCTGAGTTTTAAATCAGTTTCCATAGGATTTGATGACGTCATAAGAGTTTTACGTCAGATACCGTCCCAAATGGGAAGTAACTCTGTATAACGAAAAGACCGAATAACAGATATATTTTTATATTATTAAGAGAGAGACATTATACAATCTAGTCAATCATCGAAACGTATCAACCTTATTGATAAGTTCAATGACATCTCTAGATACCTAGATGATATTTTATTCATTGATAATCCTGAGTATGAAAATATATATAAGAGTCAATGACCGTCCAAAGTCGGTATCGTAACTGCAATGCAATCGAATATTTTTTTATGTCATTCTCTGTGTTTATTTGACTACAATCGTGTTTTATTTGTATGTCCTTGGTAATTTGTGTCTTACAGCTTTATCAGATGTCTTATATGTTTATCTATGTTATACATTTGCAAAACTGTTTCGCTTTATAATTTGTAGTTTTTTGTCTTACTTTTATTCCTTTACTACAGTTAGGTTGTCCAACACTGAGAAAAATAAAGATGAATGTAGAACCAAAATTTTTCAATCTTTTATGTGAAATTTGACTTCAGGACATCTCGTGGTACTCTTTCGATTTAATATATTAAATATTTTACGTACATTTGAATAGGACAAATAAAAATGAATTTAACAAAACAATACTTACAGTTTTACAATATCCATTCCCTATTAAAAAAATTGAAGACAAATATATACATGCAGAAAAATCATGAAGAATAAGTATGAAAGTAATGTTTTCGATAACGTAAAAAGATATTAAGGAAAAAGATACATTACATAGCTTCCCATCCACTTTCACCGTAGACGCTAGAATCAATACTGCACAAATAAGTTGATACATTGCTGTACGTCGCATGTCGACAATGAGTAAAGACGCCAACCAATCTTAATTTATACCTAAACAGCACATTCTGGAATGTTATATTATTGAATAAAATTAATACAGTTTTTTTTTATGTTGTAATCGAGCATGTGAAAAATATGTAAGATTTATTATAATCTCTTGTTCTATTTTATGTTACTAACCCTCAGGTTTGAATGTTATGTGCACACTAGCTACCGTACTACTCGGTGCCAAATGTTCCGCAAAAGTCTCTCGATTCAGGTGACAAATGTCACATTGGTAAATTAAATTTGAAAGAAACATTAATGAAATGCTGAAAGGTAAACAATAAAAGTAAAAAAAATTATACAATCATCACACGAACTGCATGAAGTGCCAGATGTATAAATGAAGTAAAAAACGAAGAAGTACCGAAGGGTTAATCATATCTTATAGTCCATGGAAGAAAAGGACAGTATCGAGTATAGTGTCATATTCAGACAAATGCGAACCCTAGTAAAATCGAAGCATCCCCTGATTTCATGAAACACCCGTCGCAAAAGTCCTATAACAACTTTCATTATTAGTTATTCATTTCTCTTATCATCATTAGATGAAAACTTTTAACTGAACCAGAAAACCTAAAAGCAATATGCATATGGACATTTATTTGTATTTATTGTGGATGTGGATAACTAAACGAGTAATGTTATAGAATGGCAACAACTCTCACGGGAAAACCGATCAATCTATAGTAAGAAGCCTAATAGAGAGGAATAGACGACTCGAAAATTAAAATAACCTGGCAAAGATACAGATCTCTTGCACAACCACCTCATGACTATGTCTGATTTCAAAATTAACATCGATAAATATGACCTTCCATCCATGTATTGGCTCCATCCACATAAATCACGCTTTATGTCTAATTCTAGTCACTGCTCCACCACTATACTTTCTAAACATTTTATGTCTGCTGTAACGGCAATGAAGGACGTAATATTGAATACTGTAATGTCGCTTTTCATAACAGTAACATCAATTACTTCTAATCTATAAAAACACCTTTTACTTAATTTCCAAGGAATTTAAATCTCTGCATTTGATTTTTCTACATTATATACCTCTCTTCCACATGATTTTATTAAAAGTAAGTTGTGGTCTCTCATACATTGGTGTTTTAACAGAGAATCTAAAACATATCTCTCTACTAAAGCATAGAGATTTTGATGGATAATATTTACTTACAATTTGATGGTAAGACTTCTCAGCAAATACATGTAATTGGGATTCCTATGGGTACTAACTGCGCATCTCGTATAGAATATTTATTTTTATATTTTTATGAGAGGATTTCATGCATTTTATTCAAAAATCTAAACGTATTAATCTGACTGTTAAATTGAATGATACATCTAGACATTTTGATGAAACCTTAGTTATCAATAACCCTGAGTTTGAAAGACATATACCTAAAATATACCCACTGTAATGTCAATTAAACAAAGCTAATATTTGTGATACAGAACCCTTTCTTAGTCTTAAGCATTAAAATAATTAACAGTAAAATTCATTCCAATATTTACGATAAACGTGACCTTTTTATCTCCTATTGTAAATTTCACTTATTTGGATGGTGATGTCCTCATCATATGGCATCTATATGTCTCAGTTGGTTCGATTTGCCAGGGATTACACTGATATTTTCGATTTCCATACCAAACATCTAGAAATTATTTTGAAACTTTTATCTCAGAATTACAGATGTCACAAACTTAGAAAAACATTTGGCAAATTCTTTAGATCATATTCAGAACTTTTATCTTAATTCGGAAATATCACTTTTCAACAACATGTATCCAATAGAATTCCCCATCTCAATACTACGGTGATCTTGTATACAAAATAATGAGGGTCAAAGGCTCCAACAACTTCATTTTATCGGATTCCAGAATAATTAAACGCCTTCGTCATAGACAATATGACCTGGAAATCACCAAAAAGACTTGTTGGCCCTTGATCTCTATATAGAGGAATATTATATTTTTGTAATGGATTAGTCTGTTGTTGCCGTTAGTGGGGCGGTGGGCCCGTAAACTGGTTAAACACACCAATTGATTGACTATTGTCATATCAAATGATCGTCCTAAGTCGGTATCGTAAATACACTATAATCGGATATTTTTGTAATGTCCTTATGTGTTTTTGATATGATTACATTAAATGCTATATATTTCCGTGGTGTCTTCTATCATATATTGAGTCAGTAACTTTTCTTTCTTCTTTTATATTTGTTATTACCACTGGATGGATTTCCCCACTAATGGACTGTTAATTGCCGAGGGTATTATAAGCTCTTTTTCTCTGTGCTTCTTTTGTGACTCGAAATATTACAGTAATTAAGGAATGTTTCTATAATATTTTTTTTGCTGTTATACAAATACGACAGGGAGGGTTGACCGCCAATTATTCCACCTTTGTTCATCAATAAAAAAAAATCATATCTGTATAGCAGCAAAAAATTTTGAAATCATTTCTTATAACTTAATAAAAAGATAAGTATAAATACGAAGTTATTGAAAGTAGGATTTATTTTTAAAAACGAATAAACAATTCAAAATTTTGCACGACTCGTATTAGCTGGTTGCGTATGAAACCCGCTGACGTCAACATGTGCCTATTCACAGAGCAGACTTTGAAAAAGTTGCTGGAAATTAGTGAAACTGGAACGGTTACAACAGAAACATTCCATGGAAATCGAGGCATTGCAGAATTTGGCGGAGCCGGCAAGGTATTACGGCACGGCATGAAGGTGAGTTCTGATAACCATATTGTTTTCATACAAAAATGTAGTTTCCGTTATAATGGGCGTGTCCTCATAGGAAAGTTCGTGTGACAGAATTAACATTAATATTATGACCAATCAGAACCGCCGATACAATTAAAATTAAATTATTAAAATTTGTAATTTATATTCTAAATATATTGATTGATTGATTATTGTTTTATGTCACTCCACGATTATTTCACGTATATGGTAACATCATCTGCCTGATGCTTTGCATACAAATTTAGAACTTTGCAACGGACCTACCCGAAGCAGTGAGGGATCTTTTACGTGCCATGCCTACCGTGACACGGGACCTCTGTTTTTTCTGTCTCATCCCAGGGACAGAACACCGGTGTGACCAGGGTGTGACCAGGATGGGAGTCGAACCCGGGACCTCTCGATCACGTGCTGAGCACTTTAGCAACTAGGCCACACTGGCTTCTAAGTATGTTTATCATAAATTATCATAAATGTGCAGGGGATAATAAACAGCTACGGAAAGACGTGTACAATGGTAATAATTACACGAATAATAAATTAATCTTTTTTGATACAGCGTGTTTTACAATTGTTTCTGAACTGTGATATATACACGTAAGTATACCAAAACCTTGTACAGCCAATACGTTGCCAACACATGCTACGGTGCATTGACCTGCAAACATGCTGAGTATCATATTCATTTCATGCAATTACTACTTATTGCGCGCATCAAAGATTTCTTGAATATATTTGCGGTGACGTAGCAGTCAACGAGAAGAAGTAAATTGCGATATCAATACAAATAAAAAGCACAAGAGTTAGCGAAAGATTTTAATTCTAGTAGTAGTAATTGCAGTAGTGATGGTAGTAGTAGTAGTAGTAGTAGTAGTAGTAGTAGTAGTAGTAGTAGTAGTAGACTTGCTCAAGTCTCTATGTTTAGAGTATATTTAGTCATTATGTCCTTTATATGAAATTCTGCTCGTTGTCATCTGCATTTTCTAAAACATTAACGTATTGTAGGGAGAACAGAATTGCGAATAATTATTAATGAAAACATAACATAGAGACTTCAGCAAGTCTGTAGTAGTAGTGTAGTAGTAGTACTAGTAGTAGTGGTGGTGGTGGTGATGGTGATGCTGATGTTCTCATTACCATAATATAAAAAACCATAAAATGGGAAGCGTGCGTAAACATAGTTTTACTCTATTGGTTTTATTACAGTTTAAAATGAACTGGACAGATGTAACAGAATTATAAATTCAAATAATTTGAAATCTAAAGAAAAACCCATTCTCTATGTAACAAGAAGGAAAAAGCACATCTGACGCAGTTGTCCGGTTTAAGGTATCTGATGTACAATTGACCAAAATTTTATGCCTGGTAAGGTATATATATCATATGTGCATTCAAAAGGCACATGTATGTGGTTCAAGAAAATAAGGTTTTTTCTTCGAAAATTACTAAGGGGAGATAACTCTTCCACGTCAAACATTATTGCGCAATACCTGTGCATAACTCTGTAATGGGCCAGTTTGGATGTTAAAATTTCCCTTTCTGTGGCCATAATCTTCCTGAGATTCACACACATACAATTCTGCATTAATTAAAAAGATTTAAGAAGGCTACCTCTCATGATAATCACATAAATGTACAATGACATTTATTTTGGGAATTTTTTTTTTAATTTTGTTCATCTCGGATCTTAGCCAACGTTGTAATTCATGCCCATTGTATCTATCCATCCGTAATTTTTTTGGTCAATCAAGTTAATGATATATAAATGAATGTTAAAAGAATGCAATGTGTTTCTGAGAAAGCTTTGATAACAATATTTGCCTTCATCAAGCAAGTTTTACCTTGACAGTAATGACAGCCTTCTGAATTATGAAAAGAACAGACACTACACAGACATAGACAATATAACCAAATGATTCCTACATATCTTCCTGCATATTTCTGGTGATTTAAAATAAAAAGAGATAAGACATATACTTATTAATATTTATTATTTTCTAGTCTGTAAGGTGCAATAAAAGTTACACAGACAGAAAGTTGATATAATCTAGTATGGCTGTCCTAACGGGACAAATACCCACAACTACCAATTTGTCAAACAGGCATAAACTTTTGTAACAAAGTCAAAGAATAACAAAATGTATGTCAGATACATAATCTGAGGCAAGCACCAGTTTAAGCACTTCACGATATATCATTAATACAAATTTGGTATGTATGACACTCAAGATAAACCGGACGGATGGACAGACATGGGGTGACATGTCATGGTGATTCCAGTATATCCCCAAACAGGGTTGCAGGGGAGGGGTATAATTATACAGGTCTCCACAGAAGTAGAAACTTGCATATTTCAGGTATAACACTATCATTTTACATGGCATATATCCTATGAAGATAAACACTTTTCTGATATAGGTACAACACTACCAGTATACATGTACATGATATGGGTATTCATATAGTTGGACACCTACATAATACACCTTTTTCCTATTGATCTCATATTTCATTCTAATGCCTAACATACGATAATTATCGATAACTGCCCCCCCCCCCCACACACACACACACACACACTGCACAACTCGCCCTCCACTCATTCGGACTAAACGTTTACTACCTATGACCTTTCCTATTCCAGGACAACACGCATCACAACCTTCGATGTTCTCACATATATGGCCCGATATATAATTATGATAAATTAAATCATCCGTACTTTCCTGTATATTTTGAGTGATTTTCGATTTTTTTGTAACGCCACGCCAAATTTACTTCTCTTTCGTCCGGGCGCCGCCATATTGACAAACGAAGGAAGGGGTTTATTATTATTATTATTTTTGTTTGTAAGTATTAAACTATATTTCTGTTATACACATCGACTTTGAAATTGAAATATGTGCACTTTTAAGCATGCCTCGCAAATTTAAAATAAAAAATAATGATGTTTTATTTTTCTCCCGATAATTTCCGAGGTCTTTACGGAAACTGCCGAGTTGAATGAGCTAATTGTACATCGGATACCTTAATCATAAAATTCGCCATAGATATACAGCACACAAAAAGAGATCATAAAATATTTTTTCATAATGCAGTTGTGGTTCCGACCTAGGAATTATTTCAAATGACAGTCGTCACTGAATTTAGTGTCGTTAACTGGTTTTGGGGTCCCCTTCCCACTCACCACTTCAAAAGTGTAATCAAAGATCATGCATTCTAAATTTTAAAATAATCTTTCATTTAGAAAACAACTAAAACAGATTATTCAAGTTAAGAGATCATTAAAATATGACCAAGAATATGATTATGGAATATTTATTAATACAAGAAATGTGTGGCTTTTTGAAAACATACATGAACACATGTCATGTTATGATGTAAGGTGAAACACCCACAACGATTGAGTCATGTGTTCCCTTGACACAATGAGGAAATGTTAAGCAGATCATTATGCGTAAAGTTTATTCCTTATTCGGCCTTTTCGTTATACAGAGTTACTTCCCATTTGGGACGGTGTCTGACATAAAACACTTATGACGTCATCAAATTCTATGGAAACTGATCTAAACCTCAGGGAAATGATAGTCCACAAATGACGTTTTCATAGGAAATTGATGACGTCATAATTGTATTACGTCAGATACCGTCCCAAATGGGAAATAACCTTGTTTAACGAAAAGAGCCAATACTCCCCGTCAACAACCCAATTAATGCTCTGAGAAGTAAATTGTGAATTGCAAGTATTTCAATTTATTATATCAACCTCTGAATTAAATCGATGTAGTGTCAAACAAACGAGAGGGCAGGAGATCTAACATGGCTGTACGACAACGCCCTGCATTGAGATGCACGGCAAATAAATAACAGGAACATTTAGATAAACTACAAATAAGTTTGAAATGCATTAGTGTAACGACTTGGACGCTCAATTAAATTAACAATTTAATCACAGGCCAATCTTTACACTTACGACAAAAATAGTACAATTAATACAACAAGGATTTAGAAATGTATAAAAAAAAATTTGCATAAAAAATATTGCATATGTTATCCAATAGTCATTATTATTATTATTATTATTATTATTATTATTATTATTATTATTATTATTATTATTATTATTATTAATATTATTATTATTATTATTATCATTATTATTATTATTATTATTGATGATGATGATGATGATGATGATGATGATGATGATGTAGTGCCTATATCTGTATCTTGACGTATAATGCCAATACTTGAAATTGATATGTAAAAAATATAAAGTTTTCATGGTGAGATCCAGACTGGAGTTCGTCTGGTTACTAAGCACATGCATGCGCACTCAATTCATCTTTAGGTTAAAAAGATCGGTTTATGGAATCAACACTGGCATAACGAAATTACTACCTATATTTCAATAATTCAAGTAACTGTTCAGGTATCCATACATGTCAATACAGGTAATAAATTCTGATGCCTGTAATGGCAGTCAGGGTCCAGCGCCATAAACTGAGAATATACTTAAGTCAAAATTTCATATTCTTCTGTTCGTCAACAATTAATAACTGGGATTTGGATTTTATTTAGATTTATTCTATTGATGGCAACTGAAAACCGAATATTTCAGAGAGCTGGTAAAATTTCATGTTTTCATTAAGGTTGGGTTTCTTGCTAAAAACCCCAGCATTAGTTTTCCAAATACCCGTCCATCCGGACTGGCCAGTACGTAGTTACATATAGAAGAAAGTCATTTCATTTAATATTTAAATCAGTTATTAAACATAATACCAACAATAAATATACAATTAAAATATAGTTTTCATCCTAATTTATAGAAAATCCTTTCAAAAACGGTCACGAAAGGCAATAAGCATAAGTTCTATCTACATTCGAAAAACTTCAAATTTAAAGAAACCTGATCTTAAGTTGTGGCAAATAAAGATTCAAATTAAATCATTGACACCTTATGCATGTTATGTATATTATTGTTATTATTATTATTATTATTATTATTATTATTATTATTATTATTATTATTATTGTTATTATTATTATTATTATTATTATTATTATTATTATTATTATTATTATTATTATTATTATTATTATTATTATTATCTTAGACAGCATGCAGAAGCGAAATATTTTGTATTCAAAACATCAAACTCGATTTCTTGAAATTGAAAATTTGGCGGTAGAGCACTATGGCTTTCCTTCTTAAATGATGACTTTATGGTGTTTTAGGTAAGGAAAAGGAATAAACAAAACAAAATCAAAATTTCAAGAAATTCTTACACGATCTGTCCTTTATCACATATTTCAAGATTGCACTGCATATTATATTACATGTATATGTATATACTCATTTATTTATTTACTCATTTATTAAATGACATCATAAATTGATGACATCATATACTTCAGTTTGTTATCGTTATGCTGGGGTCCGTTCACACGAGTTACTGACGTAGGATGATGTTGTATGCGGGCTCCCAAAGAACGTATTTGACTGCATATCTTTCAGGCCACTGATTTCACCATCGAAGTTGTATAAATGCTTACTCTAAAAGGACAAAAAATAAATTGTGATGAATATATATTTGTAATCTTTTATCAGTCTAAGTAATGCTTTGAAACTTTTATAACCCCCCACACCCGTTACAAATTTAATTATATAATTATTAATGGAAAATGTATTTGTGCCACACTGATGAAATTAATTGTTGTTGTTGTTGTACTTGTTGTTGTTGTACTTGTTGTTAAGATAACAGGATGGTCCATGATATCATACTAGATCATTGATCTGATGACCCAGGTTAGACTCCACCTGTCGGTTAGCATTTATCTACATCGTATAAACGTATAAACCACTACCTTCCCTGGGGAAGAGAACAGATCCATCTCCGGAATCGCACCCATAGCCCTTACTTCTTCAGGTCTCGACAAGCTGCACCCTGATATACGCATACCGGTTGAATCTACAGTATCGCTTCCACCGCCCCTTTGAGCGACCTTTTTTTGCGAAAAAATTCCACCTTAAAAATTTAAATGAGGTATGTTAATCACGTGATTTCTTTTCTAATATTCGCCGCATGTGGCAGTGGTAAAATTTTTTCGTTGTTTACATATATGATGGTGGTTGCCATTACTTATAGGTAAATGAAACTGGGGTATTCCGGAGAGGGAGGGGGGGGGGGGCATTTATCTTAAACAGGTCCCGTGGACAACTTTCCGATATGTACTATAAGGATTGACTCAGCCCAGAGCTACACAATAGGGGGAGGGTCTACAATGAGCAAATCGGTATGTCGACCTAACGATGTTTCGAATGATACCGTTTACTCATACTAGTTGTCAGATTGCGAGAACGGTTGGATCAATTGACCGTGTCGGTGAACAATGTGGAAAGCCGCAGTAATTACATAATCGATTGAGTCCATTCATACCTTGTTATTTATACTAATTGATACCACAGTCATGATGGTTGCTTATTAAATTTGATCTTGTAATTAAAAAAATAACATTAACTCAGTTGTTCATACCTGCATTTATTTAAAGAAATTTATTTACATTGTTAATTAATCTGTTTTTATTTCATATCCATGAGTATGTCATTGTAATTTTATGCTAAGTAATAGTAGCTTGATGTGTTGTGAATAAATAAAATTATGACAAGTTTCTTCACGTCGTCTCATGCATTAGTCCGTCCTTGTTTTAAAGTATAGTATACGACAGTTATGTCCTGTATTGAATTTAACATACAAAATTACTGAGAACCAAACGTTTTCAGTTTTGGAGTATAGTCTCTTTATATATTTATAAGTAAAATATATGATGAGATCTAGATTAATTATTTTGTAACTATGTACATTAACGCGTATTTCTTGATAAATACATCATGTACTATAAAAATCCAGCGTATCAAATGTACTGGCGTATGTTAACAACTTCAACATTTGTGATTCTAAACTCGAACTTTTGATATCTCGAACTACGGATATCTCGAAGTATTTTCCACGGTCCCTCCGACTTTGAGATATCGAAGTTTGACTGTATTTGAAAAGTCTTCATACCTTTCATCAGATCTGTTTTTCCTTTCCTGTTTCTGCTGTTCTAATCTAGCTTCTTCCCTCTCGTATCTGAAGTTTTAGAAATCCACTTCATCACATATTACATATATTGAAACATGAATATATGACAAGTTGACACTGCCATTTGATATGTGGGTGGCAGAAATATGCTACTGTAAAATAGACCACTTGCGGATTTTTTTTTTGTCCTAACTTTTTTTGTTGTGACATTACAATAAATGTATGTCACGAATTATGACGTCAATATGAAAAACCACGCTTTTTAGCGTTGTTTTTCACATCATTTTCTAAAACGTTGACATGATTTTCTGACAGGTTTTCGAATGTAGATAGAACTTATGCTTATTGCCTTTCGTGACCGTTTTTGAAAGGATTTTCTATAAATTAGGATGAACACTATATTTTAATTGTATATTTATTGTTGGTATTATGTTTAATAAATGATTTAAATATTAAATGAAATGACTTTCTTCTATATGTAACTACGTACTGGCCAGTCCGGATGGATGGGTATTTGGAAAACTAATGCTGGGGTTTTTAGCCAGAAACCCAACCTTAATGAAAACATGGAATTTTACCAGGTCTCTTAAATATTCGGTTTTCAGTTGCCATCAATAGAATAAAACTAAATAAAATCCAAATCCCAGTTATTAATTGTTGAAGAACAGAAGAATATGAAATTTTGACTTAAGTATATTCTCAGTTTATGGCGCTGGACCCTGACTGCCATTGCAGGCATCAGAATTTATTACCTGTATTGACATGTATGGATACCTGAACAGTTACTTGAATTATTGAAATATAGGTAGTAATTTCGTTATGCCAGTGTTGATTCCATAAACCGATCTTTTTAACCTTGAGATGAATTGAGTGCGCATGCATGTGCTTAGTAACCAGACGAACTCCAGTCTGGTTCTCACCATTATCATCATCAATAATAATAATAATAATAATAATAATAATAATAATAATAATAATAATAATAATAATATTAATAATAATAATAATAATAATAATAATAATAATAATAATAATAATAATAATAATAATAATAATAATGACTATTGGATAACATATGCAATATTTTTTTATGCAATTTTTTTTATACATTTCTAAATCCTTGTTGTATTAATTGCACTATTTTTGTCGTGAGTGTAAAGATTGGCCTGTGATTAAATTGTTAATTTAACTGAGCGTCCAAGTCGTTACACTAATGCATTTCAAACTTATTTGTAGTTTATCTAAATGTTCCTGGTATTTATTTGCCGTGCATCTCAATGCAGGGCGTTGTCGTACAGCCATGTTAGATCTCCTGCCCTCTCGTTTGTTTGACACTACATCGATTTAATTCAGAGGTTGATATAATAAATTAAGATACTTGCAATTCGCAATTTACTTCTAAGAGTATTAATTGGGTTGTTGACGGGGAGTATTGGCTCTTTTCGTTAAACAAGGTTATTTCCCATTTGGGACGGTATCTGACGTAATACAATTATGACGTCATCAATTTCCTATGAAAACGTCATTTGTGGACTATCATCTCCATGAATGCATGATCTTTGATTACACTTTTGAAGTGGTGAGTGGGAAGGGGACCCTAAAACCAGTTAACGACACTAAATTCAGTGACGACTGTCATTTGAAATAATTCCTAGGTCGGAACCACAACTGAAAAAATATTTTATGATCTCTTTTTGTGTGCTGTATATCTATGGCGAATTTTATGATTAAACCGGACAACTGAGTCAGATGTGCTTTTTCCTTCTTGTTACATAGAGAATGGGTTTTTCTTTAGATTTCAAATTATTTGAATTTATAATTCTGTTACGTCTGTCCAGTTCATTTTAAACTGTAATAAAACCAATAGAGTAAAACTATGTTTACGCACGCTTCCCATTTTATGGTTATTTATATTATGGTAATGAGAACATCACCATCACCATCACCACCACCACCACTACTACTACTACTACTACTACTACTACACTACTTCTATAGACTTGCTGAAGTCTCTATGTTATGTTTTCATTAATAATTATTCGAAATTCTGTTCTCCCTACAATACGTTAATGTTTTAGAAAATGCAGATAACAACGAGCAGAATTTCATATAAAGGACATAATGACTAAATATACTCTAAACATAGAGACTTGAGCAAGTCTACTACTACTACTACTACTACTACTACTACTACTACTACTACTACTACTACTACTACTACTACTACTACTACCATCACTACTGCAATTACTACTACTAGAATTAAAATCTTTCGCTAACTCTTGTGCTTTTTATTTGTATTGATATCGCAATTTACTTCTTCTCGTTGACTGCTACGTCACTGCAAATATATTCAAGAAATCTTTGATGCGCGCAGTAAGTAGTAATTGCATGAAATGAATATGATACTCAGCATGTTTGCAGGTCAATGCACCGTAGCATGTGTTGGCAACGTATTGGCTGTACAAGGTTTTGGTATACTTACGTGTATATATCACAGTTCAGAAACAATTGTAAAACACGCTGTATCAAAAAAGATTAATTTATTATTCGTGTAATTATTACCATTGTACACTTCTTTCCGTAGCTGTTTATTATCCCCTGCACATTTATGATAATTTATAATTTATGATAAACATACTTAGAGGCCAGTGTGGCCTAGTTGCTAAAGTGCTCAGCACGTGATCGAGAGGTCCCGGGTTCGACTCTCATCCTGGCCACAGCCTGGTCACACCGGTGTTCTGTCCCTCGGATGAGACAGTAAAAACGGAGGTCCCGTGTCACGGTAGGCATGGCACGTAAAAGATCCCTCACTGCTTCGGGTAGGTCCGTTGCAAAGGTCTAAATTTGTATGCAAAGCTACAGGCAGATGCCGTCAACATATACGTGAAATAATCGTGGAGTGACATAAAACAATAATCAATCAATCAATATATTTAGAATATAAATTACAAATTTTAATAATTTAATTTTATTTGTATCGGCGGTTCTGATTGGTCATAATATTAATGTAAATTCTGTCACACGAACTTTCCTATGAGGATACGCCCATTATAACGGAAACTACATTTTTGTATGAAAACAATATGGTTATCAGCGCCGAAATTCCTCAGAACTCGCCTTCATGCCGTGCCGTAATACCTTGCCGGCTCCGCCAAATTCTGCAATTCCTCGATTTCCATGGAATGTTTCTGTTGTAACCGCTCCAGTTTTACTAATTTCCAGCGACTTTTTCAATACCTGCTCTGTGAATAGGCACATGTTGACGTCAGCGGGTTTCATAGGCAACCAGATAATACGTATTGAGTCGTGCAAGATTTTAAATTGTTTATTCGTTTTTAAAAATAAATCTTACTTTCAAAAGCTTCGTATTTATACTTATCTTTTTATTAAGCTATAAGAAATGATTTCAAAATTTTTTGCTGCTATACAGATATGATTTTTTCTTATTGATGAACAAAGGTGGAATAATTGGCGGTCAACCCTCCCTGTCGTATTTGTATAACAGCAAAAAAATTATAGAAACTTTCCTTAATTACTGTAATATTTCGAGTCACAAAAGAAGCACAGAGAAAAAGAGCTTATAACACCCTCGGCAATTAACAGTCCATTAGTGGGGAAATCCACCCAGTGGTAATAACAAATATAAAAGGAGAAAGAAAAGTTACTGACTCAATATATGATAGAAGACACCACGGAAATATATAGCATTTAATGTAATCATATTAAAAACACATAAGGACATCACAAAAATATCCGATTATAGTGCAGTTACGATACCGACTTAGGATGGTCATTTGATATAACAAAAGGCAATCAATTGGTGTGTTTAACCAGTTTACGGGCCCACCTTCCCACTAACGACAACAACAGACTAATCCATTACAAAAATATAATATTCCTCTATATAGAGATCAAGGGCCAACAAGTATTTTTGGTGATTTCCAGGTCATATTGTCTATGACGAAGGCGTTTAATTATTCTGGAATCCGATAAAATAAAGTTGTAGGAGCCTTTGACCCTCGTAATTTTGTATACAAGATCACCGTAGTATTGGGATGGGGAATTCTATCGGATACATGTTGTTGAAAAGTGATATTTCCGAATTTAGATAAAAGTTCTGAATATGATCTAAAGAATTTGCTAAATGTTTTTCTAAGTTTGTGACATCTGTAATTCTGAGATAAAAGTTTCAAAATAATGTCTAGATTTTTGGTATGGAAATCGAAAACATCAGTGTAATCTCTGGCAAATCGAACCAACTGAGACATATAGATGTCATATGATGGGAGTCTAAGGACATCACCATCCAAATAAGTGAAATTTACAATAGGAAATCAAAAAAGTCACGTGTATCGTAAATATTTGAATGAATTTTACTGTTAATTATTTTAATGCTTAAGACTAAGAAAGGGTTCTGTATCACAAATATTAGCTTTGTTTAATTGACGTTACAGTGGGTATATTTTAGGTATATGTCTTTCAAACTCAGGGTTATTGATAACTAAGGTTTCATCAAAATGTCTAGATGTATCATTTAATTTATCAGTCAGATTAATACGTTTAGATTTTTGAATAGAATGCATGAAATCCTCTCATAAAAATATAAAAATAAATATTCTATACGAGATGCGCAGTTAGTACCCATAGGAATCCCAACTACATGTATTTGCTGAGAAGTCTTACCATCAAATTGTAAGTAAATATTATCCATCAAAAACTCTATGCTTTAGTAGAGAGATATGTTTTAGATTCTCTGTTAAAACACCAATGTATGAAAGACAACAACTTACTTTTAATAAAATCATGTGGAAGAGAGGTATATAATGTAGAAAAATCAAATGCAGAGATTTAAATTGGTTGGAAATTATGTAAAAGGTATTTTTATAGATTAGAAGTAATTGATGTTACTGTTATGAAAAGCGACATTACAGTATTCAATATTAGCTCCTTCATTGCCGTTACAGCAGACATAATATGTTTAGAAAGTATAGTGGTGGAGCAGTGACTAGAATCGGATACAAAACGTGATTTATGTGGATGGAGCCAATACATGGATGGAAGATCATATCTATCAGTGTTAATTTTGAAATCAGACATAGTCATGACATGGTTATGCAAGGGATTTGTATCTTTGCCAGGTTATTTTAATTTTCGAGTCGTTTATTCCTCTCTATTTGGCTTCTTACTATAGATTGATCGGTTTTCCCGTGAGAGTTGTTGCCATTCCATAACATTACTCGTTTAGTTATCCACATCCACAATAAATACAAATAAATGTCCATATGCATATTGCTTTTAGGTTTTCTGGTTCAGTTAAAAGTCTTCATCTAATGATAATAATAAGAGAAATGAATAACTAATAATGAAAGTTGTTATAGGACTTTTGCAACGGGTATTTCATGAAATCAGGGGATGCTTACTCCTCCGGGGCACCTGGTCTCACTTCGATTTTACTGGGGTTAGCATTTGTCTGAATATGACACTATACTCGATACTGTCCTTTTCTTCCATGGACTATAAGATATGATTAACCCTTCGGTACTTCTTCGTTTTTTACTTCATTTATACATCTGGCACTTAATGCAGTTCGTGTGATGATTGTATAATTTTTTTTTACTTTTATTGTTTACATTTCAGCATTTCATTAATGTTTCTTTCAAATTCAATTTACCAATGTGACATTTGTCACCTGAATCGAGAGACGTTTGCGGAACATTTGGCACGGAGTAGTATGGTAGCTAGGGTGCACATAACATTCCAACTTGAGGGTTAGTAACATAAAATAGAACAAGAGATTATATAAATCTTACATATTTTTTACATGCTCGATTACAACATAAAAAAACTGTATTCATTTTATTCAATAATATAACATTCCAGAATGTGCTGTTTAGGTATAAATTAAGATTGGTTGGCGTACTTACTCATTATCGACATGCAACATACAGCAATGTATCAACTAATTTGTGCAGTATTGATTCTAGCGTCTACGGTGAAAGTGGATGGGAAGCTATGTAATGTATCTTTTTCCTTAATATCATTTTACGTTATCGAAAACGTTACTTTCATACTTATTCTTCATGATTTTTCTGCATGTATATATTTGTCTTCAATCTTTTAAATAGGGAATGGATATTGTAAAACTGTAAGTATTGTTTTGTTAAATCTATATAGTCCATGAACATGAATATTCATTTTATTTGTCCTATGCAAATGTTCGTAAAATATTTAATATATTAAATCGAAAGAGCACCACGAGATGTCCTGAAGTCAAATTTCACATAAAAGACTGAAGAATTTTGGTGCTACATTCATCGTTATTTTTCTCAGTGTTGGACAACCTAACTGTATTAAAGGAATAAAAGTAAGACAAAAAACTACAAAATATAAAGCGAAACAGTTTTGCAAATGTATAACATAGATAAACATATAAGACATCTGATAAAGCTGTATGACACAAATTACCACGGACATACAAATAAAACACGATTGTAGTCAAATAAACACAGAGAATGACATAAAAAATATTCAATTGCATTGCAGTTACGATACCGACTTTGGACGGTCAATGACACTAATATATATTTTCATACCCAGGATTATCAATTAATAAAATATCATTTAGCTATCTAGAGGTGTCATTGAACTTATCAATAATGTTGAAACGTTTCGATGTTTGACTAGATTGTATAATGTCTCTCTCTTAATAATATAAAAATATATCTGTTATTCGGTCTTTTCGTTATACAGAGTTACTTCCCATTTGGGACGGTATCAGACGTAAAACTCTTATCACGTCATCAAATCCTATGGAAACTGATCTAAATCTCAGGGAAATGATAGCCCACATATAACGTTTTCATAGAAAATTGATGACGTCATAATTGTTTTACGTCAGATACCGTCTGAAATTGGAAATAACTCTGTTTAACGAAAAGACTCGATAACGGAAGTGCAGTTATTGCCCACAGGTATCCTAATAATTAGTTGATAAATCATGCCATTAAATTGCAGATAAATATTACACATAAAAAATGTGATGTTATTAGATACCTCAGTACAAGTCCAATATTCAAAATTGTCATACTGTTTGTTTGAGTAAAATCCAGATGTAACTGAAGTACAGAGGTATGATTGAGACTCTCTTTTGAAATACAAGCGTATGAGAGCAACAACTTGGTTTGAGTAAGTCATGAAGTTATTAAGTAGAGAAGTATATAGTCTAGAAAATCTTCTGAAATAAAAATTTTCAATGACTTGTATATCGCTTTAAAACGGATCTTGTCTTCAACAATGAGGTTTCCACATATGTATAAGTAGAATTCAATTTTGTTCAGAATCTAGTAAATTTGTCAAACGATTTTAGTATTATTAACTGCCTTGTCAGCAGGTACAAAGAAATAAGTATTTTGTAAATTAGCCATTTTCCTTTTATAAACTGGGCCGGTATTTTATGTGGCTATTTGAATAAACGGTGATTTAGTGTAATTCTATGCGAATATCGATTAGTTTTAGGATTTTAATTTCCAGTCATTCAAGGCATGTCCCTTTATTCCTTTTTACACCATCGTTTACAATAAGTGTTTAGTGCTTCTTAAACAAGATCCTGGCATTTGGTAAAACCTATCCTGGTAGGTATTAAATTTTAGACAAATATTAGAAATATTAAAGAGGTCTAAAGATTTATTTAGAATTTTAATGTTAATGAATTGCAATTTAGGAGAAAGCGATTGTACACGTAGTTAAAAATTGCTACATCAAAATGCTATGTTGCCATATGGCTGGAGTCTACGAACATCATCTAAGTAGGGGAAATGTACAACAGGGAATCTAAAAATGTCACGTATATTGTGTATGTTTGCATGGACATTGTTGAAAATATTTAAGCCCAAAAAGGTGTTTCCCTCTCAGAAGTATTGTCTTTGTTTAAATGAAGTTCAGGTGTCAGTGTTAGTAACAGTAAAAGTGTTTTAAACAGAGGATAACTGGTAGGTACTTATGTTAATTTCGTGTTAAACGGGTAATATAATAGAATCCAGTATGTATCCAGATTACAGATAAACCTCGTTCGTTTGCATTGCTGATACGTAAAATTCGGATTTATGAAATAGGTAATTAAGGGATCTAACTCAATTATATAATTACAAATCAATTGGCAATTTTCTAATTATTCTAATTTGTGTAGGTTTTTGACGTCATACAAGTCCTGTGGAATTCTCACTGTTTTGCCAATTTTCGCTTAAATTTACATCAGAAGTGAAATGTGATGCAGCAAGCATCTCCTGCTCAAATTCAATATCAATTATCCACTAAAATTTATGTACATTCTCACATTCTCAATCATCTCATTTTTGTCTCGTAGACATCGATCTGGTATAGGTTTTTTTTATGTAAAATTAGTCATGTTAGTCAAGTTTAAATGATCACACAGTACTAAAAGTAAAATAAAATACCCAAATAAGGATGATGAAAGGGGACTGTAGCATTGAAAGCAATATAGCGTGGGGAATAGGTATGAAGCTTTCAAATTTGAGGTACGAAGTGGTGTCCAAGACGATAAAGCGCCTCCTATATGGCTAACCATACCTACCATGATTGTCCAACTTTAAGTTTATTGATTGTGAGTTTTCTTGTGTATTAGTGTGAAACTTTCTAAATTATTCAAAAGATGTATCTCGCAAATTAGAAAATTATTACAAACAAATTGCATGAAATGTGAAATTATATCTCACTTAACAAAATGTATTCCAAAGTACTGTGCTGTTACATAAAACCCTTCAATTTCAATGCACCGTACATGCATTTTAGATAAATAGCAATCATTATCTTAAAGAGGATTTACTGTGTATTGGTTTTAAAACATATCTTTTATTTAACAGAAAACGTCTCCTACTTGTGCTTCAGGATTTACATGCATGTATGTCAATCCTGCTCAGGGTTATGGTCACTGCGTTCCAGGTACTTATTACTTGCATACTTTCATGTAACTGTTCTTAGATTGATTCTTTGCAAATTGGTCATTTTTGTTTCACAGCTGTTCTTTATATATTTATATATTATGAGAATTCCAATCATTCGGCCACGAGCATGACTGAAAAGACATAGCTTGTCGAAATGCGCATCTGGTACACAAAATTAAAAGGTATATATTTTCTATATTTATTTCTTGCAATGTTGAACTCGAAGTAACAGGAATCATTTTCATCAAACATTGACAATCTTGTCGTAGGCTAAGTTTGGCACTAATGAACGGAATTTTCAACAACTTTGTGTTTTATCAAATGGCATATTGTTTAGCTCAGAGTTATCTAATCTCTACAGCTACGTACCTGTACTAAATATTAGACATAGTAATAATTTCTAACCGTTATTACGTTTCCAAAAATTAAATAAAAAAGAGAGTTATACATATTTAATCGAAAACGTTTGCATGATTGTGTTAATTTTACATTTAGATTTATAATCGCTTTTGAAAAATTCTAATTAGAATAGTCTTTATCACTTTATAAAATGTTTGCATGGAAAATTACAAATTCACTTAGCAAGGCTGATGTAGAACTCATAGATGTTAATTGCCGCTCTGAAAATGTTTGACTAACAAAACGATACAGTATAATAAAATCTACTAGGTGTGGTCTGGCATGAATTGAATATGATTGTAGAAAATGAATACTATTTTGTTGATAGAGCAGGAGATTTTAAGATACAAGGTAAGGCAAGGGTATTTATGCGTACACTTCTGGGCATCCGTGATCTTTTTTTTTTTTTGGTGACATATTTTTCATTTGACCTCACGGCATATAAGGATATAAGGAGAAGAAGAAGAAGAAACCCAGTTTGTCAATTCATTTTTTGGATCCTATCATAAGTATGCACTTATTCTCTGTGATCTATCACAAATTCCTAACTAAGTATGTGCATAACTAAAGTAGAATTAAGACGATATTTAAGAGCGGACTCTGGGAATTGATATCTTTGTTAGAGTTTCAAAGTTTATGGATGATTTGAATTGTATATGTTTATATCTTACAACTTGTTTTACTGACTTAAAAGTACTGTACATGGGTCCGGCGCCATAAACTTAGAAAATACTTAGGTCATAATTTCATATTCTTCTTTTCATCAATGAATTAATAACTGGGATTTTGATTTTATTTATATTTGTTCTATACGTAAATAGAATTAAACCATTTTGCATGACAGTTTATTTGAACGTTTGATAATGGAATAAATTAAAATGAAATATTTGACTTTAAGTATATTCTCAGTTTATGGCGCCGGACCCGCATCTCCATATTTAAGTCATTTGTCTATCAGAGCAGAGCTTTTGGCGTTTTGGCTCGATCCTTTGTCAGAGCAAGTGGGTAATATTCTGTTGTTTATTACCACAACACGTCATCAACATCACTATTTGGATGCTGTTACAAGTGTGAATACATGTAGCAGTGGTGATTATGAAAAGCGAAAAACAAAAGAAATAAATATGTAGTAGTTTCAAGGGAAGGTATATCGGAGTATTCATAGAATTTGGAAGTATTGCAAATATTCTGGTGTCCCCACCGCGTTATACTGGGTCTTAATAGGGGAAATAGTTATATTGTTTCAACGAATAATAAACGACTGTATATACATGTTTAATTGTTCACATATATTTTTTCCAGATTGGCGTGTTTGTGTAAAGGTAAGAAGGTTAACATGTATTCTGAGATATTATTCATAACTATTGTATGTACAAGCTGTAAATGCAGAACAATGTATGAATCTGATATCTATTAGCAGCAGTATGAATAATGCATATTCATTTCGAAGATCTGAGTTTTTTGAAAACTGATATTATATTATATTATATTATATTATATTTATTATATTATATTATATTAATGGTGTATGATTATTTCTTGTAATGATTCAGAAATTTTCTCGCGAAGCAGACGATTGAGGTTAAATTCCAAGAAATTTTGTTACCTCCTGCTTCCATGAGACAACGTGAAAGAGCAGTCAACCAACAAATCAACCAATTTATAACATTTATTTATATACATCGTTTATTATAAACTTCTTAATAGGGAGGACCATCGTGTTCGAAGAATCGAAAATGCCTGACCGTGGGAATAATACAGAATAAAGAACTGAGCGTAAGCCTTGGAAGTAAATGTCTAACTTCAATTATAGTCAGAGCAAATTAATACGCAAGATCGTGATTTCTAATTGACTTGTGCTTTTATACACACCACTCTTTTGTTCTCCAGTCTAAGAGAAAATCTGCCGAAGTTTAGAACAATAGATATAGTAGGTGACTAAAATATAAAACATGGACGGAATGAGTACTTGCGATCTTGCGTATTCACGTATATATATTCTAATGATTATTATAACCACTGAATCGATAACGCTGCTGGTGGATGGTTAGTTCCCGAGGGTTTCTTCATTCCAGTTCTCAGTACCTCTGTTCTAACCCGAGATATATTATTGAAATTTACTGTGCAAAATATTTGTAAATTATTTTAAGATTAAAGATGATTTCCCATGTGCACAGCTGTCCATAAAAGGATTATTGGCTATCACGTTAAGATCAATTTGGTAATGAGTTTGCTCTTCAAATATTTATCGTTTAGTTTTCAACAGTTGCGGCCTTGAGAGTTGTCGAAGTGCATATATGTTGCATCAAATGAATTCACGTATATATGTTCTAATACATGACGTTTTTTCATATCAAACTACAGTTCTTAGCCGTATATATATATGCACAACCACTGTAATTGCATGAGATAAAACTTTAAAGACATATATATTTTATTTCTATATAAATAACATTGATCGGTGATGTCATAACGCCCCATATTTGACCCACATTTCAGCACAGTAAGCTATGTTTGACAGACTTTTGATTGTTAAGCTTAGGACGTCATAATTAAATGTTCGACATTTCCAATCTTGAAAACACAAAATAAGACACTTATTCTCTCTATCTATATAACACCACTGACTTTGCTAGATCGTTCTCTGTTGTCTGTGTTTTAGCTTCTATACATTTTTTTCTGATAGAGCTCTTTGAGTTGATCTAATATCCATGAACCAACTTACGTACATATATGTGTATGCACACTCTTGTCAGCGAGAGAGAAGAATTCAAACCAAGTTTGCTAACTATTCTCTGAGAGATGTAGGAATGTTATCTAAGTATATACCGAACATATGTAATCAATTTTGAAATAGCATAAGTAAAATGTCATATACTTATCTCTTAATTTCAGGGAAAAAGTTTTGCAAAAAGGTAAAGTGTAATCTTTCTGTTTGTAAATAACGTTAACCAAGAAAGAATTAGTTCCTTTCAGAGCTGAAAATCATCTACAAAACAGCTCATTTTAAAAAGATTTGACTTACAGTAGTATACAGTACATACGAGTACCAATGCTTAAGGAATGATGACGATAATTTAAATTTATCATATGTAAAAATGCTAAAACCGTTTTTATCGTAAAACTTTTATGAATGAATTTGTACAAATCCCATTACTATGCGAGACACAAACAAATTAATAGCAACAGCTCATAATTTGTCCTCTCTTCCGTCAGGATACGGATTGTTCTACCCCATTTAACAGTTGTTTAATCACAGACAAAAAAAGAACTGAAGGAATTTGTGTTAAAGGTAAATAACAATGTCCTAATAATTTCGTCTTTATCAATTTTGCTCCGAAAATATCCCTTCCGACTAAAATCATATACATCTAATGTGTGCCTATGGTTTTCTTTGCTTTTCATTAAAATATTAAGGTGGATGAGGCTTACCTAAAGAATATGCTTGTTTATTGTCATGCACTTATGGTAATGCCGTATGGTAATGTTGGTTCTTTTTTATTTTTATGTTTTGGCGGGTGTGTCTAACCTAGATAAAGGAGATATTTGCTTATATCTATGTACCACCAGCGCGGTATGTGTCATTAAATCAGAAATCTTATATCCCACTGCTGTAGTACTTGTCTTATTTGTGGTCAGCGCGACTTAAACAGCAATTGCATGAGAATACTGAATGGGAATTCTTTTACCATCAACTTGATCAATTGTTTTTTTTTTAATTCTGAATGCTTGAATGCATTCAGTATATATAAAATATATAGTACAGAGATATATGTCTATACAATGAAATAGTAGGGATGAACTGAATAATTTCATTAATGATTTCAATCATTTAAGCGCTAAATAAATAATGAAAGTAAAGTAAAGTAAGTGAGAAAGATACGAAGTTGTCTTTTAAATGTAAATGTGAGTTTTGTTTTATTTTAAAACAGGAACGTGTCGAAAGGTAAGTGAGTGCTTCAATGTTTTGAGAAGTATATTTCAAATATGATAACAAAATTCTGAAAACATTTACAAAATTATCCCTGCATAGTATCAATCATGATTTTAAATTCATATATCGCTAATCAAGACAAGGCATGTTTTGGTATAATGTAATTTAAGTTTACACTAACACCACGGTAATATATATGATACATACTTCTATTAGAAAAGTCCTAAATTGTCCTTAGTCATTGTATTATTATCATTTCTAATTATATTTCAAGCGTGCAGATGCCCCTGACAACTATAATTGCACAAGTGGTTTCCGATGTTGCTTCACTACGTTTTCATCCGGTGTATGCATGAAGGGAGACTTTAAAGATATTATTCCGATGTGTTTGAATTAGGCAATAAAGCCAGAAAATGAAAAATAGAAATAAATTATGCATCCACTAATGGATATCATTTCGTCTCTAAATTTCTTTCGCATCCAATGTGTGCGGCTGCTCGAAGAATAAAGCATATAAGTGTGTTTTGAGTACACAGCCCTTACTTAATATAACAATACCACAATGGAAAAGTATCAGCTTCAGCAAATATTGCAACTTGTATTAACATTTACAAATGTCAGTTTTCTGAATTTGTTTGTTTTCGTTCAAAATCATAAAATAAAATTATATATAAAATATAGAAAAATTTTGAATCGAGGTTCAAAATTGTAAAATAAATATTATATAAAATATAACATTTTCTGAATGCAAGATACGCTTTATATACACGTATGACTAAATACACGTAGGACTGTATATTTCTTTTCTTCTATGTAATTTATTTGGTATATGTACCGTCTCGATGCGTCAACATTTGTGGAAAGTAAATGTTTTTGTATCACTTTTGATTGGGAGGATGCCGTAACCAAACTGAAAACATTGTCTACCACAAGGCCGTGATTTGTCTTTCCTCTCCGTAAGTCATAAAGGCCACTCAACAACAACAACAACAACAAAAAACCCAAACAAACAAAAATCAACCCCCCCCTCCCGAAATAAAACGAACTCGGGAAAGAAAATGTTATTATCATATACCAAAACAAGATTCGGATAATGATGCAATGAAAGTTTCTTTTGATCTTTACCGACTGTGGATATTTATTTCTCTGTGTGAAAGCCTTTTTACTGTAGTGAAATGATTTGTTTGTTTGTTTGATTATTGTTTTACGTCACTCCACGATTATTTCACGTATATGGTGACGGCATCTGCCTGATGCATTGCATACAAATTTAGACCTTTGCAACGGACCCACCCGAAGCAGTGAGGGATCTTTTACGTGCCACGCCTACCGTGACACGGGACCTCGGTTTTTACTGTCTCATCCGAAAGACAGAACACCGGTGTGCCCCGGGCGGCAGTCGAACCCGTGACCTCTCGATCACGAGCCGAGCACCTTATCCACTAGGCCACACCGGCTTATGTAGTGAAATGAACTCTGACTTCTACCAAGTTTGGGTTCAATCAAACCACACATGATAGATGTTAGAACCAAGTTAGATGTGAATAGTGTATTTCAAATTGTATTTGAAATACACATAAAACTACATAAAAGTCCATATAAATCACGTTTCATATCTAATTATAGCCACTGCTCTACTACGGTACTATCGAAGCATATTACGTCTGCTCTAACTGCTATAAAAGATCATATTATCAAATATTGTGATGTCGCATTTTATAATAGTAACATCAATTACTTTTGGTCGATTAAAAATTCTCATGAAGTTATAGAGAAACTTTTTTCGCTAAATTTCAAAGCGACTCAAATTTCTACATTTGATTTATCTACACTTTATACATCTCTGCCTCATGATTTGATTAAAAGCAAGTTGCTGTCTCTTAAACAATGGTGTTTTCAAAGAGAATCTAAAACGTACATATGTACTTCCAATAACTCCGGATTCTTTTCCAACAAACAATATACTTCATATAAATACTGGACTTGCAAGGAATTATGTAAAGCACTAGATTTTCTCATGAATAATATTTTTGTGCAATTTGATGGCAAGATATATCAACAAATAGTTGGGATTCCTATGGGTACTAACTGCGCGCCTCTGATAGCAGATTTATTTCTTTATTGTTATGAGAGGGATTTTATGCTTTCTATTAAAAAATCAAAACGTTTTGACCTCATTGACAAATTTAATAATACTTGCAGATATCTGGATGACATTTTGGTTATCGACAACCCTGAATTCGAACAATTTATATCAGAAATATATCAATTAGTTCGATTTGTCAGAGGCTGCACCGATGTTTTGGACTTTCATAAACGAAATTTACAAATTACTACTAAACTTTTAACTCAGGGTTATAGATATCACAAGCTAAGAAAAACATTCGGCAAATTCTTCAGATCTTATTCAGAACTTCTATCTAAATTTGGAAATATTTCTTTTCAACAGTATGTATCCAATGGAATTTCCCATCTTTATTTTTACGGTGATCTCGTATATAAACTAAGGAAAGTAAAAGGCTCCGATAACGTTATTTTATCATGTAATAAAATAGTCAGACGTCTTCTAAATAGACAATATGATATTGAGATCATACAAAAGACTATAGGTCTTGTATTTGGCCCCTCTACAGCCTTATGCAGACTTTTACTTGAACGCTGCACGCTGACTAACAGGGCGGTGGGGACTATATGACGGGCCTTGTCCAAACCTCTTTCAAAGGAGACATGGTCCTGAACCTCGTCCCCTCTGACTGTTAGTCGGGACTCCTACAGATCTAGGGTCTTAGCTCGCTTTCAGACTGGCAGAGCACGGTTAATCATGTTGATGTCGCATATATTTTAAAACTATTATGTGTTTTACAATACCCTACGTGTTTATATTTTATGACCTCTCAATATGCGATACCTGTTTTTAAATGTACGTCCTTTGATTGTTCTGCTGTTACGGTGAGTGGGAAGGTGGGCCCGAAAACCGGTTAACCACAGCATTTGTTTGGCTTTTGTCAAATTAAATGACCGTCCTATGTCGGTATCGTAATTGCACTACAATCAAATATTTTTGTAATGTGCTATATGTTCTAGTATATTATTTATATTCATGTATTGTATAGCTCCATGGTGACTTCTGCCACCATAACTGAGCCAGTAACTCCTCTTTTTTCTTTAACTGGTACCTGTAGCATTAAAAAATCATTCAATGAATACGTAACCTGAATATAAAATCTAACATTCCAATGGGTCTCCGTATCTTTTACTTTTTCATCACATGTTAAATTGCCATATAATGATCATTGCAAACGAATACTCAAAGTTTTAAGAATGGAAAAATTGAGAGTACCGTTACTAAACTATTGACTTTGTTACATAATTTTAACATATTGATATGTCTGCATAGTTGATTATCTTCGGATTAAATAGATGTAACGAAAATTCAAAAGTACTGCACTCCATGGAAATATGAAAATATTGCAGAGCGTGTCTTAAAACACAGTAATTGTCATTTATTTTTAAATAAATATTCTTTATCCTTCGACACTAGTGGATACTGATCAACTCAGTGGATGAGACTGAGAGGTCCCGGGTTCGACTCCCTCGCTCACAAGTGTCTTGTCTTTTCCCACGAGACAGCGAAAAACCGAGGTTCCATGTTATGATCCCTCATTGCATTTAACAGATCAGCTGTAATGGTAAATTTTTTTAGCAATGCATCAGTCAAATGCCGTGAAATAATCTTTGAATGGCATAAAACAATAATCGATCAATCAATCAATCAATCAATCACCAGGGACATATCCAAACATAGGATAACACTTTCATAACTTTTGAATCGAAATTTCGAATACCATAACATGTTTTAAACATTATCATTGAAAAAGCTTATATACATAAAGTCTCACATAGAATAAGATATACATTTTTGTAGATATATAATATTTATTTGTCGTTTTGTGTCACGCAAATATCATTTCACATACAGTGTGCACAATATCTTGCTGATGCATTGTGTAGAAGTTAAAACGTTTATAACAGTATAAGCCGTAGCACTGAGAGATATTATATTCCTAATATCTGCCGTAACACGCAACATGGGTTTTGCTGTATTACTCGAAAGACAGAACAACTTTGTCGACCTGTGTCGAATCCAAGACCCATCAGTTACGGGTTTTAAGCTCCGCATCAGCTAAACTCTGACAACACATTCTATGAGAAAGAGTATTTGAAGAGCAGAGTTAAAAACAAATTGGATGGAATTGTGTGTCGAAGAATCAATCTACGGACAGAGCTATGCATGTGGGATATACTCGTTATTATTAGATTAATCAAAAAATTTCATGACTGAAAATATCAAAGAAAACTGCGGAGTTACTGGCTCAGTTATGTTGCACAAATCACCATGGAGCTATACAATATATGAATATTGATAATATACTAGTACATATAACACATTACAAAAATATTTGATTATAGTGCAATTACGATACCGACTTAGGACGGTCATGTAATTTGACAAAAGCCGACCAATGGTGTGGTTAACCGGTTTACGGGCCCACCTTCCCACTTACCGTAACAGCAGAACAATCAAAGGACGTACATTTAAAAATTTATAAATAATCCTCCATGTAAAGAACAAGGTTCAACAGGTATCGCATATTGAGAGGTCATAAAAATATAAACAGGTATTGTAAAATACATCAACATGATAAACCGTGCTCTGCCAGTAGAAAGCGAGCTAAGACCCTAGATCTGTAGGAGTCCCGACAAACAGTCAAAGAGGACGAGGTTCAGGACCATGTCTCCTCTGAAAGAGGTTTGGACAAGGCCCGTCATATAGTCCCCACCGCCCTGTTTGTCAGCGTGCAACGTTCAAGTAAAAGTCTGCATAAGGCTGTAGAGGGGCCAAATACAAGACCTATGGTCTTTTTGATGATCTCTATGTCATATTGTCTACTTAGAAGACGTTTGACTATTTTATTACATAATAAAAATAACTTTATCGGAGCCTTTTACTTTTCTTAGTTTATATACGTGATCACAATAAAAATTAGGATGGGAAATTCCATTGGATACATAGTGTTTAAAAGAAATATTTCCAAATTTAGATAGAAGTTCTGAATAAGATCTAAAGAATTTGCCGAATGTTTTTCTAAGCTTGTGATATCTGTAACCCTGAGTTAAAAGTTTAGTAGTAATTTGTAAATTTCGTTTATGAAAGTACACATTTCACATCAGTAAAAAAACCCCGCTGAAAACTAGATTGGTGGTGCCTAGGAGACTATCAGTCCACCAGCAGTGACACCGACTAGTGGAGTGAGTCAGTATGGTGTGTTTTACTGCAATAATGAGAGTTTAGAACAATTGTGCCGATTTTGTATCACGATCGTCCTGTGCTTGAACAATAACAAGTCTGCTGGAGTAACACCATTGTAGTTAATCAAACTATTACGACATTTTGGAGGGAACTTAGTCAATCGCCCTATAAGCCAGATGTGAGCTATATCACTATGGGTTTCATTAATCTAGCACGTGTATATCGCAAACTTAATTAATGTAAAATATAGATATCGCAGCTAAATTCCTAGAACGAATTACTGCAAACTCTCATTCAAATTCTTAATTTCTGTTGACAACCAACGGACTTCGAATTTGTTTTGAAATAATTTTAATTTAAGTCAAACATATATCAAGTTCAAATCATCACAAATCAAAAGTATTGATTTCAATTACCGTTAATTAGAACAGAAATAATAAAAGGTCTAACAGTAACAACTATAGAATGTGCTTCATCTGCAGATTTCAAAAATCATGATATGAAATTTATTAAACATTAGACTATCAAAACTTAAAACAGTTAAAGATATTATTAATAATAATAATAATAAAGAAATGTTATTGACATGGAACACATATTTTGCATTCCTAACCAATAGAATAAACAGTAGAACATACATGTATTTACACGTTTTAATTTTTGGCACCAGATGTGCATTTCGACAACTCTTCTGTGATGCACATGATTGTAATTCTAATAATTCTAATATATATATATATATATATATATATATATATATATATATGTATGTATGTATACACATATATATACTTGAAGGTAAAAGTTAAAACCAAAAAGGCCGAAAAAGTCAGCCAAAAAATCAACCCATGGACAGAACTAGGTAGAGGTAGATATTCATTAGTTTGACTGAAATTTTTAAGAAAAAATATATTCATTATCTAAGTATATATTTTAAGTATTTAAGTTCTCTATAATATATACTGACACATGTCATGGTATCAATGTGTGACTTTGTATTTACTTCATCTTATTTAGTATTTTTATAGTGTTAGATTATCGGTTATGTTCCAGATTGATGTAAAACGAAACATTACTATCAAAATGCATGAAAATATATGAACCCTTTGGGCCTCCACCAAGTCTTCGCTATAACCCATCAGCGGCCATATGCAGTCCACAAACACCTGCCTCTCAATTATATTTCACTCTCCTCTTTCTTAAACTCGAATACTGCATCTGCCCCAGGCGCATGCCCATTCCGCATCATTGATGACGACAATAGTACACAGGGACCGTGTGTTAAGCAATAGTAAAATGAATATCCTGAATAATTTCCTTTTTCTCAGTGCCCATTTCGTATCATTTACAAGCTGGTAGCACAGTGCTATTTCATTGATTGATTGACTGATTATTGTTTTTCGTCACTCCACGATTAATTCACGTATATGGTGATGGCATCTACATGATGCATCGCATGGAATTTTTTTTACCTTTACAACGGACCCACCGAAGCAGTGAGGGATTTTTGACTTGCCACGCCTACCGTGACACAGGACCTTGGTTTTTACTGCCTCATTCGAAAGACAACACACCAGTGTGCCCACAGCGGGATAGCTCCTGGGAGCTTCCGTTTACAAGCCGAACACCTCATCCACTGGGCCACACCGACTTCAGTGCGATTTCAAAAACAAAAATTACTCATTATGAGATTTTTAAAGGAACCTCTTGCTTTATTTTCTACTCCTCCTCTATCCATCTTTTCCTACTTTTTTCCTTCCTCTTCTTGCAGACCCGTATGAATTAAGGGGGAAGGAGCACAGGTCCCCCCCTCACCTTTTTTGGACCAATCATGGACCACTTTTTTAATAACGTTAAGAAACAATGCTCAAGCCCCTCCCTTTTTACATTTGAAATGCTTACCAAGACCCTGTATTATCATGTCGATCAGACTTCCTTATGCTTACGGGGAATTCGAGCTAAACATATGTCAACGGTACAAAAACGGGGTTTCCAGCGGATACCTGGATGAAGTACTTTCATAATAATATTTTGAATTATAAAGATATCTAGTCTACAAAATGTATTAAATTCCATAGACAGTGGTCTTACAGATGCATAGTGACCTTACTATGCACCCACCCAAAACTAAAGTCTTCTAAAATGCCTCCCCCTTCTTTTTCCCGTCTTCTTCGTCTTCCTCATTTACTTCTTGGGGCAGCTGGTAGATTTTGTATTAGATCCGAGGGAAGTATTGATCTTATTATCTTCGAAGAATTCATTAACCAACCGTGCATCACAGTACTTTCCCCAGTCCGTACCCATTAGTAGTTCCTCATAGCCCCTTCACTTTATAAGGAGCGGTCTATAGCTCATATTGATTGCCCACCCTCCTCTTGTATATGCAGTTGTTTGCATGTCTCTATGGTAAATGAAGGCATTATTGTCGCATTATACAATACGGATTTTGAATAATTTCATGGAGCTTGCTTCATTAACCGTCGGTTTTGGTCTCAGGATTAAGGTGCTTAGATCTGAAACTTCTTTTTAAGTTGGGTCTTTATCCTTAAAACAGAATTATATAATTTATCATTCAGCAATCGAGCAGCCGCACAATTTGGCTACAAGAGAGAGAGAGAGAGAGAGAGAGAGAGAGAGAGAAGTAACGATTTACAATACAGTTTACATAATTTATTTCCGTTTTTCATTCACTGGCTGCTTTGCCTAATTCAAACACATCGGAATAATATCTTTGAAATCTCCCTTCATGCAGACACCGGAACTTATTGTAGTGAAGCAACACCGGAAACCTTTTGGGCAATTAATTTTGTCACTGGCATCAGCAACCTGAAATATAATTAGAAACAACTATAATAACAATGGTCAAGTACAATTTTAAGGCTTTTCTAGTAAAAGAAAATATCATATGTATTATGGTGATATTACTTATTATTTTTATTAATTCAAATCATATTATACCAAATAACATGGAACAAAGCCTTTGTCTTAACATGTCTTAACTTGATCTTAAAATTACTATTAATGCTGTACAAGGAAAATATTGTAAAGGTATTTAAGATTTTTAATCATTGTTGCAATATACTTCTTATAACATTGAAGCACTAACTTACATCTTGACACGTTCCTGTTAGAAAAACAAAACAAAGACACATTTACATTTATAGGAAGACTTCGTGTTACTGCTTTTACTTTACTTTCGATATCTATTTAACGCTTTATGATTAATAATGAATATTTTTACGTTGCACTTCTATTATTCCATTGTATTTTTATTAATCATATCAATTATATTATACTTTATATCTTATTGCATTTACTGAATATATTATAACATCTAGAAATTAAACGAAAACGTAACACAGTGAAATGGAATTCGTCTCAATATTCTCATGTAACTTTTGTTTAAGTCTGATAGATTCTGTTGACCACAAATAAGGCAAGTACTAAAGCAGTGGGATCTAAGACTACTACTTTAACGATACATACCACGCTGGAGGTGCCTTGGTATAAGCAACGTTTAGGTTAGCCACACAGCCAAAGTATAAAAACACATTACGATAAGGCACACCGGGTGCATGAGAATTAACAAGCATCTCCTTAGGGTAGCCTCATCCACCCCAATATTATAATGTAAAGCAAATAAAACTATACTACACATATCAGATGCATGTGATATTAATCGGAAGGGATATCATACGGAGTATAAATGAAAAAGACGAAACTATAAGAGCATTGTTTATTTACCTTTAACGCACATTCCTTCAGTTCTTTTTTTGTCTGTGATCAAACAACTGTCAAAAGGGGTAGAACAATCAGCGTCCTGGCAGAATAAAGTACAATTCATGAGCTGATCATACTATTGTTTATGTCTCGTGTCACAATTATATTCATACGAATTCATTATTGACGTTTTATCATAAAAAATCATGAAAATGTTTACATATTATAAAATTAAAAAATTGTCATCGTTATCTTCCTGCTCATCATCATCATCATCATCATCACCATCATCATCATCATCATCATCATCACCATCATCATCATTGTTTAAGCAATTGGTAAACATTGTACTGCACTGTATTCAAATGCAAGCCAAATACTTTACAAAATGTACAGTTTTGTAGATCGTTTTCAACCCTGAAAGCAACTACTTCTCTATTGTTCAGGATTATTTAGGATTTGAAAGACTACACTTTACCTTTTTGCAAAATTTATTTCCTGAAAGTAAGAGAAAAATATAGGATATTTAAATATATGTTACATATATGTTCGGTATATACTTAGATAAATTTCTTACAAGTCTCAGAGAATAGTTATCGAACTTTTAATTATGTTCTCTCTTTGACTAGAGCGTATATATATATATATGTACATTAGTTGGTTAATCGATATAGACATCAAGTCAAGGACCTCTATCAGACAAAAAAAAAATGTGTAAAAGCTAACACATAGAAAACAGAGAAAAATTAGTGGTGCTATCTATACAGCTAAGACCTGTAGCTTGTTATAACAAAATATCATATAATATCTTAAGATATATATTAGAACATATATAAGTGAATTAATTTTGTTCACCGTATGGGCATTTCGACAACTTATGTCTCAAAGTGATGCTCAAAGCCTAAGCTGAGGAAATCGCGAGAAGAAATATTTTAAGAGAAACTGATTACCAAATCGACCAAAAGTGGAAGACGAAGAACCCATCTAAGGACATAGCTGTGCATGAGGGAGATACTCTTTAGTTTGAAAGTTTCAAGAATGCTTTTTCACAGTAAATTTGAAGCATATTTTGGGTAAGTTCAGAGGTACTGAAAACTGGGCTGAGGACACGGGAACTAACATTTTATTCCGTGGTTATAGTAGTTATTAGAACATGAATACGTAGTCTGAATATAATTGAAGTGAAACATTTACTTCCAAGGCATACGCTTATTTCTTTATTCTGTGTTATTCCCAATGTCAGACATTTCCGATTTTTCGAACATGATGCTCCACCCTATAAAGAAGTTCATAATAACCGATATATGTATATAATGAAAATAAATAAATAAATATAGTGTATGATTTGTTGGTTGACAGCTCTTTCATGTCACCATATTGAAGCAGGAGGTCGCCAAACTTCTAAACATAGTGTCGCGATCCTGGAATTAATCACTGAGGGTCTGCCTCGCGAATAAAGTATTTAATCACAGGTATAATTATTTATTATTACTGTATCCTGATGTAATGTAATATAATATGAAGTTTGAACAAAATAAGATATACAAAATAGATATGTTTTATTCATATTATTACGAATATATATATATTTCATATATTGTAGTAACTTACACTTCGAAAGCTGATTAATATTATCTTGAAATACATGTTAACCTTCTTACCTTTACACAAACACGTCCATCTGGAAAAATATAAATAAACAATTATACATGTATGTACAGTCATTTCATTATATATTCGTTGACACATTATGATTATTTCACTTATTGTTTAGCTCCATGGTGACTTCTGCCACATAACTGAACCAGTAACTCCTATTTTTTCTTACTTATGCGCAGCTAGTAAAGCTTGATGGAAAAACAAGGGCATTCGGAAAACCACTAAAGTTTGGCAAGAACTTGGAAAGACCTTCTTTTTTCTTTGGAATTTAGTTTTACATCATAAACATGGTTGGAAAATGTATTCCCCTTTGTAACGGCATTCATATAGTGATGTTGGTGGCATGTTGTGGTGTTAAACAACAGAATACTTCCCACTTGCTCTGGCAGTAATCGAACCAAACCGCTAAAGGCTGACTTTATTCAACTCTGCATCAGAAGATCTGCTTTATGTGGATATATACATGACTTTGATAAGCAGATCAGGTACATCACTTTTGGGTCAGTAACACAAATGTTAAGATATATTAAATCGGAATTATCAATTTGGCATGCAAAATTTCGACTACGTCTGACAAGAAGACTAGCTACGTACATAGTTATTTAGAGATGCGTGTTTAATCACACGGCGTTAGTGAGTAGGTATGGATGGACCCGACAAATGAGTTAAAATTTTTAACTGTACGTCCTTTGATTGTTCCGCTGTTACGGTGAGTGGGAAGGTGGGCCCGAAAACCGGTTAACCACGCCATTTGTTTGGCTTTTGTCAAATTAAATGACTGTCCTAAGTCGGTATCGTAATTGCACTACAATCAAATATTTTTGTAATGTGTTATATGTGCTAGTATATTATTTATATTCATGTATTGTATAGCTCCATGGTGACTTCTGCCACATAACTGAGCCAGTAACTCCTCTTTTTTCTTTAACATTGTTTTTAGTTAATTATAGACTTTCAAATGTACTTCTTGGTGATGTGTCTGTCAAAATAAAACTGTTATTGCTTATTGTATAACACGCGCGTACACGTATATCTTTACATGCCGTGATGTCACGTGAAAAATATATCACCAACAGAAAACAATGCCTACAAGTGTATGCATAACTACCCAATGGAAAGTCAAGTTGTTCACATTGATCTTACAATTTTTCCACTTTGTCAACAAAATAAAATATATTGTACATAACCATACATAGTATTGCCACACTGTGCAGATTTATGATACTGTTGCTTTTTTGTCAGTTAACCTATGTATAGCAGCAATCAAAAGTGTGTGAGAACTTTACTTTTGCAGCGTTTAATATGAATAAATCTACATATAGCCAAACTAGGATTTGGATTAAGCATAAATAAACCTGTTTATTATTTTCTTTTTCGAAAGGTCGAGAACGGCTAGAAATTATAATAATGCATTTTATTTGCAACATGCGATCTCACTGGCTGTCCTATTTACAAACTGCAAGGGTATTCCCGATACCCTGCAGCTTTTTAGATAACTCCATGATACCCTGCAGGTTTTTTTTTTTTATTAATTTTGATGTCACGATACCCTACAATATGACGTCACTGTGATTAGTGACTTGGCTAACGCCTTGCAGTGAAACTGAATTTCTGACAGGGCATTCGCCGATATCCTGTCAGTTTTTGTAAAACACTGGCATGGTAACCCTTAATTGCTGTGTTCAACGCTTAAATGTATGCCATTTGGAAATTCCGTCCAGTCGGACAGTATTGCAAACTCAGCCCACGCCAGTAGTGTATCCGTTTGATGGATTGCACTCTAGATGCTAAGAGTTTCATATTGTACAGAAAGTGCAAGGTAGAAATAAATTAATGTAACTTGAGTATTTCACATATGACAATATATAAGTAAGTAAGAAATACCTGGAACGCAGCGTCCATAAGGGGCTTTAGGATTGACATACAAGCATGTAAATCCAGTTCCGCAAGTATGACCTGCTGTCTGTTAAATCAAAGATATCCTTTTAAATCAATATACAGTCAAGCCTATATAAGATAGTAATGAACTTCGCCGTCATTAATTGCGGTCCTGATGTTAAGGGAGGAAATAAAACGTATTCTGAGAAAAATGACGTTTAGAACAATGAAACGTTCTTATAACGTCATAAGGTTGCTAACATTCAACGTCGTTTGTAACCCATAGTACACAAGCTCACCCTAACGGACGGCGAAGCTCATTGTTGTTTACTTGAAATGCATGCACATGCACTGATATTCAATGATTTTATATATCTGTACAGTACTTAGGAACACAGATTGTAAACTTATAAAAAGATATGTTTTCATGCAAATTGCTTGTTATAATTTATATTATCATTATCATTTTTGTTCCTTTTATATATTTATTTATCTTTTCATTTGCTGACTTATTTATATATTTTTGGGTTTGAATATTTGTCAATGTCATAAATACCATGTGATCACATAAACTAATAATTTGTGATTACACTATTGAGTTAGATCCCTTAATTGCCTTTTTCATGAATACGAACTTCACTTATCAGCAATGCAAACTAGCGTTGTTTATTCGAAATAGTGGATTAATAGAATGTATCACCACTATCAATAATGGACAGAGATATCCTAACCCATACAGGAATGAGATATTTTACACGAGAGTAACGATGTCTCTGTACATCATTGATAGTGGTAGTTGATTCTTTTTCTCCCGCTTTTATTCATAAATCTTACAGTGCTTACTCTTTCATAGTAAGTAGTATAGTAGCGGAAGAGAAGATCGAGTGATTTTGATTGAAGCCGATTTACTCACTATATCACCACCTCACATTCCATTTGCCTCATTGGTAAATAACACCAACAGTCGAAAACAGTGTTGAGGATATATTGAATTTGAACAGTTATCTGAATGAGTTCAACATTAGATATCAATTTTAAAACCTTAAACAATACAACCATTTTTATGATGTTCTTTCTAAGTAACCGCTTGACGGCATCAGCCACTGATGTGACATCGACACATGAGAGTCAACTTTGAACATTGCAGTGCGAGTGTACATGAACATGCTACTGCAGTAATAAGTAGTTTCGTCATTTCCGTCCATGTTACATGTTATTGCAATCGGCCTCGGTCGATTTTATATTAAGATAGCAAATTCGCTTTGAGAGCGCAAATGCAAACTCCATTAGCGTGGCATATTGGGTAATGATTTAGTACTAAGAAACAATATTAGCACATAATTCTACTTTAAATATTGAGATTTCTAGAAATAAATCTTATAAGATGTTCACAATTAAAAAAAGATTTGCTCACTACATAAAACCAACTTATTTCCGAATATTAACGATAACACCCGAGAGACTTTCCTGAAAAGGAAAACATTTCCTAATAAGGAAAAATGAGGCGTGGCTTTAGAAAATTTAGCTGGAAAATTCACAACTGGGCAGACAAAAAGATGGTTTCAAAAACAAGTAATACCTCTTTACATAAAACCATTTGGCTTTGTGGCCAAAATCTTGAACATTTAATGCTATCCCAATTGCATCCTAAGCTTTTAAGAAAGCTACCCTAGTCTTACTCTGCTCTTAAAGATAAGGATATCCGACCTAGGTATATCTATTGATTTTCCTGTACACAGTAGGGCAATATATTAATTTGTACGTTTAACACGAATTAAATATAAGTACCTATCACCAAAAAACTCTCTAAATTTTAAAGATTGTAGTCAGACATTTTATCTAAATTCGGAAATGTTAATTTTCAACAATATGTATCCAGCGCAATTTCCTACGTGATATGTGTCATGCATTTTGTCGGATGTCTTCTGTCTTATTTTTTATACAATTACAAATGCAAGTTTCACATTCTAATCTGCAGGGTTTTTTTTTTCACTTTTAATCCTTAAATACTTGAACTCTTCAGCGAAGTTGTAGAAGCCTTTGAGAAAATAAAGATGAATGTACAACTAAAAATTTTCAGTGTTTTATGTGAATTTATATTCAGAACAACTAGTGGTACACTTTCGATTTTATAAATCAAGCATTTTACGTACATTTAAATAGGACAAAATAATGAACATTCACGTCCCTGATCTACATAGAATTAACAATGCAGTACTTACAGTTTTGCAATATCCACTCCCTGTAAGAAAAAATAACGATAAAAATATACATGCAAAAAAATACGTAAATAAGTATGAAAGTAATGTTTCCGAAAAAGTAAAATGATATGAAGGATAAAGATACATTACATAGCTTCCCATCCACTTTAACTGCAGACGCAATAATCAAAACTGCACACACTAGTTGATACATTACTGTACGTTGCTTGTCGATAATAATTAAGGACGCAACCCAATCCTGAATTTATACCTAAACAGTACATTCTGGAATGTAATAATATAATATACTCTTTTTATGGTGTAATCGACCATGAATAAAATAAATAAGATTTATTTAATCCTTTGTTCTATTTCATGTTACTGCAACTCAGGCTGCCATGTTCAGTGCACTTTATTATTACATATGATTGAACTCTTAGACAACATTCCCTTGATCATAGGAAGGCTATATTCTATCTTAATATTAGTATTGACGGATGCATTCTCCCTACCATGTATTAGCGACTTGAATTACACATTATTACAGATATATCATATTTTGTATTTAATTTTAGCCACCGTTTCTATTGCTATTCTTTTTAAAGTATAGATAAAACAGATTAACACTGGATATGCGATTTTCAGTATTCAGATAATGCTCTGCATATTCGATAGTCGTAGTTTCATCACGAACAATTACGTATCTCATGTAGTTTTGACCGGATGCCCACGAGGAATTAGCGTCTATTGCTAAGATTCTACTCGATGGCAAATATTCCGGTGAAAGTTTCTCGTTTCATATCTCATAGTCCCTGGAATAAAAAAACCCCAATATCATGTATAGTGCCATATTCAAACAAATGCGAACCCCAATAAAATCTAGGAGAGATCAGGTGCCAGGGAGGAGTAAGCGTCCCCTGGTTGCATGCAACACCTGTCGCAAAAGTCCTGCTACGACTTTTCAAGTCGGGGAAGTAAATACATAAATATACACGTATGAACGCATAAAGAAGACAAAATAAATGAATTTGAATAAAAAATCAATGAAAAAAAAATCTAAACAGGTATTTTCATCTATCGTATGTCATGGAAACAATGAAAGAAAATGATTCGATTAAAAAATATAATAATAATCGGCTAACGCCTCACCGTGAAACTCAATTTCTGACAGGGTATTCGCCGATGCCCTGTCAGTTTTTGTAAAACACTCGCATGATAACCCCTAAATCACACCAACAGCATTAAATGCCAGACGTACAAATGAAGATTCATTGTTAGTAATTGCATTTCTCTTATTGTTCACATTAGACGACGAGTTTTGAAGAGAACCAGAAAGCCTAAATGCAACATGCATATGGACATTTATTAGTATTTATTATGGTTGCGACTAGCTAAACGAGATATTTTATGGAATGGCAACACCTCTCACAGGGAAACTTCATCAGTCTATAGTAAGAAGCCAAACATAGAGGAACAGACGGCTCTAAAATAACCTGCAAAACTCCAAATCCCCAGAAGAACAATTTTGGAGGATCAGCTGATGTCATACAGGAGAAAGCGTCACCAGCAGCCTTGTCTTAATAGTAACATATTTTGACGAATTTTTTTTTTCCAGATTAAGGATTTCTATCACTCAGTTTTTCGGTACAGGTATCTTACAAGTCGTCAACTTGGCCAGATTACCAGATTACGTGTATTTCGATGTCGAACAATATTGGCTAACGACTGGATTTTTTAAACTTAGACATACTTTGTACTTTTACATGTAGGCCAATTAATCGTAGGTTTAGTCAATCACATATATGAAGGAATTGTTCATGAATAAATAACCATATATTGCTGACATGATCACATGGGACACAAAGTACATACATATATTTTCTTATTTGTCAATTGAAGTAACAAACGTCACTCCATCGGTGTGGTTAAGCGGTCTGCCGTCGCCCATCATCCCACTCACCGCAAAGCAGCACAATCAAAGGACACGCATTAAACAATTTACAAATAATACTCCATATAGAGAACAAGGATCAACAAGTTTCTCAAGAGGAGAGGTCATAAAAAAATTTATTACACACGAAACTTTTACAGAATAATATGTTGCTATCAAAAATATGTAAGGCGACATCAACATAAGGGAACCGTGCTCTGTCCGTCTGTAAGCAAGCTCAGATCTTGATCAATAGGAGTCCTGACTAACAGTCAGAGGGGAAGAGGATCAGGGCCTTATCTACTCTGAAAAGGTGTGGACAAGGCCCGACACAGAGTCCCCACCGCCCTTTTAGTCAGCGTGCAACGCTCAGGCAAATGTCTGCATTGGGCTTCAGAGAGAACCAATACAAGAACTATGGTATTAGGGATGATCTCGGGGTCATACTGTCGATGTCGAAGGCGTTTGAAAATTTTAGAACGTACAAATGAAGATTCATTGTTAGTAATTGCATTTCTCTTATTGTTCACATTAGACGACGAGTTTTGAAGAGAACCAGAAAGCCTAAATGCAACATGCATATGGACATTTATTAGTATTTATTATGGTTGCGACTAGCTAAACGAGATATTTTATGGAATGGCAACACCTCTCACAGGGAAACTTCATCAGTCTATAGTAAGAAGCCAAACATAGAGGAACAGACGGCTCTAAAATAACCTGCAAAACTCCAAATCCCCAGAAGAACAATTTTGGAGGATCAGCTGATGTCATACAGGAGAAAGCGTCACCAGCAGCCTTGTCTTAATAGTAACATATTTTGACGAATTTTTTTTTCCAGATTAAGGATTTCTATCACTCAGTTTTTCGGTACAGGTATCTTACAAGTCAACTTGGCCAGATTACCAGATTACGTGTATTTCGATGTCGAACAATATTGGCTAACCACTGGATTTTTTAAACTTAGACATACTTTGTACTTTTACATGTAGGCCAATTAATCGTAGGTTTAGTCAATCACATATATGAAGGAATTGTTCATGAATAAATAACCATATATTGCTGACATGATCACATGGGACACAAAGTACATACATATATTTTCTTATTTGTCAATTGAAGTAACAAACGTCACTCCATCGGTGTGGTTAAGCGGTCTGCCGTCGCCCATCATCCCACTCACCGCAAAGCAGCACAATCAAAGGACACGCATTAAACAATTTACAAATAATACTCCATATAGAGAACAAGGATCAACAAGTTTCTCAAGAGGAGAGGTCATAAAAAAATTTATTACACACGAAACTTTTACAGAATGATATGTTGCTATCAAAAATATGTAAGGCGACATCAACATAAGGGAACCGTGCTCTGTCCGTCTGTAAGCAAGCTCAGATCTTGATCAATAGGAGTCCTGACTAACAGTCAGAGGGGAAGAGGATCAGGGCCTTATCTAATCTGAAAAGGTGTGGACAAGGCCCGACACAGAGTCCCCACCGCCCTTTTAGTCAGCGTGCAACGCTCAGGCAAATGTCTGCATTGGGCTTCAGAGAGAACCAATACAAGAACTATGGTATTAGGGATGATCTCGGGGTCATACTGTCGATGTCGAAGGCGTTTGAAAATTTTAGAACGTACAAATGAAGATTCATTGTTAGTAATTGCATTTCTCTTATTGTTCACATTAGACGACGAGTTTTAAAGAGAACCAGAAAGCCTAAATGCAACATGCATATGGACATTTATTAGTATTTATTGTGGTTGCGACTAACTAAACGAGATATTTTATGGAATGGCAACACCTCTCACAGGGAAACTTCATCAGTCTATAGTAAGAAGCCAAACATAGAGGAACAGACGGCTCTAAAATAACCTGCAAAACTCCAAATCCCCAGAAGAACAATTTTGGAGGATCAGCTGATGTCATACAGGAGAAAGCGTCACCAGCAGCCTTGTCTTAATAGTAACATATTTTGACGAATTTTTTTCCAGATTAAGGATTTCTATCACTCAGTTTTTCGGTACAGGTATCTTACAAGTCGTCAACTTGACCAGATTACCAGATTACGTGTATTTCGATGTCGAACAATATTGGCTAACCACTGGATTTTTTAAACTTAGACATACTTTGTACTTTTACATGTAGGCCGATTGATCGTAGGTTTAGTCAATCACATATATGAAGGAATTGTTCATGAATAAATAACCATATATTGCTGACATGATCACATGGGACACAAAGTACATACATATATTTTCTTATTTGTCAATTGAAGTAACAAACGTCACTCCATCGGTGTGGTTAAGCGGTCTGCCGTCGCCCATCATCCCACTCACCGCAAAGCAGCACAATCAAAGGACACGCATTAAACAATTTACAAATAATACTCCATATAGGGAACAAGGATCAACAAGTTTCTCAAGAGGAGAGGTCATAAAAAAATTTATTACACACGAAACTTTTACAGAATAATATGTTGCTATCAAAAATATGTAAGGCGACATCAACATAAGGAAACCGTGCTCTGTCCGTCTGTAAGCAAGCTCAGATCTTGATCAATAGGAGTCCTGACTAACAGTCAGAGGGGAAGAGGATCAGGGCCTTATCTAATCTGAAAAGGTGTGGACAAGGCCCGACACAGAGTCCCCACCGCCCTTTTAGTCAGCGTGCAACGCTCAGGCAAAAGTCTGCATTGGGCTTCAGAGAGAACCAATACAAGAACTATGGTATTAGGGATGATCTCGGGGTCATACTGTTGATGTCGAAGGCGTTTAGAACCCGCTGATATGAAATTATCGGAACCTTTGTCCCTCCTTTGTTTGTACACTAGATCATCGTAGAAATTGGGATTGGAATTCCGCTGGATACGTATTGTTGAAAAGTCACATTTCCTAATTTAGATGAAAAAAATATCTGAATAAGATCTGTAAAATTTACCAAACGTTTTTAGAAGTTTATGATATCTAAAACACTGAGTAAGAAGTTTAAAAGTAGTCTGCGATTTTTATTTTTTTGCTTGAAAATCCAAAAGGATACTGCAGGCGCGAGCGAACCGAACCAATTGACTAATATAAATATCATATGATGGGACTCTGGGGCATCACCATCTAGATAAGGAAAATTTACAATAGGAAATCCAAAGTCGTCACGTTTATCATATATGTTGGTATGAATATTGTTGATAATAATTTTATTATTTTAGTGTAAAAGGGGTGTTTCCTGGTCGGAAGTATTGGCTTTGTTATAGAAAATCCAGAGGTAACTGAAGTACAGAGTTTTCTTCAGTTTGAGTACGGCTTATTTTTAAAAATCAGTACCAAATTTGAAATTTAGCACGCACCGATATGTATTGGCTGATGATCCATGACCATGGAAATGGCCAACGTCAACATGTGCTTTTTAAACAGTCTAACAGTCAACATAAAGAAGCAGAGCAGAAATGGTAAAGGCAGACCACAATAATTGATTTGCAGCGAAGGTAAATGAAAGAAGAGTTAGACATACATCCTGAAGCATGAAGTTGTTGGAAGTATGTTAAACTATAGCAGTCACAATAGAATTATTCCCTGGTAAGCATTGCGGAATTTGGTGGAGTGGGATAGGCCTGTGCTTGAGCATCACGTTACGGCATGACAGCGAGTTCTGAAAGATTTCAGCGATGATAACCATGTTGTTTTGACACGGAAAAGTAGTCCGGTGATAGTGGGCGTGTCCCCCCGTAAGAGAGTTCTCGTGACAGAATAAACATCAACTTTATGACCAGCCAGAACCGTCGATACAAATAAAATTAAATTATTAAAATTTGTAATTCATCATCTGAAATGTTAGATATCTCTCTCATGTATAGTTCTATCATTAGATGAATTCTCTGGCTATTACTTTCAGGTCAGTTTGTTAATTGATTTAGTCTTTAAATATTTTTGCTTTGGATGTCCTTAATTTTGGATTGGTACATCTAGGAAAAGACGTTTATCCCAAAAGTGCTCAAAAGTGCATGGTATAATAAATAGCTACGGAATGAAGTGTAAAATCATGATCATTACTCGCATAAAAAATTAATAATATTAATCTTTTTCGATACAGCATGTTTTACATAGGGATGTATCGTGATGCATTCACATAAGTATACATAAGACCCTATAAAACCAATATGTTGCAAACACGTGCTAATATGCATTGACCTGCAACATGTTGAGTATTATATTGATGTCATGCAACGACTTCTTATTGAAATAATGTACGAATCAAAGTTTTCCTAGAGTACAGATACGGTGACGTATTGGTGACAGACGTAGAATAAGTAAATTGCGAAAATTTGGAAACAAGGTAGTGAAAGATTTTAATTATAGTAGTAGTAGTAGTAGTAGTGGTGGTGGTGGTGGTGGTGGTAGTAGTAGTAGTAGTAGTAGTAGTAGTTCTTGTTGTGGTTCTTCTCATTAGCATAATATAAAAATATACAAATGGGAAGCGACGTATGTAGCAGTAGTTTTCATTTATTAGTTCAAAAGCAGTTTAAAATGAATTCGACAGATGTAACAGAATTATAGCTTCAAATAACTTGAAATCTAAAGGTGAACAAATTCTCTGTGAAAAAGTACATCTGACTAAATTGTCCCATTTTATGATAAAAGTCGCCATGGATATACAGAGAACACCAGGACACAAAAAGACATTACAATTTCGGAAATGCAGGTTTCGTACCGTCGTCACTGAACTTGGTGGTGTTCACCGGTTTAAGGGTCCTCCTTCCACTCACTATTTCAAAAGTAAACATACGTTCCCAATTTTGCAATAATCCTTCATTAAGAAAACAACTAACAACATATTGTCCAAGTTGAGAGATCATTGAAATATGACTACGAATTTGACTATGAAATATTTATCAATATAGGAAATACATCTTCTATGAAACATACATGAACACATATTTATCATGTTATGATGCATGGTGACCCTAATTGCAAGTAGTGGTAGTAGTAGTAGTAGTAGTTGTTGTTGTTGTAGTAGTAGTAGTAGTAGTAGTAGTAGTAGTAGTTGTTGTTGTTGTTGTTGTTGTTGTAGTAGTAGTAGTAGTAGTAGTAGTAGTAGTAATAGTAGTAGTATGATGATGAAAATGATGATGATGATGTTGATGATGATGATGATGATGATGATGATGATGATGATGATGAAAATGATGATGGTGATGTTGATGATTGTGATGATGATGATGACGATGATGATGATGATGATGATGATGATGATGATGATGATGATGATGATGTATCATTATGAAAATCTATAAGCTAAGAAACAATCTCCGCATCTGGTAGGTCCATTAAATTAGCATGCCATTACAGACCAATCGCCTGATTGATGCCGCCACAATATTCAAGGAACAGTGGCCATATGAAACACCTTTTTTGTATTTTCTGGTTGTTATGTGTATCATTTTAATGAGAAAATTAAAAGAAATACAAAAAGGCTTTTTGTATAGATATATAACAGGCGTCCTGATATACGTGCATTTGATCTTCGTATTTTTATAGAGGTATCTAGAGGGTTCTGGGTTCGATTAACAGATTTGGCCACAAATGTTCACCTTATTCGTTACAGATATGGTCAGAGCGAAGAACCAACCACGTGGAAAGCATAAGTAAGCGAATAACTCAAGGATGAAAACTTCCCACATGGAAGCAGAAAGTTCTGGGTTCAATTTCCGGGTAGGGCCACAATTTTTCAACCTGTTTGTTACAAAAGAAACATGTTGAATAGCTGTTCAGAGTCCTTTTCTTTCTGTATTAATGCAGTGTTTGTGAAACTTACCAGATTGTTCAAACTATTTAGTATTAGATAAAAAATGATGCGGTGTCGTGAAAATTTTCTTTATTATTTTTTTTCTCTCTCTTTTAAATGAAATATGAAGCTTTTCCTGACTCATTTAAATTTAGATTTTAAGTCCATTTAAGTTTCGCGCAGGTTATGAGACGGGGGTCCCCCTCCTAAAAGGGGGGTTCGGGGCCTCCCCTGAGAAAATTTTGAAAAAAAGGAGCAAAAATATAGCTTTTGGTGCGTCTTTTTATGCCATTGTCTCGCTTTTTCACTCTTAGTCTTTAGATTCCATTGAATAAAGAAGAACAAAATCACTTATTTAAAGTAACAGATTTTTCGAAGGGATCACTTCAAAATGCTACTTTCTGTGTATAGATTTTATTTTGTTTCACGCATAAAACTTTTCAGGGGCGGATGCAGAAAGGTGAATGCCGGAAGGGGCGAACAATTGAAGCCGAAGACTTAAATGAGGCGCATAAAACCGAAAGGTGGTGGATGCAGGAGAGGGGGGGGGTCACACTATCCTACTGGTGGGGGTCTGAGAGTTTCCCCAGAGAGAGAGAGAGAGAGAGAGAGAGAGAGAGACTTTACTGTCATAATGGAGGGGAAAGAGGGGGGGGCACTGGCAGATTTTTAAAAGATCTCCACTGACAAGTTCCGGTGTCCCCAGACACGATCCGTGTCCAGATTATGAGTCCACTTATTTTATTAATTTTACCATCTACACCAAACTTGGTCCCCTTAACCATCCACTGTTAATATCAATGATAATCAAATACGATGAATTACAATTTTACTTGATTTTAATTTCATTCTCCAAATTTTATGGCTTTTTATTTTATATTTCATAAAGATATGTCTCTGTATTTTATTCTAAATTCAATAGTATAAAATTAAGATCAAACAAACAAAACACAGCCAACAACTAAGTACAATTCTACTGCAATACAAAATATATAATTAAACATTCTTTGAGGGGATTCCAATATAAATATCACAATAAAATTAGAAACCAATTTTACCTATTTAAACTAAGTACACAGACTGGATTTACTAATTGATATGTTTATTATTGATACTGTTGATTAAAGTGGACGGTATATATCGATTACGTAATAAGTTCGATGTTTGTACAGTCTGGGAACTATCACTGGTATTTACAAATAACGGAAGACGGTTTAGCTGGCGACGGTGTTAACAGTGGACAGTCAATCAAAAATAGTTAAAAAAATTGTTAAATGTTGATTCATTCAGTTTGCTTGTCTCCTGCTGTCGCTGTTGTTCTTCTTGCCTTTTTTTTCTTTGTTCTCTCTCCTTTCTTCCGCACTCTATCTCCGGCAGCCGTGTACCACTCCTTTATATGAAATGACACCTGACCATCGGTGATATCTGTGCAGAGCTTATTACGTCTTACAGCTTCCAAAATTAAAAATATACACATCTTCATATACAAGTAAATAAAGCAATATTATTTTATTTTCTTTATTCAAAAACGAAAAAAAAAAAAAAAATAATAATAATAATAAATAAATAAATAATGAAAATAAAAATAAAAGACGTGTTTGCGAAACACCGACTATGTCCCCGGCGGCAACAAAGTCCAAAAAAGCTATTTTTAGCTCCAAGTAAATATGAATAAAGGAAAAAATACATGGTTTACAAAGTAACATTGTTTTTTTATGATCTCATTGAAAAATGGGAGGAAATGATCGACGGAGTTATGTCAGAAAAACCTAGATTCCCCGATGGTCTAGTATGCCCGGGAAGGGGGGGGGGGCGGTGTCATTAGTGACAAAACGGGAACACATGGTTGGGAAAAGACCCAGGCTTGGGGTATAGCTAAGAGGGATCCGCCCCCCCCCCTTTCCCCGTTTTTTTTTTAACAAAAATATGAGTAAAATTTCAGAATTGGCAGTCAAAAGGCTGAGTATTTTGGTTTAATTATACTTAATTTTCAGATATCCTGGTTCCCCCACTGAGTTTTACACCAAATATAATTTTATCAAATTGCCTGAGAACACGTGAGCCCCTGACCCCATCATGGCTTCACCATGGATCCATTTTGGGATTTTAAGGCGGTCCACGGATACCTGCATCTCTGTTTTTTTTTTTTTTTCATCACGCCCCTCCTTTTTATTAGGCTAACTTAATCATGCCTCCCTTGGCGCATGCGCATTCTGCTAAATTGACGATGACACAGGGACTGTGCGTAATGTTTACATTTTGAGTCGCCATATTTTAAAAGTCGTTTTATGTTGACAAAGATTAGAATGTCATTAATATATTTCATAGCCGCTGTTTGTATAGCGTCAGTGTGGGTCCAAGCGACCAGCCCTACGTTACCGCCCGGAAGTAAGTAAGATTCTGTCAGTCTTGTCTCTTGACAGTTCATGTTCATTGTTTACATGAAACAAACTTGTGCTTTATATTTTCAAACGTGTTTCTCGGTTGCTTAATAAATCTATCGTTTTATCATCATTTTATCAATGATTTACGCTTTATGAATAGACATTTACCGAAATGGCGAGGGGGCAGGCTGGGTGTAGTGGTTAAGCGCTTAACTTTCGTCGCTGACGATCCGGGTTCGATTGCCGGGTCGCGACACTATGTTGAAGAGGTTGGTTACCTCCTGCTTCCGTCGCGTTGCATTCGGTTTGAAGACCTTCCTGTACCAGTAGGCCTAGATAAGGACGGGGGAAAGTAAGATGGACTGTAGTCAAGCTGGGATTTGAACCGTGGATATTTGGCCTACTGTATGGATACTCAACAGACTGAACTGGTTGGGTTAATGACCAACATTAATATCCTCCAAAGTAAAACATTTTTCCTTCCTCCTAGTGATCAGGTACTACATGTAACCTCTAACACGTATTGAGCATTTGCGTAATGGTGCATATATGGTACATTTGTTTTGGGAAATCATAATTAACATGCAGGGCGATCACTTGTTATATCATCCCCTGAGTTCTCATCACTGGATGACTTCAGTTTTGGATACACCACCTACAAATGTTAGTGTGGACACTGAAATATTGAATCGAATTGTGACAGACGAATTTGAGTCTTTTTGTTAAAAAGAGTTATTTCTTATTTGGGATGGTATGAAATGTAAAACAATAATAATGTCATAAATTTCCTATGATACGTCATTTGTGGACAAATATTTCCCGAATATTAGTCCAGTATTCATAGATTATGATGACATAACAGTTACTGTATGTCAGATACTGTCCCAGATGGGAAGTAACCCTGTGTAACAAGAAGACCAAATAGTATTATTGTGTTATAAAACAGCAAAGAAATACTGGCATAGACCAAATGAAACAAACAGAATGGGTTGGCATCATAGCATCTTGATTTAAGTTTTACTTTAATTGGGGAATTCCTGGCATGGCCTAAGTGTTCGCAGGTTCAGGGACCTATTGTGGATCGAGTTGAAGCCTCATCTTCAGATTTCATGTACATGTATATTGCATATATCTTTATGAATTTATTTTTGTCTTGCAGGTTGTGCTCTCCACTCCACTGATTGTGATGCTTGTCTATCTCAGGCCAAGGTATAAATATTTCATATGAATTACTGTCGAAACGTTTTGTAATATTTCCATAAACATATTGGGCCTAATCCAAGTGTAAATTTAGCAATTGCATACACGTATGACACTGAGATTTCGTACAAGGAGAGAACTACCACATAGATTTACACTTGATTTCTCTCTGTTTTTTGTATTTTCTCCAGTATGCCTGAACTACAGTATACATTGTACTACCAGTTTTTTTGGTCAGAATTGCGTAGCAATTCCAGACCCTAGTCGTTACAATATGCTGTGGAGAATGCGTGGAACGCAGAAAATACCTCCTCGTGTATAAATAGTGCGTCGATATTTAGAAAAAGCGTGATTAGATTTACTTTCAGTACTTATAATTCATATTGTACGAGTCAATACAAGATAAGTTTGATCAGATGAGAAAATAGATGTGCCGTTATTCCATCAATTTAGACGAGTTATATTCATGCGCTGGAGGACATGCAGTCTTTCCGAATACTCGGCGGAAAGTCCCGAAAAAGTACGATTGACATTATTGTGTAGCTGTGCCGTAATTTAAGAAGTACACTACTAGTCCGTACTAGTATCCGTTGTATTGTAATTAATAAAACTATCGCTTCTTTTTATAGCAGTGGAATTCGAAGTACTCTACAATCTTCTCGTCACAACGATAAACAAACGTCTCGGTAATTGTTGATATGTAATGCTACTAAAAATAGCCAGTTATTTATAGATCTCCATGGGTAAACGTGGTTTTCCCCAAATGTACATGTACAGCGGGAGACTGTCCAGATTGTTAATTTCACACTACTGTCAATATCAAAAGTGATGAGAGAATGAGATAACTATATAGTACGAGACTGAAACGTACAGGGGTGTACAGGGGCGGAGCCGTTGTTTATATAAAAAGGAGCACCTGTGCGCAGACCGTGTTTTTGTCAATACTGATCCTAAACACTACACGCTTGGTGTGTGATCTCTTGGTGGATCACGACTTTATTACCTTTGATGTACTTGACCATGCAATTCCGACCTTGAGGACTTTCAAGTCCTTTCATTTTTATTCTTCAAGTCAAGTCCGTTATAAGGACACCTCCCAATGGAAATTTCATTTACACCTCCCAATGGAAATTTCATTTATTTTTCCTAAAATTTATCGAAGTTTTTTACAAACATGGATCTTTATCATTATGCAAATGGGGAGAAAAAATTCCTAAATGAAAAGGTGCAGGCACCTTTGAAAAAAATGTGAAGACCCCAGAACATTGATACTACAAATGTAAATGGCAAAGCTGCAAAGATGGTAAAATGGCATTGCAGCTACGTAAGTGAATCACATTATGAAAGGACCTGAGTGTGCACTAACTTATCACCAATTCGCGAATTCAAAATTGAAATGGCTAAACGTTTTTAATACATAAGTATCAAGTTGGCGAATACATTTGGTCTGTTTTTAAAATTTTTTTTCTGTTTTTCTCGTTAGCATAAATCATGGTCATAACAACGCTTAAATTTAGTTACTATTGATATCAACCTTATCAAACTTCAAAGTGATCGCGGTGTAAACCATCTCTAAATATTCTGAACAATGAACATGGCTCCCTGTTCGTTGACACGCATGGTAGTACAGTACCTCATTATGAGGTAATAAAATGTGTATCAACAAACATCGATACCTGAACCCTGTGACAACAGATGAACCACCGATTTCTGGTTTACAGAGTTTGGATGGTTTAAAGATAAAAATGATGAATGTTATTGTCTGTTGTGTTATTAGTTATTTTTTCAATATTAAATTCAGTTATTTTTTCAATATTAAATTTTCTAAAATTCTAAGTATAATTTGTTTTGTCTTTGTATACATGGCTAATGACTTACTCATTTGGCTAATTAATTTGTGCTTGCATTAACCTTTAATGGCTATTGAACACTTTATGCTACCACAGGCACAGAGGACATTCTAATCTCACAACACCCTCATCCCCTCTCCTTCCAAAAAAAAAATGCTATATTTTTAAAGAAAGTGTGAAGTGTAATGGATATTTTAATTTATAACTTCTCAATGAGGAAATCACAGAGAATCAAGGTGTGATAAAGACAGGCACCAGCTGAAATACCACCACTTCTGATGGCAATTTTTCAAGCATGTCATCTCTTTGGATTTCTTTTGACCTGAAGTACAACTACGAATGATTATCCTCACATTTTCTATTCACCTTTTCAAATAGATTTCATTGACCACCGTGGAAATTGCATGAAATTCACTATTTTTTGTAATAATAACATGTTGAGAGGGATGGTAATTCTTTATTCTTTTTATTAACTCCAGCTTTATTTTTGAAACAAGACATCATATTCAATAATCCTCTTAATATAGTATTGTTCTGTTTCAGTGTTTGTGGTGTGGCACAGACAAAACCTGCAAAGACTATCCAAAAGGTCACATCCTTCCAAGGTCATCTGACTGTGTCCTTGACGATGCAAGATGGGGTGTTTGCTGGGGTAAACTTTCAGAATATATTCCAGTTTATTAAAATAAGAAACAAAAATAGAAATATGTTATGAGATGCATAGTTTGAATGAGGTCTTCATATGTATAATAGATTGACTTTTCTTCAAGGAGCCATTTTGTTTCAGTTGATAGAGTGCTTGTCTAGGGACTTAGAGGTCAAAAGTTCAAAGACTAATCGGTGACCTATCGGTGTCCTTTCTGCTGGGACAGTGAAACTGAGGTCACATGTAATAGTAGACGCTGATGTTTAACTGATACCCTAATGCTTTAGTTGGGTCTTTGGATAGGTCATATTTCTTTGTTTATCATCATGCAGATGACAATCATGGGATCAAGGAAAGTGCAATAATAATGTTATATAATAACGAAAAATAGGAAAGAAACAGGAACTTTTCTTTCTGTATCCTGCATGACCTAATGATGTAGACCTTAGTCATCGTTTTGTTTTTTTGTTTCCTGAGTTCAGTAGCCAGAGTTGGCATAAACTAACTTTGGTCAGTTAGATGTTTTGCTTTGGATTGAGAGGTCACGGTTTCGAGCCCCGCAGGTCAGTGCATTGCCGGATCCTGTACAAGGAATATTAATGATATTATTACTGAACTTTGCTTGCCTTAGATATAACAGATTAAGGTCATTTTAAGTCGACTTTCGATAGCCAGACTTAGCATAAACTAACTTTGGTCAGTAAGATGTTTGGCTTTGGATCGAGAACTCACGGGTTCGAGCCCCGCAGGTTGGTGCATTGTCTTTTGGTTGAGACAGTAAAAATCGAGGTCTTATATGTATGTCAAGGTACAAGTGGCACGTAAAAGATCCTTCAAGGCTTCAGATGATACATTGCATAGGTCAAAATTTCTGTCCATTGCGTCAGGCAGATGCCATCACCATATCAATGCAATAATGTTCATTTGATATAAAACAAACATCAAACAAACAAGCAAAACAAATAAGTCGTCTGAGGTATGTATGTGTGATCAACAGTAGGAACACACAAGTGTCATAAGTACATAAAACATCTATTGAACTTTGATTTTCAGTGAATTTCAAAGTGTTATTGATTGTGATGGGGGTGATTGGTGGCATCCTGATTTTATCCTTGACCATCTGTATCTGCTACTGCTGCTTCTGCCGTAACAGAAAGAAAAACAGAGCCAAGTATGTACCAAATTGTTATTATGTTATCTACAGGAAATGTTGTTGTGTTGTTTGTAGAAATATGATTTCAGTTTTAGGATGTCATCAATGAAAATTTCAGAATTAACCTGTTATTTGAAAAATATATCTAGTCTGATGCAAATTAGCATCCGTCCTTTTTCTCTTTACAGAAATAACAAAAAAATAAAAATACAAAGTAAGAAATAAAATTTCATTCAACCGAATTCATTGAGATGAAACAAACACCTTTTATGCAGAAGGGCTTAGATATCAATCATGCTGTAAATGTTACAAATAGAAAGTCGAACACAATTAAAATAAGGGAAAACAAGAGAGACAAGAGCAAAACCATGAACAAGAATTACATCATTTCTTTGTGTACATTTATGAACATGTAAAAATTTTGATATGACATCACAGCAATTCTTATTGATTTTACATTATAGTGATCTTTATTGATATGACATCAGTATATCAATCTTATGATGACATTCCCACTCCAGGGATTCCTAAAATCAGTTACTATAGTGATGAGAAATTATTTCAAACTTGTCTAAAACGAGTACTGTCAGACTTTCATATCTCTCAGTTATATTAATCAATACATGTATTATGTTCTAGACAGATTCCCTTCGTATGTCCCTAGAATAGATAGATCAGGGGCTTGTTTGTTTGATGTTTGTCTGCCTGTTTTCAACTTTAACCTTCACCATAACTTTTAAACAGTGAGAGATTAATAGGATCTTACACCATGCTCAATCCGAGTGCCCATGTCGAGTGATATCCATGACGACAAGCCTCGTCATGTATATCAATCGGCATCGGCACGAGGATTGAGATTTCTTTGTCTCTTCCGTAGCATGGTGTAAGATCCTTTTTCTCACGTGTTAAAATTGTTTTCACATACCATAGTCAAAGAAAGGTAACTCTGATGTGATAATACTAATACCGGAACTTCCGGTTTTAGCTGTCTCATGCCTAGGCAGAGATAAAAATATCTCTTCCAGGAAAAATTTAGGATATTTCAGTCTAAAGTGTGAGAAAAAGACTTCATATCTGGCATGCATACTCCACTAAATTACACCAAGGTCATTGGCCTCGTGACCTTACTTTTGACTTACATTTAAAAATCTCTAACATTGGTTAGCTTTATAATCATAAGAGGTAGGGCTTTCATATTTCAAATGTGTATTCCCATGGGGTAGGGTGTAATCAAGATATAGGACATTGTAAAATATACCTTATTTGGACTTTGTAGCCACCGGGAGCATTTAAATTATGCAAATTCAGCTGATATATAAAGCAAACAAGCAGAGCTATGTCAGTAGTGTGCTTGGTTTTTAGCCCAAAAGGTGCAAGGTTCAAGCCCAAGTGGTGACTTAAGGATTATGGCCTTTTTGGATGAAAAAGCAATGTAAAAATCAAGGTCACATGTCATGGTGCACATTGGTATATAAAAGGTCCCTCAAAGGTCCCTCACCGCATTGGGGGTGTCTAACAAAAAGGGGGGGAGAGACTTGGTGTAGTGGTTAAGTGCTGAGATTGCAGCACTGCCAATCCTGGTTTGATTCTTGGATTATGCCTCTATATCTAAGAGGTTGGTTACCTCCTGATTCCATGTCTTGATGTTACTGAAATCACCCAACCAACCAACCAACAAAAAGGTCTAAAATTTTCTTCAGTGCTCAAGGCATATGAAGTGTTTGTATGGAAAAAACAACTACTTTTAAGTAACCATTTCTTGTATTTAAGCATCTAATGGCTTCTGAGGAAATTAACTTAACATCTTTAAAGTTTATGTCAGATGGTTAGAGGTACATGTACGACCGGAATCCATTACAATGTTAGGTCTTAAGTCCATCTTTGTAATTTCTAGGAAATCAAAGTACTCAGGAATATAACACATCTAGTCTTAGCAGAGATTTGTGACATACATTTATTGTAACGTCACAACAAAAAATAACGTCAAAAGGTATTATCTCCGACAAAAAGACAACCATTATCAAGGTCGGCAAGTGGTCAACTTGTTATATATTAATTTTATGTGAACAAATTTACATGATTTTCTGACACGTTGACAAAATATCTAGAGTCGGCAAAACATGATAAGTCGTAAGTCTAGTTACCTGACGAATGGATAACAGGAAGTGCCACTATATAGTTCTATTAATAAGATAACAAACTAGTGGATTAGGTGCTCGGCTCATGATCGAGAGGTCTCGGGTTTGACTCCCGCCCTGGGCGCAGCGGTGTTCTGTTTTTTGGATGAGACGGCGTGGCACGTGAAAGATCCCTCACTGCTTCGGGTGGGTCCGTTGCAAAGGTCTAAATTTGCATGCAATGCATCAGGCAGATGCCGTCAACATGTACGTGAAATAATCATGGAGTGATGTAAAACAATAATTAATCAATCAATCTACAAACTATGAAGAAGTATATGGAAAATGAGATACTGTGATGTTTAAAATATGTAATTGAGTGGATTTTTTATTTTTAAACTTCAGATACGAGAGGGAAGAAGCTAGATTAGAACAGCAGAAACAGGAAAGGAAAAACAGGTCTGATGAAAGGTATGATGGCTTTTCAAATGGTTGCTTGTGCATTTCTGTTACATAGAAGAATCATGAAAATAAAATCCCTTGATTTCATTTATCAAGGTTTTATGTCGCTATTTATTTCTAAATGTTACTAAAGATAATGATTCTAGCCATCCAACCATAACCAGTTATTTTTATGAGTCCCCCACCTGTAAAACATGAGGGACATAGATTTCTACTTCATCTGTCTGTCTGTGTGTTTGTTTGTCCAAGACGCTTTGGTCTTCCAAACTTTATTTTTTCAAACATTTAAGTTACTGACCTGAAATTTGGTATATAACTTTGTATCAATAAGTGACAGATCAAGTTGTTTGAGTTTGGTCCTGATTGACCTTTTCTTGGAAGAGTTATGGCCCTTGGACTAAGTAAAGGGGACTATATGGAAATCAGTAGGGGAAATGTATTGCTTCAGCAATACTCGGTATGCTTGTTTTTGTATTATTCATTAAGTCATGAATCTGAAACCTCCTGGTCCAAAGCCAAATACAAGAGCAACTGTGTAATGTTGGCTCAGCATGTGCCGCCTGTGTGTGGTTATTTTACAGACTGTTGACTATGATCCTTTCTGTAATGAATATGGTTAAATAACACTATGATTTCGAGTGTTTTGTGTTGATTATACATCATGGAAAAGTGGAATGATCACTGCCTTCACAAAATTTAGCAACTCAGGTTATCACATATGGCTAAACTTTAATATTTAGAGTTTTTTTGAACAATGATGATTTTAATTTGACAGGAGGTCTGAAAGGAAAGCTAGAAATGATGAAATCCGAAGGAAATACGGTATGTATTATCTATGAATTTAACTTCCGTTTGTTCATCTGTCTGGGCATAATCTTGGCAGCACTTTTCCTGTTTAATCATGATAAATTGGAATGATTTTATAGTAACATTAAAGAGCTTGACATGCAGATGTGCATCTTTGTTAGAAAGTCATTCTAAAATTAGAGAGAATGCATGGTTCTTACTAGACTTAGGAAATCACAAGTCCCATCAGAGTCTTGGGACTCATCTTCACTACAGATGTTAAAGAAAATACAAATTTTGGTGAGTCTGTAACTCATCTAGGTGAGTTTATGAGAACACTGAGAATGGTTGGGTTGGGGTGGGATTGGGGGGGGGGGGGAGGAGAGGAAGAGGTTGGTAAAAATATTTGAAAAGTTAAATATCCTGAAACTATAACAATTGAATGATGTAATAAGGACATTTGATGCAGAAGAGAAAGGGGAAAAAAGTTTCTGTTCAGTTCCTTAACAACAATAAAGTAAAATGGTCGTAAGATGGTGTTTGGGTAGAGTACACATGTTGCATGTTGTTGTGTGCCTAGGTTTCAAAGTCTTTTGTGATCTACTCGTTAGAATACAAACACAGACTGTGACAGAGGACCTTGGTCTTTACTGTTTTATTTTAAAGACAGAAACACCGGTGTGCCCAGGGTGGGAGTCGAACCCGAGAGGTCTCGGTCACGAGCCAAGCACCTTATCCACTGAGGCATGATGGCTTCATTTCTAACCATACTTGTGATCTTCTTTGTGGTTAACTTGTTTCTGTTACAATGTAAAATTATCTAGATTTAACCATGTTGCCACACTCTTGTCATAAATAATGTAAATTCAGGAACAAAGAAACGAGAAATGTTTGTTTTGAGGGTTTATATTTTTCTTTCATCAATTTTCATTATTCTGTATGCAGTGTTTTCTCCAGAAATTTTTTCATGGGGGTGAAATTCCCCCCTCATCATTATGCTTGAGGGTGACAGTATAAAATCTTGGGGGGATTCAAGACACTAGACAAGAGGATACTAGACCTTGTACTCTGCTCTGAATAATGGTACTGTATATCAAAGAGAGGAAAAACTGATCATATTCACAAACAAATCCTTTTTAACTCAAACTATGAAGATTCTAATCAAACATAAAATCATAGTAACAAAATCTTTTCGCAAAGACTAGGACTTCTTCTTCCGTTGAAGTACAGTCTCCCATCTGGTGTATCATCGACTAGATTAGGACATGTATACCATAATCTATCTTTGAGTATAACATGTATTTGAAAATTATGGGTAACCCATAATAGGAATACAATGATAAATAACAATTTACTATATAAAAAGATTGGCTTGTGACTCACAAACAATTTGTGATCGAGGTGTGAGGTTTACTAATCTGTGTCACTTTGCACTTAACACAATTATGGAGGTCTGTGACAATCAAATGCTCAAGTGATTGAGTTGACGTTTGTAAAATCTGAACTAGGCTAGAGTAGACAAGTAGCCTAACCCAGAAAATCGGCGATATAAGGTGTGCAAGATCCTGCACATGGTTTCTGATTTTTAAGGGGGATTAACACTGTGTATGTATATACGTAAGTCATTTACAATTAAATGCAGGGGTTTGTTTTTATTTTTTTCAAAGGTGCCTGCAAATTTTCATTTGGGATTTTTTTGGTCCCATTTACATAATGTTAAATGATCAATATTGGGAAAAATTTAGGCAAATTATGGGAATAAAAAAAACATCAGATTGAATGAAATTTCCATAGGAACGCACCTGATTTGAAGGGAAAAAAAAAAGAAAAGTGAAATGTCACAATTATTTTTTGATCCCCTGTAGCACTATCAGCTAGGTTCTTAATGGCTTGTGGCCGGAAGGTACCAGGTTTGAGTCAGGCTGATGGCTGGTTGGTGCCCAGTCTTTTGGTTGAGACGGTTAAAACTGAGGTCAGATGTCCAGTTAAGAGATCCATCACTGGTTGGAATTGGTCTTCTGCATAAGTCTAAATTTCTGTGCAAAGGAGAGTTATGGTTATTGTACACCACACTTTTCATAGTGATCTATCTACCTATGAAGCGTAATGTTGATACCTTTTGCAGTTATTTGGTTAAGCTCTGGACAAAATTATGATGGATGGACAGACAAACTGACAAAGCGATGACTATATGCTCTCCCTTCAGGGAGCATAATATTGAGAATCAGATAAAGAATAAGCCAAATGATCTGTTACGGCTGGCTTTGTATGAGTAAATCTTTCTCTTTTCATCATTGTGCAATAAATGTTAATACTTGATAACAAGTTTATACGTACAAAGCAAATTTTTAATAAATTTTGGAAAAAATGAATAAATTTATTTTGTATGCGTACCAGGGATACGTAATGTGGAAGGTAATTGCTTTTCAATGCATTAGATGTTGTGGCGATGTATTGTTGTTATACTGTTTTATCTTTTCTCTTTATTTTGTATATAAACAGTTTTCAGGAGATTGGAGTTTCATTTTCATATCTTCATATCATATTCTGTGGTGTTTTTTGATAGTTGGGTTGAAGTTTGTGTACTGTTGTATTTCAAAAGACATTTCATGATTATTTTATTTTCTTTTCATGTTGTTTATATGTAACAAGTAATTAATTGTTTGTTATCTGAAAAGCATAGTGACACTTCAGGGAAATTTTGTATTGTGTTTCTACACTTTTCAGGGCTTTTTAAAGGGTTTTTATAGTTGATACACAGACTTATTCCCAAATGCAAATATATTCTTCCTCCGATTCTTGGACCCGATTTCAAATCTGGAATATGCCAAATGTAAATGTATTGTAAAACAGAAATTGATGGTAATATTTTTGAATGGTACAGTGCACTGTTCTACAAAATTAAAATTACTAAGGGACATATAAATAGGGGAACAGAATGAATTCTTTTTATTTTTTACCAATTTTACAATTTCATCGTACATATTTCGCATATTCCCATTTCAAAGCAAAATGCTGCTAATTTCCTAGTTTTTTTTTTTTTTTTTGGGGGGGGGGAGGGGGAGGGGCATGGGCCATGTTCTCTATAAAGTGCTTACTGGCATTGTTGAGGAGGATTATATGTTTTTCCATTTAATTGTCAGTCTGTCAATCAGTCATTCTAGCATAAAAGAAGTTCAGCGAGTGAGAAATTCTCCTAAGCTTTACAGGACATTTGTCTGGTAAAGCTTCATATTTCAATGAAGTGATAAAGAAAGTTTTACCTGATCAAAGCCATTTTTTACCAGAAATGTCAGGTGGTTAGGTGGGTTTTATTGTTCATAATCAGATAAAAGATAATATTAGATATGTTATTAGATATGAAGAAAGGAATATGCCTATTAAGATCAAAGGTCCAGGTCAGGCATTTGATCATTTGCTGGTACCAGTTGGGGGACATGTATGTATTTCTTCAACAGTACTATCGGAGTGCTTGTTTAATTTCATTAAAATTACATGTGCCTTCACTGGCGACAGATTGTTTTATTTTGATAAACTTTATTTTACATACTACTTTAGAATGGACATTTATTAGGTTTTTATAAAATGTTGTTTGAAGTCAGAGATAGATAGGTTCATTTTAATTTGTACTTTAATTTTAATGTGTACTTTCATTTTAATTTGTACTTTCATTTTATTTTTCCATGATGTTGTTTGTTTATATCGTATGTCAGCATGCTCATTGAAATTTTGATGTGGTGCACCACCTAAGGAAATATGCTAGCAAATAATTTATGTACTTTTTGTAAACCACGTAAAATAAGTTACTTGATTTGCTCTGTTAAACATACTGTTGGCAGTAACATTTCAAACACTAGCTTTCGACTTTTGCTTAAGACCCTTTCTTGTTATTAGATACAGAATATAACAACAGCAGTTTCTATGGTTGGTTGGACTTAGATCAGAAAATGTGGAAAACAATAAAAAATCAGTGCTGAACTGCTTTAAAGATGATTTTTGGTAATCAATTCTTATCGTATATTATCGTATATCATTATATTTTTTAGGTTTGATCAAAGATAACACTCCATACCAGAAATTTGAGGATGAAGCATAAAGACTTCATGTGAATGAACCTTCACATTTGTGGGTAGAAGACAAGGGAGGAAAAAAGAGAGGGACGTCACATTTGCATGCATAAATTTAGTATAAAAACAGAAAGGCTGGAAAGAGTAGTTGAATACAAAACCAGAGTTTACTGTTTATAAGTAAAAGGTGTTTTCTTTGTATATGTATTTTTTGTTGGAGGGTGGGTGTGGGGAGGTCATTGATCTCTTTTGATATCATAAAAAAAAAGGAAGGTGATTATTTCATAAAGATAAAGTTACATTAGAGCTTTGAAGATTTTATGGTTTAAATTGTTGAGTTGGAAAATGTCAGTCATGATCTCAGGATTTTTGTGAAGAGGATGGGGTGGGGAGTAGTGGTTTTTTAGTATATTCTAGATATTTGTAGTCTCTCAACACTCGCCAGTGTTGTATAGGTGAAATAATCCTGGTGTAGTTTGAAACAAGCTAATACAATCAAAAGGTTTGAAGGTTTTATGGAGGATTTTTATTTGAGAATTTTATTACCTAAAACACCTCCTGTATTTCTTTCTGTGTTTTGAGAAGATTATAAAAAGTAAAAAAAAAATTTAATGTAAGATCTGCATTGTTCAACCAGGGCTTGAAATTAACACCCACACACTAACCTGCTTTGCAAATTGATGACTGTGGGTTACCTAAAATGTGCTCCTTAATCACCTACATGGTAACTGAAATGTTTACAGTTTGAAGAGTCTTGACTGAGCAATCTTTATTGTAGGTATGTTTGAATATATGCTTTTATAACATGGAATTACAAGTGTTTCAATCACCTAGATTTGTTTACAGTAAACAAGAGAGGGAACATTTTAAGATGGCATTGGCTGATCTGGGCAACTAGATCATCTTTTTTTGCTGTTTCTTCCTCCCAAAAATGGGGGGAGTATATATTTCAAGGTTTGCACTCCTTGTAGGGGTAATGTGTCAAAGAGAAATCTGAAATCTTACATCATTTGAACTTGACTGTATCATTTAGCATGAACTCACATAAGATCGCTTGAAATTCTGAAAGCTAACACACATTGAAACAGATTTTAAATCCATAGCTTGAAATTCTAAAAGCTAACACACATTGAAACAGATTTTGAATCCATATCTGATGTTTCAAGCTCAGAACTTGATAATGCTGTTGTTGAAATAGAAACTGAAAGAAAGTTCATCTGAGTTAATTAAAACGTGGATTGGAAAAAAAGTAGATACGAGTCAACACAAATTTATTTTATAGTTTATTCTGCATCAAAAAGATGTTGGTCCCATGGCCCCCCCAAAAATTTTTGTGGGTTTTTCCGATAGAAAATTAAGTGACCCGCATGGCTATTGGTTTGTAAAAGTTAATTTCAAGCCCTGTAAACAAATTTTGTTATTCAGTCTCAAAAGACTGTCCAACTGATCCATATAGATTTATATTATACATTGTATATATTACTATATCATGTTTATTATGTTTTTGTTTTTCATTTTCCATTTATATTTAATGATAATCATATACATGCTCACAAATGTGATTTTAAATGATGTCATATTTCTTTGTTATTTGTCACATATTATGAATGATATGAAAGTTTTGCAATGTCATTTCTTTTTTGTAATATTTATTCATGTAATTGTATATAATTGTATACCATTTTTGTAATTATAGGTATATTACGACATATTTATTGTCTTATTTATGTCTTTAATTGTGATAAACTTGTTCATGTGTTCTCAGATATGTTCCAGTTTCTTCTCAGATATGTTCCAAGCAAGTTATAGAACGCTTTTCTAAAAAGTTTTATCTTTTTTCATAATTTTATTATTATCATTATTATTATTATTAATAAAATTGTTATCCTTGATAGAGAGATGTTTCATAATTCTGAATAAAGATCAAATTATGAAGTTAAAAGGTCACAAATTTCCATGGAGTATTTTCCCAGTCAGGATTTTTCTGGTCAACATCAGTACAGTAATTATTTTTACATGAGATAAACCACAATGCAGTAATATGTATGACAGTGCTTGGATTAAAATGAGGAAGATGTGCTTCTTGGCATTTTATTTGTTTCTTGATTTGTCATTTCTGAACATGAATCTCGGTTTATACTTCAGAATTTCTTCCATACCTTAAACAGTGTTATGTATTTGATTTTAATTCTATGTTTCGTAGATTTTAAGGCTTTGCTAACATGTTTGATTTCATTAATTCTTTTAACAAATAAGATCGACATTGTTCCCATACGATATATGTATTGTTATGAAAAATCTAATTTAAGCACTTGATGATATTAGGTATTTACTTGTGGAGGGAGTTTGTTTGACAGTTAAGTGAAATAGTAATTTTTTATGTTCTTAAGAACAAAAAAAAAAAAAAAGAAAAAAGATAGAACTATTGCACTCAAGTGATATTTTGAATATTTTCTGACACATCATATGAGAGTATTTTTGTATATGTATTTTGTAAGTTTTAAATTGTTTTTTGTGGAGAGTTCAAATTTTGAATTGTAAATCATTTATTAAAGAGACTGGTTTGTTTATTTGATTACATTTTTTTTTCTTGTGTTTTATTATCGATTTCATACACAAAGGGCCTTAGACAGAGCATTCTCAAACAACATATGTTTTATATATTCCATTAATATAAGTAGAGAAATACAAAAAACACTGTCTTAAATATATTTTTTGTAAAAATTTTAAATTTTGGTGAATTTTGAAATGACTATACAAGCATTTAAGAAAATAACATGACTAGATAAATATGAGCATTTTTTAGTTAGGTAATATCACTTGAAAAAAAAAATAACATCAAATAGATAAGTAGTGTCATTACTGTCATCTTTACAAAATCTCTCATTTAATGATGATTAATGAGAATAAGTTATGCTTTGTTCAATACACTATAGTAAGTGATGAATTACATTTAATTTTTGGCATTATAAACTTACTACAGAATCGACCTATGTCTCTTCTTTAAAATCTGTGTCGTCTTATTTTAGAAGAAGCATAATTAAGTGCAAAATGTCGAAAATAGAGGTTATTGATATTGATATATAAGCATATTTATGCATTTATGTATTTGATCACATTTATACTGGTAAGGTAAGAAATTAGCACATAGAAGGCCGTGCAGATTCCACTTAACCATTCCTGCTGAAAAGAACGCACATAATATGATGACTACCTATTGACGTTAGGATAGATGTTTGATACTGAACAGACCGCAATACCCTGATTTCATCTAAGGTGCAGGATGGTGTCATGAAGTGTTAATTGGTAGTCCCTCATTTATGGACAGTAATAAATTGTCTTTTGACAATTTATGAATTTAACAGTACCCATAGAATATTTCTCATTTTTCACTTAATGGTCCATAAACTATGACAGTTTTGCATTTTATTTCTGCAGTGTTGTTTATGCCTTCTTTTTTTTCCAAGTATATATATATATTTGATATGCTTTGAAATTTATTCACAGAGTTAACAAATTTTATTTTGTTATGAGGTGATGCTGTGTTTTTGTTTTTATTTTTCTATGCATAATAAAAATTGGGTCAAGTCTGACCTGACTTTGTGTAACCTTTTTTGTTTAACTATCAAAAGAGTTCATGTTCTTTGGTAAATGGGGAATATATAGATCGATTCTTCGATTCTGATGGTTAACATATTATTTATTTTATCTTGTATGTTATAATATGAATAAATGAATAAATTATTTTGTCAGAAAATATGTTTTAAGTATTGTAATGATGGAGCATGCAGATATATGGAATACTTATGGAGTTTTATGGTTTTGGTTGGACAGCAGTCTTTTAATTGAGAAAATGTTTTGGTCCCTTTTATAGAATATGAAAATAACTGGTGTCGCATAACTATGGCACTAACAACAATGTACCACAGTGGACACTCACAGATCCCTGAAATTCAGAGGTAAGACCAGGTGCCCGGTAGGAGTGAGAGTCTCCTGTTTGGCTAGCCACACCCGCCGTGAATGCCCTGACATATAGACGAAACAATATAATTAAGCATTGTATATATACATGAATGTGAACAAACACTGTAAAAAGTGTCACAGCCACATAACATCAGGGAAAAGGGTATAATAACACTTAAATCAAATAAGAATAATAAAAATGTTGGCACCCTATGCTATACTACTGCCGTCTGTTGGTCTGAACTGTCTATTCTTCACTACTTCTCGTAAATCCTTGGGGGGATTTTGATGAAACTTGGTGCAATGGAAGAACACTATGTAGGTGTACATATTGGATGGAGAATGCTGTCCGAACATTTACAGGAGTTATGGCCTTTGGACTTATATTTTCTTAGAATAACTTGCCTTTGCAAGTCCTGAATCTTTGGATGATTTTAATGAAACTTTGTACAAATAAAGAACCATATGAAGATATGCATATTGGAAGCGGAATGCTGTCGAAAACATTTACTAGAGTAGATGTTAGATGCTAGCTTCAATGTTGACCCTGATCCTATATCCTGCTAGGAGAGAGAGAGAGAGGTTCCGGGATAGGTTCCGATACTTTCGTTTCTTGGATTAGACTCCATTGTAATCATTCATATCGAAATATCATTTGATATATATATTTTTTTCAATCAGATTTTATGGATCAACTTCCTTCATTGTTGAAAGAAAAATATATATGTATTATTTTATGGCTTGTCTTAGTTCCATTCATTGCACTAAATTTCCAAAACACTTTACATAAACATAAGTTTCAATGCTGACACAAAATGAATACCTCAAAGTTACTTTGAAAAAAGTCTGTAGATTGTTCTTAAACTATTGAGTATCTCATTATTCATAGCGAGTTCTGAAAGTTATGAGCAATTTTTTGAGTCGTTTTTGCCTCTGTGATTGCATATCAATATCATGGTGATAACAAGTATAATGAATATAAGAACATATATACGTTAGAGTTCTGTGCATCAGATGGGCATTTCGACAAGTTATGTCTCTTCTGTGATGCTCTTGGTCGACTGATAGGAATTCTAATAATACATAAATATTTGAAGAGCAGATTAAAAACCAAAGTGGCCTAAATATTGAGCCAAAAATCAATCTAAGGACAGAGCTATGCAAGAGGGATATATTCCCTTGTTTTAGAGTGATTTACAAAAATTCATGACTCAAAATAATAAGTCTATATTTCAGTGCAAAAACACCGAAAACTAGACATATTATGCCCTAGGGAACTATCAGTCCACCAGCAGTGACACCGGCCTAGTGGTTATAATAAATATTAGAACATATGGTTTATATACGTTATAACCAGATGCGCATTTCGACAAATCATTTTTCATCAGTGATACCCATGGTCGAATGAGGGCAGATATAAAACCAAAGCAGCCCGGAAAAGTGAGCCAAAGAATCAATATAAGAACATAATTTAAGATGCTCTGTGTGTGTATTATTATTATGTTTTTTCTTTGATTTTGATTCATTTTCTTTGTTTTGTCTGGTTTTGTTTTGTTTTTGTTTTTGTTTTTACTATTACCGGAGACCATTTAGCCACGAGCATCACTGAAGAGACATAACTTGTCGAAATGCGCATATGGTGCACAAAATTAAAAGGTATAGATGTTTTATATTTAAAAAATGATTTGGGTTATTGATTCATAGTGAACAGTTTAATCATATTTTCTAAGAGCTGCCTGGGTCGCAGTTGAACATAACATGTTTTTTTTAAATTTGTAGATGCAAAATGACCATCACATTATATTTGAGATTTAAATTGCAATAATGTAAAAAGTTTACATTGGAAGTTACAAACAAAACCTTAATATATCTATTTATTTTGTCTCTTTATATTTCCCATATGTCATTGAGAAAAAATGATTAATCGAAACACTTTGCCATATTTTCAGTGTCAGTAGAACAAAAACTACACAACAAGATCATGGGACATAGTATTGCTCATTTGGTAGTTTGCTAAATCCATGGTCAAGAGGTCCATCGTTCAACTTTGACCTGTAAATGTACTGCTTTTCGAATGAGACGTAAAGGCAAATAATAATCGAGCGGGTAGTAGTTAATACATTAACGATTCCTTATCACTTTCCGTGGGTCCTCAGTATATGTAGCAGATGAATTAATTGTTGTACATATCGCTCACAATACACCTTACCAACGATGGATATAGTGACATTTGATCCCACTTCACTAATATTTGGCAAAAGTTTTTTCATAAGGCATCATGTGACTAGTCCCTCTGACAAACCCGGGCCTAATATGCGCATATGGTGCACAAAATTAAAAGGTATTTATGTTCTTTTTTTTTTATTATAACCACTAGGCCGGTGTCACTGCTGGTGGACTGATAGTTCCCGAGGGCACCATGTCTAGTTTTCAGTGCTTTTGTACTGGCATGAAATATATACTTTAAATTTTCAGTCATCAAATTAAGTAAATCACTCTAAAACTAAGGAGTATCTCCCTCATGCATAGGTCTGCCCTTAGATAGATTCTTTGGTTCACTTTTCGGTCAGTTTGGCTTCAACACTGCTCTTCATATTTTTATATATTTTGAGGATTCCAATCATTCGGCCACGAGCATCACTGAAGAGACATAACTTATCGAAATGCGCATATGGTGTACAAAATTAAAAGGTATATATGTTCTATTTTTATTTATTTTTTGTAATGGTTAACATTAAAAAAAATCTACCACTACTGAAAATGGTCTAACCTCTGACTCTCAGGGGTCTGTGTATGTCCACTGTGGTACGTTGTTGTTAGTGCCATAGTAACGTGACGCCACTTATTTTCTTATTTCAATTTAAGGCTATGATAATATATAGTAAGTTGATTCTAAATTCATCTATTGAGGCTAGATCTCAACGAAATCCTCTTTACCGCTCGTATAGGCCTCTGTGTAAATCCAGTGAAAAGCTCATCCTTATCTTACGAGAAGACATGATAACAAGAATTTATAATATTTCACATAGATTTGCCACTAAGAGAAATCTTGAGTGAGTTCATGATATGAATTTTCTCTTATATCAAAGGAATTAGACTACGTGTACTAGGATGTACTGTATGTAACTCTCAGTCTTAGTCCTCTTATCATTATGAACTGGCAACCACGATATCACACGAATGACAATTTTCTACTTAAGATAAAAACACATGTAATTAGACAGACGGACGCTACTCATAACTGAGTTAGAGACACGTGTTAACTAAGAGACGTACGGACGACAAGATATAAACAAATGTTAACAAATGGACGGACCTCAATGTATAACTAATGAAGAAACACGTTCACTAACAGATAGAAAGAGGACCAGGTATAAGGTAGAGACACATTTACACACACAAATGACAAGGCATATGTATGGTAGAAACACATAACTAGAGTATCAATTAAAAGGTATAATTACTTTAAGGTAACACTGTACTAAAACATGACTTTAATTCAGTCTGTATTGATGTGGGTCTAGCGGTAATGACCTTGATCAGGTATAATTACTTTAAGGTAACACTGTACTAAAACATGATTTTAATTCAGTCTGTATTGATGTGGGTCTAGCGGTAATGACCTTGATCAGGTATAATTACTTTAAGGTAACACTGTACTAAAACATGACTTTAATTCAGTCTGTATTGATGTGGGTCTAGCGGTAATGACCTTGATCAGGTATAATTACTTTAAGTTAACACTGTACTAAAACATTGCTTTAATTCAGTCTGTATTGATGTGGGTCTAGCGGTAATGACCTTGATCAGGTATAATTATTTTAAGGTAACACTGTACTAAAACAAGACTTTTATTCAGTCTGTATTGATGTGGGTCTAGCGGTAATGACCTTGATCAGGTATAATTACTTTAAGGTAACACTATACTAAACACGACTTTAATTCAGTCTGTATTGATGTGGGTCTAGCGGTAATGACCTTGATCAGGTATAATTTCTTTAAGGTAACACTGTACTAAAACATGACTTTTATTCAGTCTGTATTGATGTGGGTCTAGCGGTAATGACCTTGATCAGGTATAATTACTTTAAGGTAACACTGTACTAAAACATGACTTTAATTCAGTCTGTATTGATGTGGGTCTAGCGGTAATGACCTTGATCAGGTATAATTACTTTAAGGTAACACTGTACTAAAACATGGCTTTAATTCAGTCTATATTGATGTGGATCTAGTGGTAATGACCTTGGTCAAGGTCACCACAGATCCTTAAAGCTATGAACTACAGACGTGAACATAGGACAACTGACGAGCAACTCAGTGTTTGATCTATTCCTTTGCCAAACATTCAAATGCACATGCTATGTATGATGACTTTATTTAATCTATGATCAATGAATAATATGTAATTATCTAAAATCCAAAACCCAGTTATTTATTTGTAAAATAAAAAGAGAAGGAACATAAACACTCTGTATTGCAAATTTTCGGCCTCATGACCTTTATAAAACAATTTTTGCAATACAGACTGAGAGTGTTTGTGTTCCTTTATTTTTTATGTACCGGACCTCTCTTTGGAAGACGTCTTCGAATCTTTATATATAAAAAATAAAAGTTTTATTTTGTATTTTCATGCAGGAATGAATTACAATTGCTGATGCATATATTAGATGTTAAAAACGAAGAAGTACCGAAGGGTAAACCATATCTCATAGTCCATGGAATAAAAGGGACAATATCGTGTTTAGTGTCATATTCAGACAAATGCAAACCCAATAAAATCGAGGTGAGACCAGGTGCCCAGGAGGAGTAAGCGTCCCCTGGTTGCATACAACATCCGTCGCAAAAATACACGTTTTCGATTTATAAACCACCTCAGCAAATCATTTAGGAGGGAAGTTGTAAATTGAAAGAAACAGCTGGTGTTCCATGAGTACGTAACGTTTATCCAGAATGAAATACGTTCGTCGAATGCCAAACACCTTAGCGCAAAATACGACTCTGATGACGTCACACAAGGTTGTCGAACATTTCATTATGACGTCATACGCATAACAATCAAAAGTCTGTCAAATATCGCCTTCTGTGCTGAAAATGGATCACAGATAGGGCGTTATGGCGTCACCGATCAGAACTAAACAACATATCTCTTGAAAGCTTTATCTAGGGCAATTAAGGGATCACCAGATCCAACTTTAACCACGCCCATTACGTAGGTCTATTGTGGCATCATAGTTAAATTCTTGTTTGACGGGCCATTTATTTATGACATCATATAGAACAAGTGTGCCAAAATGTGTGATGTCGGGCATTTCATGATTACTCAATTGCAGTGGTTATTATTGGGTAGAAGTATTTGAAAATATGACTTCAAGATTTTCTCAGTTTATGGTGCAAGACTCTGGTAACATTATTATATTCTGACGGCTACAAATGACATCCTTTTTGTATAAATTATAGCAATTTACATTTGCATATTCATTAGCTTAAAATCGGAGACGCGTCATTCACCAATTTATCCCTGTACTAAGATAAAACTGCTGAATTTACGACTGTGATGCATTAAGAAAGAACAAGAAATCATGCACGGATACACCAGTGAGGCAGAATAATGTTCATTTTATGATGAAACACTTCTCTTTACAGTTCAGTAAAGTCTACGTGATACATAGTAGAAGAAAAAAGAAAAGAAAGCACTTTAAACCCCCACCCCCATTCAAACCCACACATACAAAATACATTGTAGTTTTCATTATGTCATTGGTCCATGCACAAAGCTCTGCAAAAGTTAGCTTTCACTAATATATGTCTATAATTTACTCATCATTCTACTGTAGATGATTAGATGATTTGATGATTTTCACTTTTTCAGTGTCCCTCTCCACCACCCAGACATATCCCAGGCCATCCAAGTCTATAGATATAGGACTATTGATCCCATCCTTTTCTGTAACTAGGTAATGCATGAAATGACCATTCTGGTTTAACATATGGACACAGTTGTTATTGCGGTCAGTGACAATAAGGTGACCCTTTCCCTAGCTGAAGGATTACAGTCATCTCTCGCTATTGCGAGTCTCCCAAAATGAAGCTGGAGATTTATTCTGAAAATTTGTCCAGGTGTGAACGTGAGAAGCAGTTGATCGACATCACTGAGGTTTGATCCACTGTCCTATGAGTCGTAGTCATCATCTTCACGATCATTTATGAATTTCAATAAATCGAGAGGATCGGTAGACCGTAGATTTTCCTCGTAAGATGAGATATCTCTGTCGATAGTAGCTTTCCTATACCTGGTTTCTTGAATTTTTCTGTGCAAAGGGTCTATAACCATATTATCATGGGTTTGATGTAATTCTTTGATTTTCCCCTCCAATACGTTATGTATTTCTTAAATAAGGCGTTATTTCTTGTTCAAGTTTTGTAACAACTTTATTTGAATACAAGTGTTTTTCCTCGAAACATGTCAGCATTTCTTGCAATTGGGGTTTGATTTTCTTGGATTTCAACTCTAACTGGGGTATGGCTTTGATTTTGAGGAGTTCGTAGGCTTCCATAATGTTGGAACACTCGTGCTTCGCGTGTTTTACAGTGATGCACTTTATACAGATAGGGACACCACATGGCTTACAGAGAGTTCACACAACTGCGAATATATTTGATGTGCAAGCTGTAAAATGAAATGAAAGTCTCTCTACTCTCTTTTGAAATGAAAAACCATGAGAATATGTCTGCATGACTCGTTATTTTTCTAATTAAATTATGAAATTAAATAAAATTAGATATGAACATACCTTCATGATCATTAGCATATAAAAGCGCCGAATGAGTTTAATAAATATAAATAAGTATTTAACATGAACACATAGATCCCTGACAATATATCTTCTTTTAATTGTATATAAAGATAATGACCTAGTAACCAAGCCTTCCCAATGCGCACCTCGCATATTATACATCTGCTTGTTTAAAGTCATATAAATGCCAGATTTTTGTAGGAAGACCTCTAGCCACACCCATTTATGCGAAAAGTGATATCATGAAAAAAAAAAAAACCGGTTCTCAAAACACAATGCGCGATGTGTGAAATATTATCATGATTTTTAAGTTAGATTTATTAATTAATTAATTAAGACATGAAACATTAGTATACAAGGACAATATATTAAAAGGAAATTGTCCGCTATGATGGATATTGAAAACTTTGATACATGTTTATACACAATGAAGAATGTAGAGTCCTGGCAGGGGATATAATTATGGTTTTGGCAACTTCTGCAATGACGGAAAACATCATATTCATAACATAAATCTGGTAATTTTGAAGGCAGATTTCTATATCGGCCAGCATGGCAATGTTACAAGCAACATGTACTTTTGTTTTCTTACTCTAGGGTTTATGCAATGCTACCTTAAAATGCAACATAAAATAAAAATAGCAATCAGTAAGCTATCATACAGTACGAATGTTACCCCTGCTCCCTCCTTCAATATTTACATTTTGGATTATGTATCAGCAAGCATTATTTAATACAGGCAACTTTTGCGGCTATAAATATAATTGCCTACGACTTTGGTTCTCAGATAAGCACATTCCTCCTAGCAACGCCTAAGAAACATACCAAAATTAGACAATAGAATGAATTAATTTGTATTCAAATAGAAATTCACTTAAACTATGTAAGATTCAACTCATTGATACAACTGCAAAATTTGACTGCGGGGACAATATGAATTCATATGCAATATATTTGAAAGGCAAGCTGTAAAATTACATGAAGGTCTCTTCACTCTCTTTTGAAATGAAAAACCAAGAGAATATGTATGCAAGACTCTTTATTTTCTAATAAAATTTATGAAGTAAAGTTAAATTAGATATGAACATACCTCCATTAGCCTGTAAAACCGTCGAATGACTTTAATTAATGGTTGGTTGGTTGATTGGTGTTTTACGTCGCTTTCAACAATATTTCAGTTATATCGCGACATGGAAGCAGGAGGTTACCAACCTCTTAAACATAGTGGCGCAACCCGGGAATCGAACCCGGATCGTCGGCGCCGCAAGCCAAGCGCTTAACCACTACACCACGCCTGCCCCTCTTTAATTAATGTAAATAAGTATATGAAATGAACACATAGATCCTGACAATATATCTTCTTTAAATTATATGTGACGATAAGAAGCCAGTAACAAAGCCTTTCCAATACGCACCTCCCTTATTATACACCTGCCTGTTAAAAGTCATTTAAATGTCAGGGGATTGTGGGATGATTTCTAGCCCCGCCTCTTATGTGCAAAAAGTGATGTCATGAAGAAACCGGTTCTCAAAACAATACACACAAATTTAGGATCAAAAGTATCAAAATAGATATACTAGCGTTCATAGAAAAACATGAACATTAAAGCAAATGTTACAGTGGTATGTTTGTAATACTGTAGCTAGAATTTAATTGATATTTATTAATACATGAAGAGTCGAAACAGATCAAGAAGGGAAAAGAACACAGTAACAAGAGATACAAAAATCATACTCACAAATTCATTATAACCTAAAAGGCGGAAATATCAAAATACATCGACGTAATTATAGATAAGTACAAATTATCACTATTAGTGTAAAATCAACATCATGTATCATAATAGATTAATGTATTACATATTTTCAGAATAATACAATATCTATTCTACCAGTTCAAGGAACAGGGTTCCACATAAAGAATAAAACTTTCTGCACAAATATGGCAGCTACGCTGATACACCTTTTCGGTAAACTGCTCCTGCATGAGTAGTAAACACTAGAGGTGGCAAGAGTGACGACACGCGAATATACGAACGGACAATTTAAACTTGAAATAAAAACATGATCTACCCTCTTACACTGAAGTAGATTACTGCAATGGACATATTAATAACTTTCGCCTATTGGCTGGTCGTTTCCGAAATAAACAATTTCATGATAAATAGAAAATAAAAGAGAATACTTTTCGGTCATTTTGGCTTCAACACTGCTCTTCATATTTTTATATATTTTGAGAATTCCAATCATTCGGCCAAGAGCATCACTGAAGAGACATAACTTGTCGAAATGCGCATATAGTGCACAAAATTAAAAGGTATATATGTTCTATATTTATTCCAACTGTTTACAGAAATTTTGGCACCAGGGTTATTTGCTTTAGAACAATGAATCCGGCTATAAGCCACTTTACTGCCACATATCTAACAAGACGTGAGACTTACACATATACAGGTATATGTAAATTAATGTTTTCACATGATATTTCTGAAATAAATTTGAGAGATAAGTGTCTTAGTTATATCTGCATCTGTGAGTTTATCTGGTAGGAATCTACCTCGAGACGACGAAAAGGGGCGTGGCATTTATTATTTTAAAAACATTAACACGTGCATATGACAGTTTGCAAACATGTCTGATTCCTGTTATGCAACCAGCAAATTTACTTGGAACTGTATGTTAGCTACCTATACTTCAATAAATTGTTTCTCACCCTCTGCTAGGGTGCAAATGTGCTTATCTGAGAACCGGAGTCGTAGGCAATTTTATTTATAGCCGCAAAAGTTGCCTGTATTTAGGGGTTACCATGTTAGAGTTTTACACAATTTGACAGGGTATCCGTGAATAACCTGTCAGGAATGCAATTTCACTGCGAGGCGTTTGCCGAGTGGTGAAACGGATATTCCTGACCCGGTATTCACGGATACCCTGTCAAATTGTGTAAAACACTAACGTGATAACTCTATTCGACTGCATTCGACAAAAATAATCACTACTAGAGGCACAGAGTTACGGTTTTCAAAGCAAGTCACTAATCACAGTCATATAAAAAATGTAGGGTATCGTAACACCACAAACCAGAAACTGCAGGGTATCGTGAATCTGTTTATGACGTAATTTTACAACCTACGGGTATTGTAGAATACCTGCATGTCAACAACCAATCAAAATATAGGATTTTTTACGATGTGCATTCGAATAAATAATACTTGCTGATACATAATGCACGATGGATCATTTGGGGTAAATGTAAATATTGAAGGAGAGAAACCTCCGTTCTGTTTACCTAACAAAACGATAAATAGATAAATAACAGGAGGGAACGATATGCAAGCTATTTCATTTTTTTCTCTACTTTTTGACATGTTTGAAGTCTGCAATTTACTTCCTCACTTGTTGAAAGGATCCGACTCTTAGTACAGGCAATGCATAATATTATGTATAATTTTCGTCTGAGGAGGATTAAATAAGGTAATTTGTCTCTACATTGCTGTTAGCGCCATTGTCATGTAACACCAGTAACTTTCGTATTTTGATTCGCACTTAACTACTTTCTGCATATCATGGATAAGTTTAAAACATGATTATCTCACCATGGTTTATTGGTCATACAAATAAGAGAATTGAATTATTAGTATGGCAGAGCTATCGTATTCCTTTACTACTTCCGGACAGTACCCGAATAAACAAGAGCACACAACCCACCGTCTTCAACAGTCGATATGTATTTATTTTATTTTCAGAAATCGATTTTCGCAGAAAGCCATGTAGGACGAGAATACTAGAACGAGAGACACATGTGGTAAGGGGACAACCCAGTGGTCAACCAGTTGCGACGATTGTGACAATAACGTGTAATATTTATGTAGACAATGCAAGACGAAATTCTGCACAGCATGTCGAAAACTACATTTATCCAGCAGGAGATTCCGTCATCATGAAGTGGTTCCTTTCAAGAATGGGATGAAATCGGGGACGCAATCCACATGCCCTGACCATCCCAATGGTGTCAACTCTACTGTAATCCACGTGGCGTCCCTATCTGTATAACGTGCATCACTGTGAAACACGCGAAGCACGAGTGTTCCAACATTATAGAAGCCTACGAACTCCTCATAATCAAAGCCATACCCCAGTTAGAGTTGAAATCCAAGAAAATCAAACTGTAATACGTTTCTTTTTTACACAAGGAGTTATGTATTTAAATATACATGTAAGTACGAGTTAATTTCTGGGATGAAAAATTTAGATTTTTTTTCTCTCAGAATTTTTTTCTGGCAAATGTTACAACTCAGTTTTTCTTTTTCCTCGTCATATTCCAACCATTTTCGGCCTTCCTTCCGATGTTTCTGGATTTGTGTCATATTTTCATTTCTTTTCACTACTATCAACGACACTAAAAGGTAATTGTTTCCCATCTGGTTTCAAGTCACCTGGTCCCAAATCATCTTGTTCCAAGTTATCTGCTTTCAACTCAGCTGGTTCCAAGTCATCTAGTTTCAAGCTGTACTATGACTATGATTAACAGTAATTTAAATTTAAACGCGTGAGATTCACCAGATTGGAAATTGAAAGTATGGAGAGATTAGAAGGTCACCGTTATATTGTAATGTTGATAGAGTGAAGAAGTTAGTTAACCAAATTTGTCAATATATGGAAGATCTTAATATGAAACTGGATTCTGTTGTATACATATTTAGTTTCGGTTTCTTTGAGATATATATGACGTATACAAATGTATAAAAGTGTTCATTTTAAAGAGATTACTTATTCAATATATCTGAATATGAAATTAATTTTCATTAATAATTCTTTATTTAATTTTGACTTAAAAGCTCCTGTATAAAATCAGTTTCGAATGAAAAAAGAAACGCATACTGTCAAAAGAAGTATGATCAAAACGTTCAGGATGGTTAATTGATATGATCAAAACCTGAAGTGTCGGACAGCATTCTTGAAAAGAGGCTCTCAAACTGAAATCCCTATATCGACCATAGAACTCAGTGAGCATTTAAAAAGTTCCTTGGTATATACATGTGATAATAGTTTCGTATTAAGAAGCCTCTCTCCAAGAATGATATCTTCGTATTTAGAACATTCCCTGGCATAGAGTATGTATAAGTTGTGAAACTAAGATGCCACATGCGGGAGAGAAACGTATGTTGCTACTCATGAACGGAAAATTGGTTAAAATGAAAATGAAATCGTCACATTTAAAAAAAGGTAACTAACGAACCATATTCTCTAATTGATCGAATATATCGAGGTATGAAACAGAAGCAGGAAACAGAGAATAGTAGTCAGATTTACCAAAGGTAAAGTGCCCTGTCTAAATTAACATGGGAACATGTAATGAGAAGAGCACAATAAAAAGAAAGACATATGATAACAATTTTACAATTTCATCTGACATATTTTGCTCAAAACTCCCATTTTTAAACACGACACTGCAAACTGCCATTTGGGTGTGTATGGGGTGGGGGGGGGGGATTGTAGGATGGACTATGTGGAAAAAGTAGGAAGTTAAGTAGTGTCATTACTGTCATATTTTCAAATTCTATCATTAAATTATAATTAAATGAGAATATGTTTTGCTTCATTCAGTGCACTCAGTAAATGAAGTATCACATCTAATTTTTGGCATTACAAAATTACTATAGAATTGACCAATGTCCATGGGTACACTTATTTGGAAGGAAGCAAAATAAAGTGCAAATTCTCAAAAAAAAAAAAAAAAAAAAAAAAAAGAGGTCACTGCTATTGATATATCAGCATATTTATGTACTTATATGCTTCCTTTTGTATCTGATCACATTTATACTGGTAAGATTAAAAACTATTAAATAGAGGACAGTGCAGATTTCACAAAGAAACATACCTGCCAAAAAGTACGCATATAGTATGATGACTATCTATTGACGTTGCGATAGATGTTTGATACTGAACGGACCACAATACCCTGATTTTATCCAAGGTGTAGGGCAATGTCATGAGGAGTGTACTGGAAGTCCTTCATTTATGGACAGTAATAAATTGACTTTTGCTAATGTATACATTAACAGTAACCATAAAATATTTCTCTTTTTTAACTTAATGGACCCTAAACTATGCAATTTATGCATTTTAATTCTGCAGTGTTTTTTTTTTTTAATTTTTAAAAAAATTTTTTTTGTCTTCTGTTTTTTACAAGTATATAAATATCTGATATGCTTTGAAATTTATTCACAAAAAGAGATAATAAAATTTATTTTGTAATGAGATAATGGTGTGCTTTTGTTTATATTTATTTTTCTATGCATAATAAGAATTGGGTCAAATCTGATTTGACTTTGTTTAACTTAAGTAAATGTGTACATGCTCTTTGGTAAATGGGGAATACATAGATCAGATTCAATATGATGTTTAACAGATCTTCATTTCATCGATATGTGATATTAATGAATATGAATAAATGAATAAATTATTTTGTCAGTAAATATGTTTTAAGTATTGTGATGATAGAACATGCAGATACACGTTAAAATTAAAGAGTTTTATGTTTTTGGTTGGACAGCAATGCAAAACAAGTCATTTAATTGAGAAAATCAGTCAGTATTTTGTATACACCCCAATAAAAATGTAGACATATTATGTTATACTGCTGTTGTTCAACTGTCTGTCTATCAGAAACATTTTAACTTTCCAACTCCTCCTTGAGGACAATGAAACATGGCACAATGGAAGAAGACTATGTGTAGATGAGCATATTGGAAGGGGAATGCTGTCTGAATATTTACAGATGTTATGGCCATTTAACTTATATTTACTCAGAATACATTGTCTTTGCAACTCCTAAACCTTGAGGAGATTTTGCTGAAAATTGGTACAAACAAAGAACATCACATGAATATGTGCATTTGGGAAGCGGAATGTTGTCCAAAACATTTACAAGAGTAGATATTAAATGCTAGCTTCAATGTTGACCCTGATCTTATACTTTGACATCTCATATATCTGCCTTTAAATCATAAAGTAAAAATTTCTCTTTGGCCATATTTTGTAAAATCAGATTCTCATGGCATTAAATCTAGTCCACTGACATTCTTAGTTTTGTGGTAAATAAATTCTAAATACTACAGTGGAATATTTTGTCGTGTAAGAACTGCACACATATTTAGTCTATTAACTTTCTTTGTACATCATTTGCTGACAATATAACTCAAAACGATACACATTTCTTGCAATTAGACAAGGGTATTTATGAGTTTCAAAATACTGACTGATACTTGTAAAAATTAAAGATACGAACTATGTTTTACCGCCCCCAGAAATAAGACATTTATAAAATATAACAAATCAGCTTTGAACTCATGATCTGACTAAGTTATGACTTAGGTTAGATATTTAAATGTAGGTCAAACCTCAAGGTCACAAGGTAAAAAAGGTTTGGTAATGAAAATCTCAAAATCTTAGCATAAAGAATTTGCATGTGAAATATTTAAGCCAATTCTCTAATGTTTCAAAAGTAATGATACAGATTAAAGTATTTTTGTCTACGGACGACGACAACAGCGACGACGCCAAGGGTATGTCAATAGCTCTCAGGACATTCATCCCAGCGAGGTGATAATATTGAGTAAGTTCCAGCGCAGGGCTTGATCTCACTCGGATATCCAGATATTTATACATGTAAGTAATCTACCGTTACATTAATATAGGATAAAAAGCAAAAGCAAGCAGATATATAAACTACACAAAATGCCAGATAATATCAATGAGGAATTTACACAAACATGAATTGATTTAATTTGTCAATAACTAGGTATCGTTGGGAGACGACACATTCACATTTATTTAATAAACACAAAATTAAATTGGTATGAAGTTATATGTCATAAATTTTGTTAAGTATAGCATACAGTGAAAGAATTTGTTAAAAATTTCATCACTGGATCAAAAATGTCATTTAGCTTTCAGAAATTATATATCCAATATCAGAACATATGTACGTTATAGTTTTGTGCACTAGATGCAGCTAATGTCTCTTCAGTGATGCCCTTGGCCGAATGGTCTGAAGTCTAAAAATATATAAATATTTGAACAGCAGAGTTAAAACCAAATGTCAAAATGTGCACCAAAGTATCAACTTAAGGACAGAGTTATACATTCCTTAGTATTGAATGGATTTACAAAATTTTAGGTATTTCACGTCAGTACAAAAACTATTGTGATGCCGTCGAGGTAACACCGGCTTAGTGGCTATAAGTAATATTAGAACCATGACGGAAATGTCAGAATTACTACTGCTAATACTGTAGTTAAACAGGCATTAGAAAATTGATCGAAGACATCAGCTGAGCTGCACATGCTAAGAAAATCTAATTTATAAAATATGATTGATTTTCATGACAAATATCAGGGGTTTTTTTATATAAATACTAGCATTAATTTGAATGTTTTGAAAATATGAAAAAATTATAACCCAGTCCACTAACCACCACCCCTCCCCCCTTCCCTCTTAAAAAAAAACGAAAAAAAAAAAACCCGAAAACAAAACAAAAACAAAAGAAAAAAGGAGAAGAAGAAGAAAACGATAAGTCTGATGCCTCATTCAAATATTCATATAAATGAAATATACCAGCCGATGTGGACTTAATTTTGGTTGCTAAAAAACAAAAACAACAAAACATACAAACAAACAATAATACTATAAGTCAAATATCTCAAAATTCATATAAAAGATATATACCTTCCGATGTCGACGTAGATTTGGTGGCTCTGATACTGGTAGGAGTAGCAGTAGCTAGAACAATATAATTAAATGAAGTACTGAAATTCCAAAATAAATAATAAATAAACAGAGGGGCAAAAAGAAATAAATAAAAAAAAAAAAACACATTAAGGACAATAAATGAAATATCTCATATACCTGGCGATGTCACATAGTATTGGTAACGCCCGTAGAGTAGAGTAGAGTAGTATCGACTTTAACGAAATAAATAAATCATTAATATTAGGTTGTTGATTGTATAATTCTATGTGTGAAATTAATGAATTCTTAAGTGTATTAGATATTAAACTGTTTCAAAGAAATAGAATAGAATATATATATATATATATATATATATATATATATATATATATATATATATATATATATATATATATATATATATATATATATATATAGAAGGAAAGACATATTTTCGAAAAGTATAATAGTATGTGAACCTCCAAGAAGGAGTTAGATCAGTTGCCCGGGATATTAAGCATCTACTGCTCTAAGGCAACACCTAAGCCGTGTGGACCAGTGGATGAGGTGTTCGGCTTGTAATCAAGAGGCCCAAAGTTCGACTCCCGCCGTGGACACAACGATGTTCTGTCTTTCGGTTAAGACAGTGAAAACGGAGGTCCCGTGTCACGGTAGGCGTTGCACGCAAAAGATCCCTTACTGCCTCGGATGGGTCCAATACAAAGGTCTAAATTTCTATGTAATGCATCGGGGAGATGATGTCACCATATACCTGATAGATATGTAATCGTGGAGTGACGTAAAATAATAATCAATCAATCAATCAATCAATCAAAGCAACATTCTGTCATATAATGCAATAGAATTGTCTACTCAAGTACAGTATAAATGAAGACTGTCAAATATGATGTTGAAATAGTGGGAATAAATCTCAATCCAGAATATAATTCTTGAATGAAATCTCTTATAGTGTGATAAGAATTTGTATCAAGGACAGACAGTGACGTTGTTAATTTGCCGCCTGGCTGAGTTTTTTTCTCATAATATCGCGACAATAAGCCCTAGAGTATAGTCAGGATCCGTCTGTAGGAATGATTCATGGCAATCAATCGTTAATGTAAAATACGAAAGTAACTGATGTCACATGACTGTGGCACTAACAACAATGTGTCGCAGTGGACATTCACGGACCCCTGAAATTCAGAGGTGAGACTAGGTGATCGCCAGGAGTCAGCGTCTCCTGTTTGGCAAGCCACATCCGCCGTGAATGCCCTAAAATTAAGAGCAAATCAACTGAGTAATACATATGTAGAACATGATACATACATTGATTGATTGATTGATTATTGTTTTACGTCACTCCCATGACATATACAAATGAATGTTGTATTGTCATAAAATGTAATTCTTAATCGATAACAGAATTTAGTAGGAACAAAAAATATAATTATATAAATGTCAGATACGAAATTAATTGGTATTAATATATATTTATTTTGTGCTTTTATCTAGAGCATTTGATCATGAAAACGCTCTCGACTGGAAGAGTTGGTCATGTGACCGACAATTTAGTTTTAACTTTTAACCGGTTGCACAAATCGTTACTACAGTGCTCATATCCCTGAATAATCGTCAAATAGTAAAAAATACGTAATAGTAATTTATGCAGTAGAATAGGAAAATCAATCGTATGATGACATTAATGCTTCCAAAAGTTCGCTAATCCTAACAAAATTAAAGTTGATCTGAAAATTAATTCAATGTCAGTTCATGAAATATTTACTCAAACATTTAATAAAATAGGGGACAAAAAAAAAAAAAACAAAACAAAACAAAACAAAACAAAAAAAACATGAACCTGTATTCTCTACTAGTAGAGGACTTTTAAACAGGTAAAAGTACTTTTGCATATGAGTAATTCTGAAATCAAGGTTGGATAATTCAATTCTGTATTTATCATTGGAAATCGAAATATCTGAGAAAGCAATATGTTGTTTTTGTTGTTATAACTATTAATACTATTTTATATATTTTGAATTACAGATGTGAAAATGTGTCACAAATACTGTTTTCCCCCTAATTTATATATTATAAAGAACGAATCATGATTTCAAATATTCAACGTTTTTATTTCTAAATAATTGACTAATACGAACTCAGACACGGTGGTGAATAAGGTGTGTATAATGAAAACAGACAAATTAGACTCCAAGATTAGTCATAGAAATCCCTTGGACAGCATTGCGGTTTTCCTATATGCGAAAATCATATCATATTTTTCGGTCACTCTGGTTTTAACCCTGCTCTTCAAATATTTGTACATTATTAGAATTCCATTTAGTCGGCCATCAGCATCACTGACGAGAATTAACTTGTCGACATGCGCATCTAGTGCACAAAATTATAACGTATATTTGTTTTAATATTTATTCAACGCAACCCGAAGTCTAATCCAAGACCATTACACCCTCTCATTTCGGAAAAAAATCACGTAACGATGTACACCCCCAAATAATAATAAATATAAATAAATAGATAATAAATAAATAGTAAATGAATAAATAAATAAATCTGATGAAAAGAGGTCATTAAAAAATCAGTCACCTGTTTGTTTATACACTGCAACAAAACCTCTCTCTACTTTTGTACCATCAGATACAAATTTGATAGTGATGTTGTTGCCTGCACTAGCACTGTATGACTGTGTAGGAGAGAAGCTGTCACTTCCACACGGTTCTGCACTTTGAGCTGATCCTAAAACGGAAAAATGCACAGCCAGTTGCTCTTTCTGCAGGATTTGTCTAAATACTGCAACAAAACCTCTCTCTACTTTGATTCTTTGGTTCACGTTTTCGGTCATTTTGGTTTCAATACTGCCTTTCAAATATTTATATGATATAAGAATTCCAACCATTCGACCTAGAGCATAAATTGTCGAAATGCGAATCTGGTGCACAAAATTTAAAAGCTTTATATGTTCTATATTTATTTGTATTATCAGACTCAAATTTGATAGTGATGCTGTTGCCTGCTCTGGCACTGTGCAAATTTGCAGAAGAGAAATTGTCGCTGCCACAAACTTCTGCAGCCTAACAATAGAGTTTATGACAATTTCAATATGATAATTTTTCTCCACTGTTAAATAGAATGGAAAAAAGATTGATTGATTAATTGAGTTTTGTTTAACGTCACACCACGAATATTTCACGTATATTGTGACGGCATCTGCCAGATGCGGGGCATACAAATTTGACCTTTGCAACGGACCCACCCGAAGCAGTGAGGGATCTTTAACGTGCCATGCATACCACGACACGGGGCCTCGGTTTTTACTGTCTCGTCCGAAAGACAGGACACCGGCATGACCAGAGCGGGAATCGAACCCCGGCCTCCCGATCAGGAGTCCAGCGCGATACCACTAAGCCACGCCGGCTTAAATGGAAAAAAAAAGAAAGTTGATTTACATAAATGACAAAAGTCACCACGGAAGTGTAGAACAAATATGATATAGAAAGACATCACAGAATTATGCTGAAAATACAACTGCTCTGCTGTTTGAAAAAGGTCAACAAAAGAGACAGTTGTGACTCAATACTAGTGGCTCAGCAGATAAAATGCTCAATTTCCAATTAAAAGCAGTAGAATCAAAGAACACACTTTAAATATTTATAAATAATTCTCCATAAAGAGAGTGAGGATCAACAGGAAATCTATTTTAGGGGTTATAAAATCAGTGTGCCAATTATCTTGATGCATACTGAAATTGCTTTAAGACAATTATATTTGATAGCATCAATAACAATAACAACACCATCAATCACCACCACTACTACAGCAACAACAACAACAATAATTCTAATGAATACGGACAAAATTATGTTCTGCAATCAACTACATAAAACATTATTTAGGCTAGTGATTTAGGCAAGCTACACATATATAACTTTATCTTTTTCAATGTTTTCTTTTTGCTTTGATTTTGTTTGCTCATTATATATCTCTAATAAAATCGCCACCATAGTGTCTTATACATTTATGAGTGCAATTTGGACTTATCGACTTCCATGTAGTTTGGTGTGTTTATCGTTATTGCACGAATATATATTTCAATGCATTTGAATACACCATATATTTGGACATGCTTCGTATTTCTGTTGTTATTATTGCTTACCATTGTTATATATCACTGTGATTTTGTCGTTACATGCGCCATTATACAAATCATTGTCAAGAAATTGAAAATCCACACGTAGTAAGCGCTGTCAGAGGGGGAGACTACCCACTCACAATTCCAATTACTGAAATGCAGAAAAAGTAAGAAAATCACAAAAGAAAGAAAGAAAGGAAAGAAACAAAATAATAAACAAAATAATAATAATTATTATAGTAATAATATACCCAGTACAGCAACAAGATATCATTTCGTTGTTTAACTTTGGTTGCTTATTTCCTCGAGATTTTACTTAAGTATAACAAGCGGCCAAAGTGGGCCTATATCGCTCACCTGAGTACCTAGATTATCAGTCAGGCAGGAAGGAAGAATTATTCATTTTTGAATTACTGTGACTAAGTCAACAAAAATGTTGAAAATATGTCAAATTTTATTTCAAACCAAAATAAAAAACAACAGCTTTTTGCACATCCATTTAGGTGATTTTCATATTCAGCATTTATGGGCAACACATTTGTCATTTTCTTTAGGTGAGGCCTTTTGTTGACTGATTTCAAGTCTGGGTCATGAACAAAAATTGTTGAGTGTTGAAAAACATCTAAAAACTTATTTAGATGTGTAAAGAAATGAAAAAAACGTTTTGACCACAGCAGGACTTGATCCGCTACTCTCAATATTTTAATTACCAAGTGCTGTATGTACCATTGTGAGACCCATTTTTTAGACATCGTAGCACCATCTGTTGATCAATTTGGATAGAGTACTTCATATATACCATGTTTCATTAAAATCTTTCATGTGGTATAACAGCAGAAGCTAAAAATATGAAGAATTGTCCCTATACACCCTCATTTGGAAGTCTTAAAAAATTCATAGAAAATCCAAAAATTGAGATATTGACAAAATTCTTTCAAAATAACATTCTTTACCTTAATTATGATCAAAATAATAATTAAGATAGTATCATTATCAATTAACTAGGAAATATGACACTTTTCTGATTGAAATCACCAAGTCAAAAGAAATGTCGAAAAAATTTCTAAAATTTGATTTTGGAAGTGAACAAGATTTCTTCACTCATCCTCTAAATCATTTCTATGCATTCTAATTGTCTCTGTATACAGCCAGTATGAAGAAGATTGTCCAAGAAGGGTACTCTTTTGTGACCTACTTTTGACTGTGGTGGCGCTACCTGTAAAGAGGTTTGGACGAAAACGACAGAATTTGAAGGGGATCATAAGTGATTTACTTCTACCAAGATTTATTAAAATCCTTCGCACAGTTTTTCAGAAAAAGTTGAAAATATGAAAAATGGCCAACCACAACCCCCACCCCCTTTTAGAAGTCTTAAAAATTTTTTAAAAATCCAAAAATTGAGATATTGACGAAATTCTTTCACAATGATATTTCTTACCATAATTATGATGAAATTAGGCCATAAGAAGTCATCATTATCAATTAATTGGAAAACATGACAATTTTCTGCATTGAAATTACTAAGTCCAAAAAAATGTCAAAAAACGTCAAAAATTTGACTTCGGAACGGAATCAAAAATAACAACACTTCTTCACACATCCCTCTAGATTATTCCTATGCATTCGGTTTGTCTCTGTATGTCCCCGGTCTGAAAAAGTTTGTTAAAGGAGGGTACCCTCTGTGACCTCCTTTTGCCTGTGGTGGCGCCACGTGTCGACGGATCTGAACAAAAAACAACAAGACTTGTAGGGGATTATGAGTACTTCATGCATACCAAGTTTCATCAAATTCTGTTCGGCGGTTCTGAAGAAGAAGTCAAAAATGTGAAAAGTTAACGACGGACGACAGACGGACGGACGGACGGACGACGGACTATGATTGATCACAATAGCTCACTTGAGCCTTTGGCTCAGATGAGCTAAAAAGCTATGACCATAAGTACGGTTATGTTATTGTGACAACAACTCACCGAAGTGGACACTCATAGAATTCCTATATAGACCAGGTCAAGTTCCCGGTAACACCGCTTTTAATGTCCAAAACATAGAGACGATGCAATTTATTTTTGGACATTGTACTTTTGACATAAGTATAGAATGCCGTTTTCTGGGAAAATGAATAGGGGAGTTTTAATGACACTTCTGTAATAATCAGATGAAAAATCAATTAAAAGTAGATTTGCCTCATATATAAAACACATTTTGACATGTAGTTAATATGTAGCAAATGTGGTTTTGAAGGTTATCATTGTTATGTTGAGGAAGTCGCTAGTGAAAAATAAGTTCCCCATTAGATACAAAAGAGAAAACAGAAGACATCTGACAAAGCTGTATGACACACATCACCTAGGACATGCACACAAAACATGATAATAGTATAATATACACGGAAAAACGATATTACAAAAATTTTCGATTGTACTGTGGTTAAGATACCGGCTTAGGACGGTCAATTGAAGTAACAAGCGTCACTCACTTGGTGTGGTTAACCGGTTTAGAGTCGCCCACCTTACCACTCACTGCAAAAGCAGCATAATCAAAGGACACATATTTAAAAATCTATAAATAATCCTCTATATAGAGAGCGAGAATCAACAAGTTTCTCAAGACGAGAGGTCATAAATTTTTTTAAACACGAAACGTTAATAGAATAATATGCTGCTACCAAAAACATGTAAGACGACATCAACTTAAACAAACCGTGCTCTGCCCTTTTGTAAGCGAGCTCAGATCCGTGATCAATAGGAGTCCCGACTAATAGTCAGATCGGACTAGGATCAGAACCTTGTCTCCCCTGAAAAGGTTTGGACAAGGCCTGTCATAAAGTCTCCACCGCCATGTTAATGTGAAACGCTCAAGTGAAAGTTTGTACTGGGTTGTAGAGGGTCTTGTATTGGGTCCCTTTAGTACAATTCACTATATAGAACATGGACACAAGTTTAAATGAACCCACAGCCGACCAACTTATTAACTGAAGCGTGAATAGCACTATAAAATGAGCCAACAACCTCTATTTACTTCAATGCATTGCTTTAGGTGCCTCGCGAAGGAAATTGAAAAGTAACATAAATACATCAAAACTATTACTTGAGTCCACAACATTTGTGGTTTGAATAAACAGCGGAGAGAAAGAGAACGTGCAGTATTAGTCTACATTAAAACAGTCACTCTACTTTATCTATTTCAAAAATAATGTAAATCCTTCTTTGGATGCTGACGTTAAAATTCAAAAGCAATATAGGAGATGTACTTACAGGTAATATGTACCTGGAAAGCCAGGTGATGTAATAGCTTGGTCTGATATTGTTGCAGTAAGTGCTGCACTCGCTCCACTGCTAGAACAAAATGCTACAAAGCAATACGTAGAACAATCATTTGGAAAGTTACGTGATGTAAAAGCTTGATAAAAAGAAATTGCCGCAGTTTGTGGAGTACTTGTTTAATTTCAGGGTACAAAATGCGTTAAAAATTACTGATAGTTCGATTATTATTATCAAAATATGATAAAATCTAGCTTTGCATTAAATAAGAGGATAAGATTCATTTCAAAAATCTTGGTTTAAACAGTATTTTATTTTCATAATTTAAACATATTTAGAACAAGCAAACATAATATTCAGAGGATTGAGCAACAAGAGTATATCTTTTATAAAGCTCTCTCCTAAAATCTTTATATTATAACATAACAAATTGAAATTTTACATACATCTCAAACTTTAACGTCTACACTGAATACTGAAGCTTATTTTACAACATTTTATACTTTTGTACATTTATCAATATTGTTGAAGTTGAAAATATGACGTTTATGAATGCGGAGTGTAGTATCTAAACGTATCAAACATATATTATTGAACAGACTTACAGTTATCTGCAGAGCTAATGTAACTGACAGTAAATCCAATACCTCCCAACAATGCATCAGAGGTAAATTTAAAAAACAGATTTTGACCGATTGAAGTTCGTATTGGCTTTGAGAAAACCGCTCCTGCAGTGTTTATGTTTGTTTCTATCACAGACGCAGAATCACTATTACCTATATATGATAATAATAATAATAATAATAATAATAATAATAATAATAATAATAATAATAATAATAAAAATAATAATAATAAAAATAATAATAATAATAATAATAATAATAATAATAATAATAATAATAATAATAATTACAGTTACAGTTTACAGTACATAATATCGTCACATTCTTCTTCCTATTTGCACTAGAAATAGGACTAGAAATATATTTTGTTACTACTTGCTTTTTCAATATTTCAGATTATTGTTATAGGAGCATAGACACATTTAAAGCACACAACCTCTTAATAAAGAAGCATCATCAAAGAATTGATTTTAAAAATTCAACATAATTCAAAATCAGATCCAAGAAATAAATATTTAAGAGACACCTACGATAATACCTTGCAAAAGATATGAAAGTAGACATTCGACTTAACTGTATGACAAAAGTCATCATTGACATGTAGAGTTAAGAAGAGTAAGTACAAATAAGACCTTTAGAAAAAAAGATACGGCATCTCTCGTATCGATCAAGGACGGTGAATTGAAAAATTCAAATTGATGCTTATTGTCTAACCGCAAGAAGTCAGGCACTACTAGTTTCTGAATTTCCATGAAATCGATGTTTATAATACGCTTACAAGGAAAAGGAAATGAGGATTATACCTATGCTTACAAACGCAATGGTGATTTGAATGTTCATCAGTAAATCAATGTTATAGCTGAGCTTTCACAAGGAAATGAATTTACCATACTTTCAAACTCAGAGGTGAGTTTGAATATATAATGAGGTAAGTGCCTTTAAAAGGCAATAGATTCTAATAATAGAATAATGGTCTAAATAAGTTATTTTAAATAAATAGATGGATGCCACATATGCAAAGGATACTCTCATTTTGAGAATATACATTCACTGTAAACCTTCCCATGTCAATAGTGGAATAATCCAAGAATTTTGGAAATGGTTTAGCCCATTAATATGTATTCCATTGGGGTTGTTCCCCAAACAGTGGTGTAATATAAATATGTGACATAATCTGTTTAAATTTTACTCAGATTTGCTGGTTCCTGTAACGTCCTTACACGGGAAAAGGCAGATATCGTACCATTATAAACGGATAGGCCATCCGATGGTACTATATCAATGTTGACTATACGGTACAGAATGACTGCCCCTCCGGATGTCAAGAGCCATTTTCAATTTTCATTCCTGAAAAAACGTAAAAAAGAATTATACCTTCTCAATCGTATTTCGACACTCCTGTGGGACGTTTGCAACAGTCTCAGCATATAGTCGAAAACCGGGAAATGAACAGTGAGTTACTCGCCAAAAACAAATAGGTAAATAATCGAGTGCTGAACAATGGTTAGGAACTACATTGGGCTTTGTCCGATATAAAATTAGGGGGAGACCGAAGGGTTAATCACAACTCGAAGTCCATGGAAAAAAGACAATATCTTTCACAATGTGATATTCATAACATGCAAATACCAAATACATCTAGATGAGACAAGGTGCCTAGAAGGAATAAGCGTCCCCTGCTTGCATATAACAGCCTTCGCAAAAGTCCTTCGACAACTCGTCAAGCTCAGGCGGTAATACATGCATATACACACATGAGCACATGAAGGAGACAATTAAAGGACTCTAAATGAAATTATCCAATTAAATACCAAATGCTATTAAACTAATTTCCGGTGTTGGAAATGCACGTGAACAAATATTTGTATGTATACATATAATATCAAGTCAATGATTACTTTATATGATAATTATCTTGAGAGGGAAATCTTAAACAAGATCCCTATATCGACCATAGAACTTCCTCGATGAAAATTTCAGACACTGCTTCATATATCATTGTGAGACTAGTTTTGTGGCAAGAAGCCACCTCCTTTTGTGAACGAAATTTTCGTAATTAGAACATGTCTTGGCATAGCTTATACGTTGTGAAATAAAGACGCCATATGGGGTGAATATAATCTTATATGTGGGGCAAACCCAATGAAAGATGTCATTAAGTTGAGAACTATAGCCCGTTATATTTATTTCAAAAATTATGTTAATAATTTTACACCTAAGCATCTCCCTCATACATAACTCTGTCCTTATGTGAGTTCTTTGGCTCTTAGTTTTATGCCAATTTACTATTTAGCTTAATCTTAAAACATATCAAATTTCAAAACCACAGTTTAGAGGCTTGGCATCACCGAAGAGACGTAAGTTGTCGAAATGCCTATATGGTGCACCAAATTTAATATCACAAATACCAATATTCATTAAATAAGTATTTTAATCTGCAATAAACTTACGCGCCATATTTTCCAGATGTAGGATGTGAGAAGGTGCCACTTGTGATACCAACATTTATTGTTAATGGCGATCCAGAGCACTGGGAATGTACTGGAAAAAAAGATAAAAAAAAAGGTAAGTGATATTGTTAGACAAACTTACTATATACATACACATATTCAAATAATAAGTGTTCTAGGGAGCGAGCGTAACTAAACGGAGAAAGTGTACTTCTCTAGGACATCTGTTCTCACGTTTTGGAACCGGGCGTCTACAGATTTTAAATGTCCAGCATGGTGCGTTGTTGCTTACATTGCTTTTCTCAATTTTATTTTTAAGTTGTTGTGTAAAATGCTCTTGCTTACCTGAATAGACATTGCCAAGAAATATGTATAAGAAAATCAATGCATGGGGAAGTGATTTTCGTCCACATATCTGACCAAAAGTAGTAGTGTTGACACTCATCCGATCTTGAGCTCTCATATTTCTTCACAAGTAAATAACACATAACATGTGCGACAAGGTTGTTAATATGTTCTGAAATTATATGTGTATTTATTCAGATAAGAAAGGGAGACATCCGACTCGGTTTCATGTGAAATGTCTCTACGGATATGCAGATCATAAAAGATTGAGCACACAAAAAGGTATCATTCTTAATTATCTAAGGAAACTATTGGGAGAAATGTTACTATCAAAAGAATATGCGATATCGCGCCTTAAGTCAACAATCCGCAATTTCACGGTTGCTAAAAAGACTTAATAGGCTTATATGAAAACACAAGTACGTTACTTTCATGTTCTTATAAAATAATCGTCAGGTGACTGTTACGTCATATGTATGTGAACTTCCTTTATCTATTTGTTTTCTTCAGTTCACCTGAAGGTTGTTCATACATATGTGGAAAGCCCTACCTCAAAAGAGAGCACCTTGCACGATCACCTCATGACCATGTCCGACTTCAAAATTAAAACTGATAAATCTGATCTACCAACCATGTATTGGCTCCCAAAACTACATAAAAGTCCATATAAATCACGTTTCATATCTAATTCTAGCCACTGCTCTACTACGGTACTATCGAAACATATTACGTCTGCTCTTACTGCTATAAAATTTCATATTATCAAATATTGTGATGTCGCATTTCATAATAGTAACATCAATTACTTTTGGTCGATTAAAAATTCTAATGAAGTTATAGACAAACTTCTTTCGCTAAATTTCAAAGCGACTCAAATTTCTACATTTGATTTTTCTACACTTTATACATCTCTGCCTCATGATTTGATTAAAAGCAAGTTGCTGTCTCTTATACAATGGTGTTTTCACAGAGAATCTAAAACGTACATATGTACCTCCTATAACTCTGGGTTCTTTTCCAACAAACAATATACTTCATATAAATACTGGACTTGCAAGGAATTATGTAAAGCACTAGATTTTCTCATGAATAATATTTTTGTGCAATTTGATGGCAAGATATATCAACAAATAGTTGGGATTCCTATGGGTACTAACTGTGCGCCTCTGATAGCAGATTTATTTCTTTATTGTTATGAGAGGGATTTTATGGTTTCTATTCAAAAATCTAAACGTTTTGACCTCATTGACAAATTTAATAATACTTGCAGATATCTGGATGACATTTTGGTTATCGACAACCCTGAATTCGAACAATTTATATCAGAAATATATCCACCAGAGCTCACATTGAATAAAGCTAATACTTGAGATAAATCTACACCTTTCTTAGATTTAAACATCAAAATTATCAACAACCTAATATATACTAATATTTATGATAAACGTGAGGATTTTGGATTTCCTATTGTAAATTTCCCTTACTTGGATGGCGATGTCCCTCGACTCCCATCATATGGTATCTATATATCTCAATTAGTTCGATTTGTCAGAGGCTGCACCGATGTTTTGGACTTTCATAAACGAAATTTACAAATTACTACTAAACTTTTAATTCAGGATTACAGATATCACAAGCTAAGAAAAACATTCGGCAAATTCTTCAGATCTTATTCAGAACTTCTATCTAAATTTGGAAATATTTCTTTTCAACAGTATGTATCCAATGGAATTTCCCATCCTAATTTTTACGATGATCTCGTATATAAACTAAGGAAAGTAAAAGGCTCCGATAAGGTTATTTTATCATGTAATAAAATAGTCAAACGTCTCCTAAATAGACAATATGATATTGAGATCATCAAAAAGACTATAGGTCTTGTATTTGGCCCCTCTACAGCCTTATGCAGACTTTTACTTGAACGTTGCACGCTGACTAACAGGGCGGTGGGGACTATATGACGGGCCTTGTCCAAACCTCTTTCAGAGGAGACATGGTCCTGAACCTCGTCCCCTCTCACTGTTAGTCGGGACTCCTACAGATCTAGGGTCTTAGCTCGCTTTCAGACTGGCAGAGCACGGTTTATCATGTTGATGTCGCATATATTTTTAAACCATTATGTTTTTTTACAATAACTTACGTGTTTATATTTTTATGACCTCTCAATATGCGATACCTGTTGACCCTTGTTCTTTACATGGAGGATTATTTATAAATTTTTAAATGTACGTCTTTTGATTGTTCTGCTGTTACGGTGAGTGGGAAGGTGGGCCCGTAAACCGGTTAACCACACCATTTGTTTGGCTTTTGTCAAATTAAATGACCGTCCTAAGTCGGTATCGTAATTGCACTACAATCAAATATTTTTGTAATGTGTTAAATGTTCTATTATATTATTTATATTCATGTATTGTATAGCTCCATGGTGACTTCTGCCACATAACTGAGCCGGTAACTCCTCTTTTTCTTTTATTAAAACATGAAAGCACTTGTGTGAAATACAACAATTAACTTGGAAATATTGGACTTCTTACTTAAAGATATATTATATAATACACACGAACATTTTATTGATCTCTCTCTCTCTCTCTCTCTCTCTCTCTCTCTCTCTATATATATATATATATATATATATATATATATATATATATATATATATATACAGGGTTTTTCATAATATCTGTCCCCAAAACAAAATGTAGTAGAATGCTCAATTTTGCGTGTATAATGATAATCTTCCCACCAAATTGAAGGGCATAAATGATCATTTTGTATTAACGTAAAAATACGGGAAAGCGTTGACGTAATGACGTCATTGATGACGTCTTTTTCTGTTGGCTTGTTTTGAAGATGCCTCCTACAAAACTGCAATGCAAAGATGTTGTTAGACTTTATTATGAGACGAAATCACCTAAAACTGTAGCTAAAATCATGAAGCAAAATCATCCTAGAATGGAGAGACTCACGAAGAAACAGATACAAAGAATTGTCAAACGTTTCGAGGAGTCGGGATCAGTGGAAGATAGAAGACATGGAAACTCCGGGCGTCCAAGAACTGCAAGGTCATCCGAAAATATCGCTGAAGTGCAAACTGCTATTTGCGAAACACCTCAAAGGTCAGTGCGACGAATACTAGGTGATATATCAAACACTACTAGTGCAACTAGTGTTTACAGAATGTTGAAATTTTATCTGAAATTAACTCCGTATAAAATTTCCATAATGCAGCATTTGAAAACCAGTGATATTGAAGGCCGCATATCGTTTGCACGTTGGATGATGTCTCATCTTGATATAATTGACTCGCTTTGGTTTTCGGAAGAAGCTCATTTCTATCTGAACGCACAAGTTAATAAGATGAACTGCAGATTTTGGGGGACTGAGAAACCTGATTTTTGTATAGAGAAACCACTATATAGTGCAAAGGTTACTGCATGGGCAGCGTTGAGTGTCAGCGGTATCGTGGGTGCGTTCTTTTTCGAAGACAACGAAGGTAGTGTTGAAACTATAAATAAGGATCGCTACCTTGGTCTTCTGAAGAGGAAGTTTGTTCCAGCATTGAAGAGGAAGGGAATTAACATTGACAATGTATGGTTTCAACAGGATGGAGCTGCTCCACACACAGCTGGGGATATGTTAGACTGGCTGAGAAAAATCTTTGGACGAAAATTCATCTCCCTTAAGACGGATCAGGAATGGCCGCCACACTCGCCTGATTTGAGCCCCCTTGACTTTTTCTTGTGGGGATACTTGAAAGACCGGGTGTACAAACCGACGCCAGCAAATACCGATGAACTGAAAACAGCAATCAGGAGAGACATCCGCTCTATTAGCCAGGAAACATGTCAAAATGTTATTGAAAATTTTAAACACAGACTTGACGTCGTAATTGCTCAACGCGGACGTCATATTGAACATCTCCTATAAGAATGACGCCGGTTAGTTTTGAGAGTTTTGAAGGTACTGTGTTCAAATTACATATTATTCAAAATTTTGGTTTGTCTGCTATGCAAATATATATTCACTTTTGTTGTGTGGTTACTTTTGACAAAACTACTACGGTTTAGAATGGGGACAGATATTATGAAACACCCTGTATATATATATGTATATATAATTTTTCGACTATAAATTCTAATGTCTGACATTATACAAAATGCAGGTGCAATTGGCAACCAAAATACAAAATAATAGATGACATACGTTCAATTAATAATTCTACATTCACGGATTTTCTTATGAACTAGAAGTGAAGGAAACCACAGATATCAACAACATACTTCGATGCAATGTAGGATGTGAGTAGTCACTTGAACACGTAAATCTATGACAAATGTGCCGATTTGAATTTCAGCATCAGAAACGCTATCTGTACCATTTTGCAAAATCGCCTGCCTATGATGTATTCATATCTGACTTCATAGCTAAGCCAAAATTTGTAAGCAGTAGACAAAGACACGAAGGAAGTTCTATTGTCGATAGGAGGTTCTTATTGTAGAAAAGGACATCTGGTTATAAAGAATATTGAATGGCATTCCGGGTTGTTACCTATTACGATTATCTTAAACACCTAATTTGACACCTATCATTCGGGGATAACACTAACGCTAACGCGTCGTCCAAAAAGGAATTGATTTACTTATATGCCTATTATGAACGCACATCACATAGTACCTCGCATTAGCAGTAAACATTTTACATGAATAATAAAAAAGTATGATTAAATTGAAACAATATCATTAATTTTGAAAACGATAATCATCTATGTGCTCCATATCATTTGTGTCGCCTGCATGCACACGTCTTAATTTATCTTTACGAAAACCATCAAGCCTCCTGGGGATAAATACACATTACTCTTTTCAGAGTCTACTGTATGATTAAATTGTTTTCTTATCTGTTATTTCATGTACACTACATTCAACTAAAAATTTAATACCGTCAACATACTGTGGTAGATCAAGAAGAGTTCGACCCGGTGTGTTCTCGACATCTGCCATATTGTTTATATTGACAGGCATTAATAACGCGAATTAATACAAATTTTAAGTTTGCAATGTGTAATGGAGTATTACTTTCATCATGGTTTGTTTTCTCCTTGATTTCCCATTTAGACTGATTTTCCATACCTTTCGTTTTGAAGAATTTTGAAGTACTACATTGATATTATCATCAGATTAAGATATTTATTTGAATTCATTTGAGTTATTTTAATGATATTTATCTTCCCTTATTTTAGGCGATTCCGTGGAAATTGATAGGGGTAGCAGAATAATTATAGAACATATATACCTTTTAATTTTGTGCACCATATGCGCATTTCGACAAGTTGTGTCTCTTCAGTGATGCTCGTGGCCGAATGATTGGAATTCTCATAATATATAAATATTTGAAGAGCAATGTTGAAGACAAAATGACCGAAAAGCAAACCAAAGAATTTATCTAAGGACAGAGCTATGCATGAGGGAGATACTCCTTAGTCTTAAAGTGATTTACTGAATTTGATGACTGAAAATTTGAAGTATATATATCATGTCAGTACAAAAGCAATGAAAACTAGACTTCTGATGCCCTCGGGGACTATCAGTCCATCAGCAGTGACACCGGACTAGTGGTTATAATAAATATAGAACATATATACCTTTTAATTTTGTGCACCATATGCGCATTTCGACAAGTTGTGTCTCTTCAGTGATGCTCGTGGCCGAATGATTGGAATTCTCATAATATATAAATATTTGAAGAGCAATGTTGAAGCCAAAATTACCTAAAAGTGAACCGAAGAATCTATCTAAGGACAGAGCTATGCATGAGGGAGGTACTCCTTAGTTTTAGAGTGATTTACTGAATTTGATGACTGAAAATTTGAAGTATATATATCATGTCAGTACAAAAGCACTGAAAACTAGACTTATGATGCCCTCGGGGACTATCAGTAACGATTTGTAATTTACTGTTCTAATATGCAATAAATGAGAGAGTTTCTAAGCAGGGGCACACAAATCATCGAATCACCATTCGGATTTTTTAAAAGTCTGTTTCTGTCATAATACTTAATCTAATAAGCTTGTGGGTTTCGAGTTACGAATAAGGTATTTTAGCCTATCGTCTATGTGAGGATGGAGGAATATGTTGACCTAATTTGAGAATATGAGAGCTATGAGGTTAGATGGGGGCTGGTCTTCTCTGCTTTTAAGAAACTAATTATATGTTGATACAACGAAGTGGTGTAAATAAAGAGAAACATAAATTCATAAATTATCCAGGCAAAATATTTTTCCATGCAACTTCATTAGTGTACAAATGTACATTGTAAAATGAATGCCGCTTATCAAAAATTCATCCATTCCTTCGAACTATGTGTTCAATTCATTTACAAACCTATTTTTACACTTATTATTATCTAGATTGCAAAGCACAATGTGACTTATTATTTATATGACATGAAGTTAGTAAAGATTCCTGCTTAAGTAGCTTGGTCTACCTATTAACATAGCTCTTATGTATTTGTTGTTGTTGACTAAATGTGAACCGAATAATTTCATTCTGTATTAAATAAATTTTATATCTACTAGGAAGTTGGTTCTGAATACCCGTAGTATTATTGATTTAAGTATGCATACTTACGTTAGTTAGCGTACGAGTAATCACATCGCTTAGATTATATTTCATTTAATGCAGTGTGATTAAAACGAAATCATTATTCCGCTTTTCTATTATCAAAGTGCGGATAAAAAACCCCGTAACGGGTCACGTTCTGCTAAACTTTGATTTTTATGCCTATCAGTTGATCGGCTACATATTCCTAGGAGTGAAATTAACATTCCCAGTGTTCGCATTTTTCAAAACGTAGTTTTTTAACAGTGTTTGTTACATATTGCGTCACTTGCCGAGTCATTGGACAAATAGAGAAGCGAACTAAAGATATGGTTGTAATCAGATGGACTTTATTGGCAAAGGTTACTTTAAACTAAGCGAATCTAAGTATATTATGTTTTGTTACTACGGTACTAGTGGGTCTCCTCCTAAATATTTGAGATTTAGAAAAGAGTTTCGAACTCGAATAAAACTTTAGTGATAATGCCTACAGCACGCTAACTATTAAGCTTCGGCTGTTCCTAATCTTTTATTTACTGTACCTAAGTATTCTGTTTATTTTCTATGTCTGTCAAAACGAAATATTCATGGATTGAACATAAAAACTTCTTTTTCATCAATGCTCTTACCTTGTGTGACACATTCCGGGAATACTTTAACCGACCTGGTTCAAAATTTTAAAATCAATTATTCTGAAATTTTCGCCCTGTTCTTGATACATTGAATTGTTAGGTCTAAACAACGTCAATGGCGTTGAGTAACCAACTATTCCTACAACACAGCAGTGGCAGTGGCATCCATGTTATTCAAAACAGAAATCAATACAACTCCTCCTCAGATAATGCAAATCTCATAAATGAATATTTTCGTTTATGAAGTACATGCTACACATCCATCATATCAACCCTCATTCGTTAACCTTTCGGAACTGACTATATAGCTTTATATCAACAAGATGTTAAGCTTGCCTTGAATTCCTTAACCCCACAAAAACAAGCGACCTGGACTTATTAAAATAGGGCATTTCTGTTCTTTGTCAGCACTGATCTAAAAACAAAAATAATCCATTCTCTTATGTGTTCCATTTAATTGAAAACTAGCTAATATATCACCAGTAGCTGATAAGAAAGGAAAAGATGCATCCAAGTATAAAGCTGTATCCCTTATAAGCTCTATTGTGAAAAACTTTGAACAAGAGATTTAAACAGCAAAAGTTTTTTTTTTTTTGTTTTTGGTTAGTAGGTCAGACTTCAAACTTTTGTACCCAATGGAAGGTCTTGGCAAAAGGAATTCACATATAAAGTATGGGAGTCATGTCTCTTGCTGTTCACAGTTATGACCAAGGTTAAAAAGTTTTTCAAAGTCGGTCATATATTAAGGTAAAGGTCACAAGGTAAATAATTCTAGTACCATATGAAGGTCTTGACTCAAGAAATACACATATAAAGTATAAAAGTTGTACCTCTTGCTGTTAAGATGAAATGTGGTTAAAACAACATAGAAGACAACAACGACGACGCCGGGGGTATGGCAATAGCTCACTGGATTTTTGTCCCTTACAGTTACCTTATTTTCAGAAATATGCTTTCTCCATTACAGTCTGATTTTACTACCGGACATTTTGCCATGGATCAGTTAGTCAGCTTATGGCACACCGTGTGTAACCACGATATTAATCTTTCCGGAAATTCTTGTGTTTACTCTGCCTCCTCGATTTGCAGAAAAGAGAGTATTGTGGCTATACACCGGGTCCTCTCTAAGGCCCTTTAATATAATAAGGAATTTCGCGTGTATTTTGTGACAAAAATGCCTTTAACAGAGAGTGTGGCACATTGAACGTTCATCTAAATTAAGATAATTAGTCATAATTAGGAATAACTGGAACTATAGTGGACTAAGTTTAGAGTTACTTAGAACTAATAGAGTTGTCTTAGATGAAAGTTTCGGAGAATATCTCAATATTAAAGACGGTGTCCCACAAGGGTCTATATTTAGTCCTCCACTATTTGTAATATAAATTCATGAAAGTGTTAATAAAATTGGCTCCAAAATTGCTTGTTTGCTGATGATACTTTCCTCTATCTTATAGGCGAGGCTTAGCATTGGCTGCTGACAAGCTGAACGCTGATCTGGACAAAATTGGCTCGTCAAATTCAATCCTCAATAGACTGAGGATTTTTTCTTGCATGAATATGTGGACGAAATCGCATCGATAAGCATGGAAAAAGATATTCTACGCAGTCTTAAATTTCATTTAGATCGAGAAAGCTTGCAAATAATGAATTTTTGTTTAGGGAGCAACCATTTGATTTTTATGGCAGGGGGGGGGGGGGGCAGGAAGATTTTTACCGTCCTGAATATTTGTTTTGCCAATTTCAGAGCCGGATTTTTTTCCTTTAAAATTTAGATTTAATCCACAATAATCAATTCAAATGTACTGAGTACGTATGTACTTGCAGTTGTGAGTGCAACAAATGTTATATGTATGATAAACAAGTATCAGAAAAATTCAAAGTAAAGCATATTAAGGAGGTACAAGATTTTGTTGAAATTCCAGCCTACTAAGGGGACGACCATTTGATTCTGAAAGGGGGGGGGGACTGGCAAATTTGGTCGAGTCAGATTATTAATTTTCAGATCTTTGAAGGACAGAATATTTATTTCCTTAATATCCTGGAACTGACTATTTATTTTCTTGACTTTTTTGTCGAAAATAAATACTTGTTAGAATTGCATTGTAATATATGCCATTAACACATATCACATATCTACCTATAATTATAATTTGTTAACAAAACACTTTCTATTATAATTCAACAAATGATATGCAAACACTTCTTTAATTGAATAAGTTTTTATACTTCTGGTTTCTATGGTGAAGTGGTTAGTCTCTCTCAGTCTCTGGTATCCACGGCAGAATTTCAATTAATCACTATAGAAGGATTGTGAGGAAGTGTTAGCGTGCTGTTTTGGCTTCCTGTCCGAATGATAATATTTTTTTTTCGTTTTTTTCTTACTTTGAACTATGTTATTTTAATGCAAAAAAAAAAAAAAGCATTTAAATAAATAGTTTTGATATATCGATTGTTCACATTTCTAACTTTGTCTTCACTACTTTTAGTTTAAATTTGAGCAAGCTTGGTAGTTATTAAGCAAAGATGTTTATCATATACAATTTTGAAAGTTTTAAAGAAACTAAAGACTTATGGCCATCTACAATCATTGTTCAATATCATTGTGCAGGGTTTTCTATGTCTAAGGTGAACAATATAAGGCCATTTGGGACTCTTTTTTGTTATCATGCATGTTAAGTGAAGATACACATTTTTGTTGGTATTACTTCTGTTCTCATTTTAAAGTTATGTTTGTGTTTATTTTACATTTGAATAAATGTATTAAAATCATTTGACGATTGTCCTGGTGCACTGATTTGAATGGAACTCAAAGGGAATGAAACTGTCAACAAATATGGCCACCATAAATTTTGAAATGGATATAATTTAATTTAAACATCAACTTTACAGATGTACTCAGGTGAGAGATGAGACAAATTTAATTAAGACTCCTTGTGGCTACTCGTTGTAACGTTGAAATATCGGCGAGTGTAGCATATAAATTAGGGGCAGACAACACAGAGGGAAGTTCGGAAAAAGGACTGGAAATTGTCGGCAAGGGGACGCGAATGATACTTTTCGGAACAAGAATCTGAAGAGAAAATCTCTCAAAAAGCAGATGGTAAAGCCCTTGTCCCTTGTTTGCCCCTCAAAATGGACATGCAAATATATATTTTTAAAAGCAACAATTCTAATAAGTTTTGTTGAACATATATAATAGCACAATTTCTTCAGTGTTATAAATTCCGCTGAAATATAAGTTATACAGTTAAACTACTACACACTCTTCGCTCGTCAGAAAAAAATAACATTTTCTATAGAATATTCAGCTTTATATCTGCATGATCTGGTATATGCTAGTAGCTAGAATAATTATTTTCATTTCAGTCAAAGCCAGATTTTAAATTTCCAGCATTTTCAGGGTCAGAATATTTACTTCCAAAAAGTGCCAGTCCACCCTCCTCAGAATCAAATGGTCGTCCCCCAAGGATGTAAATCGTACAATGAATGAGCATGAGAATGGTATTTGACGTACTCTACCACAGCTTTAAGACCACACAGTACAATATATAGTTTAAAAATCCTAAAATTAACATACTGAAATTATGCCTTAAACATGTGTTCCTCGATAAAGTGCATTCTTTTCTACGTAACTGACACAAGTTGCCTATTTAAGAACATTTCATCAACGTTTGTGATATTAGAATAAAATTGATCTAATATGTAATATTTCAAACGCGTTATCATGAATATGCGCTATTACACAAACACGCTGTTATGTCACAGCAAACCATTGCGATAGACCCTATCACATATGGTGTCCGGGTAAGGCCTGTCTCGATGCTTAAATGCTTTATAAATGCGCAACGGCATGATAGAACGTTTAGTCCAATCAAAGTAGACAAAAAGGGGCGGTTTTTGCAACTAATTGCAAGAATCTTTTGTTTTTCTTATTCTTTTCTTTCTTTTTTTTTTTTTTGTTGTTTTTGTTTTTTGTTCTTGTCCTTTATTTTATTTTTTTTTGTCATTTTCATATTAGATAGAATATATCATATAGAAGAAAAATCTACTTCAATATATTAATGTAATTAATTCCTTCCGTATTATTTGATCGGAATTGACTGAATAAATGTAAAATGAATTTTATTAAAAACTTGCATCTTTTGTATGATAAAAATGCATCATTGCAGAAAATGAAGGCTAAATAAAGAAATTATGATCATTCTATAGATTAATTCACAATTATTTCAGATCCTGGGTGATATATGCTAAGAGAGTTTCATAATAATAGTAAATAAAGAAATTGTATTTAGAAAAGACATCATCAAAGAAGTGATGAAAATGTATTTTTTACAATTATGGAGATGTAAAAATCTGCATACTGTCCTTTTCATAACAGAAACTGAAATGTTATATGGAGCTACATTATCAGCTTTATTTTAATTACTTACTGCAGTATGAGTAATGTGATATATAACATAGGCAGTTCTTATTTTAATATTTATAAAGACCATGTACAAAATCTGATTCAACGCCATTTTGCAGATGTGCAAAAAATCCAAAGTTAAATAGATTTTTAGACCAAATCCCATTAGACTTTTAAGCGCTTGAAACGAAGACAAATTATTCAACAGTGAAATTTGACAGAACACCGAGATTGTGCAGGGTTTAGTTATTCTTACAGGAAAATTATTGTCTGTTATTCATATTTACCCTATCTTAATTCAAGGTACACGATTGAAACTGATTTTCCACGTAAACGTCTGAAAAGTATGACTCATTTTGATGCTAAATTCGCTTTGGTTATTACAATTATATACGTAAAGGTTTAATGAGAATATACTGAAAATATTCGAAAATATTGCAAGTATTATACAACTTTGGACATGTCTGCCTGATTGTCTGTATGTCTGTTAGAAACCACAGTATTGAAGAAAGGAGAAAACAGAGAGCACTAGATCTTTCTCCAGCAAAAATAGTCAGACAAACCTTCAGTGTCTATATCTTTCTAAAAAAATTCTGTATATTGTAATTTTAATCTAACTTCATTTATTATATTATGGTGTTTCAATGTCACTTTTCAAATGTTTCATTTCTGCTTTGTATAGCTGAATGTAAGTTATAGAGAATGTGTGCATGTGAATGGGGTGTATGTATGTGTGTAAGGGGGAGGGGAGGGTGATTAGGTATGTGTGAGTATGACATAAAAGTTATATGTCATTTTTAACTAATATACATGTTGATACACAGATTAAAAGAGTCCAGAATGTTATGAGTTATGAGTATTCCCTTGCATACTTGTCGTTATTTGTGGTAATACGAGTATTTCTTATACCTAAGAAATATCAGGATTTATTATCATCTATCTTTGTTGGGATGATGAGCATGTAAAACTACATGACATACATTAGATAAACATGAGTCTCCCTACCCGCTTTCCATGTGTATTTGGCATGAAATCGAGAGGTCTTGCCTTACACATAAGACAAAGATCACAGAGAATTTGTCAACTGAAATCACTCACTGCATTATGTGGGTCCGTTGCATACAGTAAAAGTTAATATCAAAGCATATATGCAACAATTCAATTCTAATTTTTTTATCTATACACATGTATTTCATAAAACATCTCAAGGTCAAATGGATCTATAATAACAGGATTCGAGTCCACTGTAAGCACACCAGCGTACTGGCCGTGAGGTCAAAGTCCCACAGCTCTTAAGAATCATTCGCTGTTGCAGGTGGTTTAGGTCTGATGCACATGAAAGAAAAAAGAGGAGTTACTGGCTCAGTTATGTGGCAGAAGTCACCATAGAGCTATACAATAGGTCTGATGCACATGTATAAATCAAAATCCTCCAATTTTTTGACGGTTTACATATGTTGATGTCGCCTTACATATTTTTGATATTATGTTATTCTATAAACGTTTAATACAAAAATTCATGACCTCTCTTCTTGAGAAACCTGTTGATTCTTGTTCTTAGCATGGAGGATTACTGTAAACTGGTTATTATTCGTCATGTACCAATTTTCGTCAGTGCCCTCACTGACGAATTTACGTACTGACGAATATAAATACCGTTGACCAAGTAAAGGTGGTTCTGGGGCTTATTATCATACATGCTCAGTGACATGATTGATCTTTATTGCATTGTTTATTGCATCACATTGAAATATACAGCAAAGAAAGTGACAAAGATTAAAAGGTTACTCGTTTAAAGAACACTGAAACCTAGCTCCTTGCTGAATTTTTCTCAAAGCATTCGATACCCCATTGTCAACTGCATAACGCGCTATTTTCGCCGTGGTAGTATCATCATAAAGGGAATATTATCCCCCTCTTGCGTTTCTTTTCCTTCTCCATTTCTGGAGCGGCATTTTCATTTGCTGCCATTGTGGATTCTACATCCCTCATCGAATCTGTCTCACTTAATATCTAAATGGGTCGGGCAGCCCTAGGGTGGACGGAGGGCGCAATTGAATTTTGCGGGTTTTAAGCCAACGGAACATTATGGTACTGGGTAACACAAAGCACTGATTGAATACCAATCGAATACTCAATTCAATTTGATAGTACTACTAGTACATAAACAGTGTGTCTCTCTCCTTCATCCGTGGGAAAGATGTATCACACAGCACCGATACAGATATCAAAATTAAAACAGGAATGGCCGTGCACCACTACTTTACATTGATTACGATGAAATTCTTCTTGAGATCAAATAAAAAGATTTTAAATAACGTTGGCATGGACTAAATCTTCAAGGTCCCCTATAAGTGTTATTATTTTTAGCTTCATTCGTCGAGGTATAGATCATACCTAAGACTAAGAAGAGACGATCAACAAAATCATATACTTCAGAGTGAGTTCAAGGTGTGTATTAGATATGATAACTATACTAAACAATAGATTATGGGAGAAGTAGAAAGAGATAATATATGAATATTACGACAAGTAAAATAAACATATGATACAAATGGGAGTAAAGGTACAATTTCTGAGAAGGAAATCAACAGCAGCACAAAACAAACATTTACTTTACATATACATATACATTAGCAAAGAAGATAAGATATATAATAACATATTTCAGTTAAAGCAATAACAACAACGTAAGGTGACATATTCGTCACCATTAACTATTCTCTTAGTTTTATTATTGTAAACGTCTCCCGGTATCTCTATGGTTCGGCAGGAAAATTAGTTCTTTACAGTATCATAGATGTTCTCAGCATTCACTGAAAGAGAAAATTAACATTTGTATATATATTTTGAAAGAGAGAGAGAGAGAGATAACAAGATGGTTTCTCACCAAAACTATATGAATACATTATAGGTTACATACAGTAAGAATATATAAATGTTCTCACAATGTGTGTGTGTCCTCATTATGCACAATTCGACATATGACAATATTCAAGGTTGAAACTGTGGACGTTCAACAAATTTCAGTGATATATTAACTAAGTTTATCAAGAGTAAAATCATCAAATGCAGTTCAGTTAAATAAATATACGGTTATTTGCTTTGGAAATGTGTTGCAAGAAAATGGAAAACAGCTTTCATTCCCTTTCAAGATTCAATTTATACAGTTGAAACTTGTTATCGCGCGGTCATTAAATCGAAATGCTATTTATTTCAAAGTCAAGTGTAAGTCCCAAAGTTTTCTCTTTGTTTCTCTATGATTTTACTTCGGTAATGTGGAATTCAGCTAAGTCCAAAATCGGCTATTTCGAACATTTTTGCAGTTTTTCCAAATTCCGTTTGCAATATATCAATACCAGTTACCTCAAAATACTATTCTTGTACATACAAATTTATTAACAAGCACTAGTGGAAGTGGAAGGAATGCCATTAAGAATTATCTCATCGGTGATTACGGTAAAAGCTGATAGTTTGCCCGTGAAGCCACTCACATTGATCGACAATAATTGAATAATTTTATAACCTTGGCCATTTTTAAAAGATATTCCCATCTCATTAGTTAAAATATCTTCATATAGAGTAGATTATAGATTCGAATGTTTTTTTTTTTCATTATTAAATGAATTAAGGCCACGAATACCTGATATACGATATTTTAAGTTCTTACTTCTAAATAAAAAAATACGAAATTCTTTAGTTTCAGACTTGCAATTAAAATAACAAATACTGGTTACGATTTAGTGGGTAGATAATTACATAATATAGACGTAAAGTATGAGAGTATACCAGGAAAATATATATATGTACATTTATATGTTAATAAAAACCAGATCGAAATCGAAATGTTTGCTCTGATCCTGTCGTCTTCGACTTAACGAGTTTCAAATGTATTTTATATTACAATGAATCTCACCAGACAGCCAGCCCGGCTCTGTCGGAAAGGTACTTCGCTCGTGATAATGAAGTGCCGGATTCGAGTCCCGACTTGACTTGGTAAGAACGAGGCCCCGTATCACGATAGTCATGTCACTAAAAAGATGTCTAACTGCTTCGGTTGTGTCACTTTCAAAGGTCTAAATTTCAGATGCCGTTCAATATGAATCAAAATATATGTATTCGTTTTAACGTAAAACAATAATCAAACAAACACAAACTTTCCCTTGTGTTGATTTGTATGCCCTTCGGCGTCATGGGTTGTGGACTATTTGGTTCATTCATCCTCTGATCATAACTCTTAAAGATAAATTTTAAAGTAAGAATCTTAACTGATGAATATGTTTCGAGAGAGATATAATATTACATCGCTCACTATTGTGACGGTCGTCAAATGCTCGAGGATTCGTCAAAGAGGTATACTTATGTAAGTTTCTGTCTTCAAGATCTGAAACTGGAAAATGGAATTAGTAAGGCGTCTAGCATGAGATGATATATGTAAAAAAAATGTACATGTTCATTCAAAGAACTATTTGGCTATTCAATGTACTTTCACGTTTTGAAAAAAAGGCAATTTGTAGTATCATTTGACACTTTGATACACCGTGTATTAAGATTACAAGAACATAAAATTGGTGATTCCAACAAGCGTGATATGCATATCTCCCTTGACGCTTAATCGTATACCCCCATTCTCTTTTTTCTTGGGAGGGGGGATGGGATGTCACTTATACTAATTTTTTTTAATTTCTTCTCTATTTGATATTTATTTATTCTGTATGCCTTTTGGTTTCATGATTTTTGACTACTGAGTATTATCCATACTCTGAATCTCATTCAAACAGCATTTTATCAGAATTTCACTTAAACAACATTTCATGCTTTGAATAGGGCAGTTTGACTTCGTGTTCTTGTCTCCTTCATGTGTTCATCTTCATTTGTGTATATTTATGTATTTACTTCCTCGACTTGAAAAGTTTTTGCAGGACTTTTGCGACGGGTGTTGCATGCAACCAGGGGACGCTTACTCCTCCCGGGCACCTGGTCTCACCTCGATTTTTCGCATTTGTCACAATATGACACTTTAAACGATATTGTCCTTTTATTCCATGAACTATGAGATATGGCTTACCTTTCGGTACCTCTTCATTTTTTACTGTCTGATGGAAATAATCATAATCTTTAAAGAAATTTAAGGGTTGAATACTTGTAATATGTGCATCTATTTAATGCCTGAAGGTAATAAAGCATAAATTTACGATAAAGCAGACTATCGTTTCATATCAAAAAGGAGATAACCAGCCTCTTAAACATAGTGACCTAATCGGGGAAACGAACCTGGATCGTCTGCACCGCCAAACATTTAACCACTACATCAAGTCTGCCCAAACATTTAAAGAAGGACATGGACGACACTATCAGTGTTAATTGTTTTGTTTCATGTGCTGTTGTAATATAAGTCAAACTTGTAGTTTTACGTTATAGAACTGAGTTAAAATGATATAAGGAATGACTCAATGAGAAAAAGAAAAATAGATCGGAAAAATGAATCTTTACGCAGAGTGCATTATACATTCTTTCCTTTCTTTTTTCGTAGTATACCTCCATCCAAGGAAAATTATTAGTTTTGTTCCTTCTCATATAAGTTTTTCCTACAGTATTTTCAAATCTTGTGATTTGACATAACATGGAAATTGTATTAGATGGCGATATACTGATTGTCGGCGATATATATTGATTGAATAACTCATATGTTTAGAGAGAAACAAACTAGCCTACTGCGTTAAACAATCTATGCGGTCATGAATTAAATCAAGTATAACTAATTAAAATGACGAGGGATTCATGGTTATCAGATCACAGCTTTGACAAGAGCATGCCAAACATTATGAACCAAACCACTGAATCCTTAACATGCCTAGCTTCTAATAGTAATGAAAGGAACATAAAACATCATGTAGTGGTAAATGATGAAAAAGTAACATGAAAAATTATTGATCTAATTCCTGACATGTTTCTGCGTCCTTTTGAAACTTCAGTTTCATAATTCAATAAAATTAATACAAGTATGCTCACTATTCTTACATTGTTCGAAAACTGGATTTGATACGTATGGATGTTCTCTTTGTGATTCTTCAGCAGCAGTCGTCTCTACAATACAAAAGACAGAATTGTAGTGTGTGTGTGTATGTGTTTGTAGGTGTGTGTGCGTACGTGTGTGTAGGTGTGAGAGAGAGAAAGAGAAAGTGTGTACGGAGTGTGTGTGAATGATCTAAGTATTTCATGATAAATTGATTTCTCCATTGAATTTATTTTATTAAAAAAAAAAAAACAAAACAACCATACAAACAAACAATCCCCCCTCCCCCAAAACAAAAAGAAAAGAAAAAAAAAAAACCACACACAAAAAAAAAAAAACCAAAACAAAACAAAAAAAAAATACTCATAAAACATAAAAGAGGTATAATACCACTTAATTCAAACCTTCCGCCAGGAATTTTGTACAGGCTTCACTACGGAAGTGTGACGTTAACGTAAAATTAGAAAGGAACTGGTGTCACAAGATTTTGAGTCTATGACACTAACAACACTAACTACCACAGTGGACATTCAAGGACCCCAGAAATTCACAGGAGAGACCAGATGCCCGGGAGGAGTGAGCGTCTCCTGTTTGGCTAGTCACATAGTAACATCGTGGCACACTAAAACATGCACAATAACAATATCATAATGTATATATCACTACTGTATGTAAATTCAGTGGCTAAATTAAAGTTCATAATTAAGTATATATTCTAAACTTTACCAAGAAAATATGAAAATGTTGCCATTAGTTATTAAATTCATCTCACTGTCTATTGACGGTAAATCTGTATCTTGTAGTATTAAAAATATTCATTGTACTCATGTATATTGAATGAATTGTTCTGGATTTATTAATAAAGTTTCTTGTTCACATTTCATACATTGTTATAACTTGTTATAGCATGTTTATGTACAAAATGATAGAAAGATAGATAGATAAATAAATAAATAAGGATAGATTAGAATGAAATAAAATTGCCCCCAGCAGGATTGGTGCTACCCTTCAGCATTCAAGAAAAAAGAGGAGTTACTGGCTCAGTTATGTGGCAGAAGTCACCATGGAGCTATTCAATACATGAATATAAATAATATACTAGAACATATAACACATTACAAAAATATTTGATAGTAGTGCAATTACGATACCGACTTAGGACGGTCATTAAATTTGACAAAAGCCAAACAAATGGTGTGGTTAACCGGTTTACGGGCCCACCTTCCCACTCACCGTAACAGCAGAACAATCAAAGGACGTACATTTAAAAATTTATTTCAAGGAATGTTTAAGTTAACATTTAGAATATCATAAGTCTCAGGACAAAAGTTTGGTGTTTCAAGTAACTCTTAAAATAAATATATTTTTAATAAGACAACAGAAACTACTCATATGTCAATTGAATAAACGAGAGAGTGACAAAACAAAAGTCTAAAAGAATTGTCTGAAATATTTTGTCCGAAATGTCTTGTTTAAGATATTGAGTGACGGAAAACATGAAAGAAACTAATTTAGAAACAGGCTTTCAGCGGGGTATGAACAGCTGCCTTTTAGCATTTGAGAACTGGCCTATATGAAATATACAGGAAAATGAAGAAAAATAAAAATTTGACATTAATTCAATTTAATTTAAGTACTTCTTAAATGAAAATATCAAATAAAAGTTGATAAATAAATATTTATTCGAAAAATCAAGAAAAACTGAAAAATACTGCCAAAATGCAACTATAGTTCACTGTAATTTTCAATGCAGATGAACAAAAAATCTTTCGTCTTACCTGACTTTCGTTTCAGAATGTTCTTGTTCCGAATAAAGTGTATTATGCAAAGGAAAACAATGATGAATATTACGCTAACTGCTACATGTGCGGCAATTGCAACCCATCGTAAGGAGTCGATTTCTGAAAGTATATCAACTAGATAAAGTGTTATCAGGAGTTTGTAAAATCAGTATCAAAGTTTTTAATGTCCTGAATTCGAATATATTGTAAAATTTACTTGCATTGTTTGGTGTTATTCCAGCAGATCATTAAATTTTGGTTAATCCAATTACTTAAGTGTTCTTATTCCGTAGTAACGTCAAAACAAAAGGCATAACACTGTATATCATTTTCTGATTCATTGACTTAGGTGTTTTGTGCAACGGTTTGTTCGTATTTAACCCTTATGTGTGTGTAAATTGATATTGCAACTTGAAAAAGGGCGAATAGTTTTCTATGTTTTGTTGCCCTTGTCTCCTTCTTGTGTGTATATATATATATATATATATATATATATATATATATATATATATATATATATATATATATATATATATATATATGTTTTATCATTACAGACCTTCCTTTACAATCCTGATACAGATAATAATAATAACAATGAGAAGAAGAAGAAGAAAGAGGAGGAGGAGAAGGAGGAAACAACTTAAAAGTAAAACCCAAGAAAATTAACCAAAATAGAGAATAAGATATCGCAATAACTGCAATTCCTCCCATTTGCTCGGGAATTCGAAACCAGACTACAAGGAAATACGATTATATAGGTTCTGATACAGCGCTTAAGCACTCTTGTACAGCGAGGTGCTTATACATGTACATGATCTACCATGATATTAATCTACGATAAATAACAAAGCAAACATATAAATATATCACACTAATTGTCAGGTGATGTCAATGACGACTTTCTACAAACATGAATTTTCGAATGTTTTAAATTGTAAATAATTGCCTATCGTTCGTAGAAATAACATATTTATATTTATACAATAAACAATTTGTAAAGAGTGCACTGTCAGAAATTGTGTTAAGTATATTATGGTGTTACAGAATTTGTTAAAGAATTCACTGTACCATCAACAATACCAATTAACTGTAAGAAATGATATAAATCAATTTTTAATATTTCATAATTATGAACAAAAATAATAATAATAGAAAAATAAATTAACCACTAAATACCTACCTGTACATTCTTTTATTTTAAAGCCTGTCAAAGGGCGAAAAAAGGATATCAGTCATGTAGTGAATATTCATTGTTTAATGAATTAATCAAAATTCAAATATATTTTCAATTTGCAGTACAGAAACAGTTGGTTTTTTTCTTCTGTTCTGTTTCCTTTCTTTACACCCCAAAATTTCATCAAAGACAGGACGATGATCTAGCTTTTGCAGAATCAGTAGTGATTATAACGATACGGGTACAACGGTATTTAGATATCAGAAGTACTAATGATATTATAACACAGGAATAAGGAAACTGAACCGAACATATGAACTGAAGTACTGAACCTAATACAATTAAACTTATAAACTATGATTAATTTTCTTAATAAAAATCAATTCTCATGAATTCGAGCATAACCTTTTATTTTTCGAAAATTAAATAAAATATTTACCTAAACTCTAAAAAAAACTAAAAACAAACAAAAAATATACCCCCAGTAAAACCGAAAACCCACAAAATATTGTCAAATATTCTCATTCAAATATTCGTATGGAAGAAATATACCTTCCGATGTAGATATAGTCTTCGCGAACCTCGTAGTGGTAGGAGGAGTAGCAGCTATAACGATATGAATGAATAAATTACTGAGCAGCTAAAAATAAATAAATAAAAAAGTCAAATATCTCATATTCATATTAAAGAAATATACCTTCGGATGTTGACGTCGTCCTGGTGGCCCTCGTAGTGGTAGGAGCAGTGGCAGCTGTAATGATTATAATAATTATTTGAATGAAATTACTAATAGAAAAAATTAACTCACTTTGTCCAATACCTCATATTCATATAAAAGAAAGATACCTTCCGATGTCGACGTAATCATGGTGGCCCTCGTAGTGGTAGGAGTAGTAGCAGCTGTAATGATTATAATAATTATTTGAATGAAATTACTAATAGAAAAAATTAACTCACTTTGTCCAATACCTGATATTCATATAAAAGAAAGATACCTTCCGATGTCGACGTAATCATGGTGGCCCTCGTAGTGGTAGGAGTAGTAGCAGCTGTAATGATTATAATAATTATTTGAATGAAATTACTAATAGAAAAAATTAACTCACTTTGTCCAATACCTGATATTCATATAAAAGAAAGATACCTTCCGATGTCGACGTAATCATGGTGGCCCTCGTAGTGGTAGGAGTAGTAGCAGCTGTAATGATTATAATAATTATTTGAATGAAATTACTAAAAGGAAAAATAACCCACTCTGTCCAATATCTCATATTCGATACCTTCCGATGTTGACGTCGTCCTGGTGGCCTTCATACTGGTAAGAGTAATGGAAGCTATAAAGATACGAATAAATGAATTACTGAAATGCTAAAATGGAAAAATAATACAATAAGTCAAATATCTCACATTCACAGGAAAGAAATTTACCGTCCCATGTCGTCGTAGTAATTGTGGTCCTCGTGGTGGTAGGAGTAGTAGTAGCTATAACGATATGAATAAAGGAATTACTGAAATTACTAAAAAAGAATAATAAATTAAAACTATATAATTAATGAAAAAAATAATAATAAATAAAAAAAGAAAGGTAATAATAATATTAATAATAATACTTTTATTATTATTATTAATAATAATAATAATAATAATAATAATAATAATAATAATAATAATAATAACAATAAAATAGACAAAGATAGTAAATGAAATATCTCATATTATATAAAAGAAATATACCTTGCGATGTGGACATAGGATTGGTGACGCTTGTAGAACTTAGAGTAGAAGCAGCTTTAACAATAAAAATAAATCATCAATATTAGGTTTTTGATTGTATAATTTTTATGTGTCAAATTAATGAATTTTTAAGTGTGTAAGATATTAGCAAGCTGTTTCAAAGAAATGGAATAGAATAGAATAAAAATCTGAGATACCGATCCGATTTCCTCAACTCGAAGTCAATATAACATGACAAAAATATATAGAATCAAAGACATATTGTCGTCGAGTATATTAGTATGTGAACCTCCAAAAGGGAGTAAGATCAGTTGTCCGGGAGAATAAGCATCTACTGCATTTAGGCAACACCTTTGCCGGTGTTGACCGGAGGATGAGGTGCTCGGCTTCTAACCGAGAGATCCCGAATTCGACTCCCGTAAGGAGCAGGATGGTGTTCTATTTTCGGAAGCCGGTGTGGCCTAGTGGATAAGGTGCTCGGCTCGTGATCGAGAGGTCGCGGGTTCGACTCCCGCCCGGGGCACACCGGTGTTCTGTCTTTCGGATGAGACAGTAAAAACCGAGGTCCCGTGTCACGGTAGGCGTGGCACGTAAAAGATCCCTCACTGCTTCGGGTGGGTCCGTTGCAAAGGTCTAAATTTGTATGCAATGCATCAGGCAGATGCCGTCACCATATACGTGAAATAATCGTGGAGTGACGTAAAACAATAATCAAACAAACAAAAATCTATTTTCGGATAAGACAGTGGAAATCCAGGCGGTAGGCGTGGCACGTAAAAGATCCATCACTGCTAAGGATGGGTACATTACAAAGGTGTAAATAGCTGTGCAATGTATCAGACAGATGATGTCACCATATAGGTGAAATAATCATGTTGTGACGTAATACAATAATCAATCAATATATAAATAGATAATTCACTCACTAACTAAATCAATCAATCAAGGCAACACATCTCAGTAGAAATTGTCGAATAAAGAACATTTTATTGAAGAATGTTAATTAAATGTTGAAATGGTGGGAACAGATCTCAATCCCAAACATTATTCTGGATTCTGATTCCATTCTTTACAGCCCAAAATTTCATCAAAGACAGGACGATGATCTAGCTTTTGCAGAATCAGTAGTGATTATAACGATATGGGTACAACGGTATTTAGATATCAGAAGTACTAATGATATGATAACCCAGGAATAAGGAAACTGAACCGAACATATGAACTGAAGTTCTGAACATAAGACAATTAAACTTATAAACTATGATTAATTGTCTTAATAAAAAGTCAATTCTCATGAATTCGAGCATAACCTTTTATTTTTTGAAATTTAAATAAAATATTTCCCTTACCTCTAAAAAACTAAAAACAAAGCAACAATATACCCCCAGTAAAACCGAAAACACACAAAATATGTCAAATATTCTTATTCAAATATTCATATGGAAGAAATATACCTTCCGATGTAGATATAGTCTTCACGAACCTCGTAGTGGTAGGGGTAGTAGCAGCTATAACGATATGAATGAATAAATTACTGAGAAGCTAAAAATAAATAAATAAAAAAGTCAAATATCTCATATTCATATTAAAGAAATATAACTTCCGATGTTGACGTCGTCCTGGTGGCCCTCGTAGTGGTAGGAGTAGTAGCAGGTTTAATGATTATAATTATTATTTGAATGAAATTACTGAAAGGAAAAATAACCCACTTTGTCCAAAATCTCATATTCATATGAAAAAAAAATATACCTTCCGATGTCGACGTAATCATGGTGGCCCTCGTAGTGGTAGGAGTAGCAACAGTTGTAATGATTATACTAATTATTTGAATGAAATTACTGAAAGGAAAAATTACCCACTTTGTCCAATATCTCATATTCATATGAAAAAAAATATACCTTCGGATGCTGACGTCGTCCTGGTGGCCCTCGTAGTGGTAGGAGCAGTGGCAGCTGTAATGATTATAATAATTATTTGAATGAAATTACTAAAAGGAAAAATAACCCACTTTGTCCAATATCTCATATTCATATGAAAAAAATATACCTTCCGATGTCGACACAATCATGGTGGCCTTCATACTGGTAAGAGTAGTGGTAGCTATAAAGATACGAATGAATGAATTACTGAAATGCTAAAATGGGAAAAAATACAATAAGTCAAATATCTCACATTCACAGGAAAGAAATTTACCGTCCGATGTCGTCGTAGTAATTGTGATGCTAGGAGTAGTAGTAGCTACAACGATATGAATAAAAGAATTACTGAAATTACTGAAAAAGAATAATAAATTAACACTAAATAATTAATGAAAAAAATAATAATAAATAAAAAAAAGAAAGGTAATAATAATATTAATAATAATACTTTTATTATTATTATTATTATTATTATTATTATTAATAATAATAATAATAATAATAATAATAATAATAATAATAATAATAATAATAATAATAATAATAACAATAATAACAATAGAATAGGCAAAGACAGTAAATCAAATATCTCATATTTTATAAAAGAAATATACCTTGCGATGTGGACATAGGATTGGTGACGCTCGTAGAACTTAGAGTAGAAGCAGCTTTAACAATAAAAATAAATCATCAATATTAGGTTTTTGATTGTATAATTCTATGTGTCAAATTAATGAATTTTTAAGTGTGTAAGATATTAGCAAGCTATTTCAAAGAAATGGAATAGAATAGAATAAAAATCTGAGATACCGATCCGATTTCCTCAACTCGAAGTCAATATAACATGACAAAAATATATAGAATCAAAGACATATTGTCGTCGAGTATATTAGTATGTGAACCTCCAAAAGGGAGTAAGATCAGTTGTCCGGGAGAATAAGCATCTACTGCTTTTAGGCAACACCTGTGCCGGTGTGGACCAGAGGATGAGGTGCTCGGCTTGTAACCGAGAGATTCCGAATTCGACTCCCGTAAGGAGCAGAATGGTGTTCTATTTTCGGATAAGACAGTGAAAATCCAGGCGGTAGGCGTGGCACGTAAAAGATCCATCACTGCTAAGGATGGATACATAACAAAGGTGTAAATAGCTGTGCAATGTATCAGGCAGATGATGTCACCATATAGGTGAAATAATCATGTTGTGAGGTAATACAATAATCAATCAATATATAAATAGATAACTCACTCCCTAACTAAATCAACCAATCAAGGCAACACATCTCAGTAGAAATTGTCGAATAAAGAACATTTTATTGAAGAATGTTAATTTAATGTTGAAATGGTGGAAACAGATCTCAATCCAAAACAATATTCTGGATTCTGATCTCATATACTATGAAAAATTTGTATCGAAGACAGAGCTTCCTCAGAGATATTGTGAATTTGCCTCCTACATGTCCCTAGCTGAGTTATTTTCTCAAAATCAAACGACAATAATCTCTAAACATTTCTCATGATCCGAGTTTCCGTCTGAAGGAATGATTCATGACAAACAATCGTTAATATGAAATACAAAAGTAACTGCTGTCACATGGCTGTGGCACAAACAACAATGTGCCACAGTGGGTGGCACAAACAACAATGTGCCACAGTGGACATTCTCGGAAGGGAAGAGTCAGTGTCTCCTGATTGGATCTGGAATTTTTGCATTGCAATAAAATGTCAATCAGTGTCGATAATAAAATAGGGAGGCCCAAACTCTTTCCTTGAAAGCCAATGAGAAACCTAAAAATAAATTATGTGTATCAAAATATATTAAAGAATAAATAAGTTACAAAGTACACTTCATAGTTAACAAATTCTGTGTAAAATTCACCGGTTTATCCCAAGTATTTTACAACATAGGAGGATTTGAAAATGGACAATATCGTATGTTCACAGCCTTTTTTCAGCAAATCATAATGCAAGACCTTGCAATTTCATGGGTGTATAACTTTTAACAGTTATACATAAAATTTGTGATTTATTTTTATTACGAAAAAAGATAAAACATTGATTGTAAATCTTATTATCTCAAATATATACTCTTAAATTTGACGAAGAATGTTTTTTTTTTACTTTGATGAAAATGACTACTGTCCGCGCCACTCACTCTCGAAACTGGAAAATCTGGATTTTCAATTATTCATCTTCAGAATAATTTAAAAAAGACAAAAGCATTCGATAGATCTTGTTTAGTCGTAACTTTTGGTGTATGCTATATGTTTGTATGAAGAAGCGTTCATATTTTATAGAAAAAATCAATTTTAGATAGGGCGATTTCCATGTTAAATTTTGACGTGACGTCGCCAAGTTTCCCATAGACTCAATGTTAAACATCGGCGACGTCACGTCAAAATTAACATAGAAAACGCCCTACCAAAAGGATTTTTCCCTATAAAATACGAATGCTTCTTCGTAGAAACATACAACATACACCAAAAGTTACGACTAAACAAGATCTGTCGATTGATATTAATTTTGTAAAACTATTTTAAAAATAAATAAGTGAAAATCCAGATTTTTTGGTTACAAAGTGAGTGGCGCGGACAGTAAGTCCGAATGCCCAAGGTCATTTTTCTAAAAACATATACAAGGATTCATATTTTTGTAAAAACTTATTAAAATGGTTACTTATAAGGATATTTGAAGGAAGTTTGATTGTATGACGAAAAATAAGCTCTGTATAAGCTTAAAAAAACCAAACAAAAAGGAAAAAACACCTTTTTACTTAAATCAGGGGAGGATAACTCTTTACAAAAATTTGAAAAATATCAAATACCTTTTAATTTATCATACTATAGCTTCATTTTTATTTTAATCTACTATATGTCTGATATTCATTCTCTCTCTCTCTCTCTCTCTCTCTCTCTCTCTCTCTCTCTCCCTCTCTCTCTATATATAAACAAAACGTAAAAAAAACTTTGATTATATGTTTTTTTATCTCAAATTTAATCTCTTCATAAAAACAAAATGTCGTAGAGTTTGGTTGATTTCAATTCCTGTTCTTTATATCTACTTCATGATAATCCTTCACGACGTCTTTTAAACAGGAAACCTGATAATTAGTCCTTGTCTTCCATTACTATTTTATTTTTTATTTTTGAATGGACTGTAGTCATTTTTAGGTATATTCTTATAAAAATGATATCAAATGAATCGGGGGAAACATAATTATCGCATAATATAAGCCGGTAGAAATTATTTTAAAACTGAAAATTATATATTAAAAAACTTGTGTGTGCCCGCGTTGCCCCTTTTTTCGCCTCGGTAATCAGCAGTATACAGGTAACATATCGTTGTACCGCCGCGGTATCGTTAGATGGTTTAATGATTTTAGCCATTTTCAAATTGCCGTAATATTTTTTATTTCTACTCCAAATGTGATGAAATGTAAGTAACGAGAAGTAAACAAAATGAATAGATATATGATATGATTTTGATTTACATGTTAAAAATATTTCTCTATAAATTATTGATGGGAAAATTGCAAACGACGTATTTTGATTAATTTGACGTTGGGCCTCAATAAACGTAATTTAGTAGTAACAAAATCTATAATGACATAAATGTAAAATACGATAGTAAATGGTATTATGTTACTCATATTCTGCTTTTATCTTCATAAACAATAAGTAGTCTAAGTTCGCCCGCCACTTGAGCACTTGATCATGAAAACGCTTTCGGGTGGAACAGTTCGTCACGTGACCGACAAATTGCACAAAACGTTACTATTTTGCATACCTCGCGAAATAATCGTAAAACATTCAGTATTGCGTAGTATTACTGTAATAAGTAGATTATGTAATAATTAGATTTGTTGTATACTTTTTAGATAATAATAGTTAGCTATATATCACATATACAATTGATATGCCCCGCATCAGGGAGATGCCGTCACAATATACGTGAAATACTCGTGGTGTGACGTAAAACAATAATCAATCAATCAATCATATACAATTGAATATATATGAATTTTGAGATCATTAAACGTATAGCCTCGACGAGATGCATAAAGAAATATAATAAAACTGTTTAACCTCTGTCCTGCAAATATCTGTTCTAAGAATATTGATATAAATCTATTCTGATAAAACAATATATCAAAACAGTAAAATATAGAACTGCATGACAAGAAAGTAACTTGAATATACTATTGAGTATGGTTAATGGAATGTCAAAAGTATTATGATATTAATTCTTCCAAAAGCACGTCAATCCTAACAGAATCAAAAGTTGATTTGAAAATTAATATAATGACAACTCATGAAACTTTTATTCAAACATCTAATACAATTACGAACAACAAGAAAACAAGAACCTTTAGTCTCTACTGGCAGTGGACTTTTAAACGGGTAAACAACACCTTTTGTGTGACTAATTCTGGAATCAAGGTTGAATAATTGAATCACCTTTTATCATTAGAAAACGAAGTATTCGAGAAAGCAATATTTTCTTTTTGTTCTTATGGCATCACCTCTGAATTTCAGGGTTCCTTAAATGCCCACTGTGTTAAATTGTTGTTAGTGCCATAGTCATGTGACACCAGTTACTTTCGTATGTTTTATAACTATTAATACTATTTCATATATTTTGAATTCCAGATGTTTAAATATGTCAAAACAAATACTGTTTTTCTTTCTTCTCATTTATATATTGTAAAGGAAAGAATCATGATTTCAAATAACTATAAAATTCTGGTAAATTTTTGAATTTTCAACTTTTGTATTTCTAAAGTTTTGGCTAAAGACGAACTCAGACACGGTAGCGAATAAGGTTTGTATGATGGAAACAGAAAAACAAGAATCCAAGGCTAGACATAGACATCTTTTGGACAGCTGTTCTGTTTTCCTATATGTGAAAATCATATCATATTTTTTCGGCCACTTTGGTTTTAACCCTGCTCTTTAAATATTTACATATCATTAGAATTCCATTTACTCGGCAATAAGCATCACTGAAGAGACATAACTTGTAGAAATGCGCATCTGGTGCACAAACTTATAACGTATATTAGTTCTAATATTTATTCAACGCATCCCTTAGCCTACCCCAAGACAAATACACCCTCTGATTTCGAAAAAGAAAAAAAGTAACCTACACCCTTGTTTGTAAACGCTTGCATCTGATGACAAGACGGTCATATAAAATTTGAAGGAAAGTTTTATTCCTGTGTATATCGACATATGATATACAGAGTATTTGTAGTCAGTAGCAGCTCACAACAAAAGAATATTAGGTACTGCTAGCATACCAAGCTTTTCTATTGCATCTCTCCAAAAAAAAAAATAACAATAATAATATAAATATAAATACATAACAAAATAAAATAAATATCACTCACCTGTTTGTTTATATATTGCCACAAAACCTCTCTCTACTTGTGTATTATCAGACACAAATTGGATAGTGATGCTGTTACCTGCACTGGCACTGTACGAACTCGTAGGAGAGAAATTGTCGCTGCCACAAACTTCCACAACTTGAGCTAAGCCTAGCAATAAAGGTTTTAACAATTTCAATATGATTAGTTTCCTCCTCCACTTTTAAATGGAATGGAAAAAAGTCTTTATTTAGCCATAAGAAAGACGTGCGGAGCAAATATGACATAGAAGGACACCACAAAAACATATGCTGGAAATGCAATTGCTGTGCTGACTGAAAAATTGTCAACAATAAAAGAGACAGTTGTCACTCAATAGGACTGGCTCAGCAGATAACGGTCTCGACTTCCAATAATGGCAGTAGAATCAGGGAACACAAACTAAATTTGTAGAAATGATTCTCCATATAGAGAATAAGGATCAATAGGAAATATATTTCAGAGGTTATGAAAACATTGCGCTATTTATCTTGATGAACATTGAAGTTGCTTTTAGACAATAACATTTAATAGCATCTTAATGTTTTAAAGATTAACGCTAAACCATAAACATCAACAACCACAATAACAACAACATCAATCAACAACACCTCCAATATCACCACAACAATAATTATAATGAAAAACGGTAAATATTATGTACAGTAATCAATAACATAAAACATTATTTAGGCTGATTAATTAGGCAATGTACACATATATGACTTTAAGTATCTTTTTCAATAGTTTTTGTTTTACATTTGCAATTCTATGTCTTTGATAAATTCCCATTATTGCCATAGGTTTCCCTCAATACACAAATTCAATATGGTGAGATCAGGAGGCTAGTAACAGTACAACATAATTCAATGCGTAGCAGATTTCATATTTTGTAATGTTGAATTTGAGTGATATGTATTTTCAATTTCTTACTGAATGAATTAATGTGCGATATCTTGACTTACTTCGGAATTCAATATCAATTGCTGTTATTTATTTGAAGTATAATTTTCAGAGGACACGTGAATGATTGTTTAACTTGCATGGTTACATATATTAATATATTCAAGAACGCAATCTGGGCTTATGCAATTAGATGTGGTTTTGTGTGTTTTTCTTTATTGCACATAGATATTTATGCATTTGAATACATCATATATCTGCACATGCTGCTTATTTTTCTTTATAACTATTGTTGCTTACCATCATTATATGTCACTGTAATTTTGTCGTAACATTGGCTGTTAAATAAGTCATTGTCAAGAAACTGAAAATCCACAGTTACGTAGTAAGTACTGTCAGAAGGAGATATTACCCATTCACAATTCCAATTACTGAAATGCAAGAAAAAAGAGATATTAATGAACCCAGTACAACAACAAGATACCTTTTATAAGCATCTTAACGTTTTGACTATACTTGATTTGACATAATACGTGTATTCATTTATATACAGATTTTTGTTCACCTGCGTTTTTGTCACCGGATTTTCAGGCAAGCAGCATTTCTTGCCTTGAATGGGAATTTGACTTCGTGTTCCTGTCTCCTTCATATGCTCATGCGTGTATATTTATGTATTTACCTCCTCGATTTGAAAGGTTGTTGCAGGACTTTTGCGACGAGTGTTGCATGCAACCAGGGGACGCTTACTCCTCCCGGGCACCTGGTCTGACCTTGATTTTATTGGGGTTTGCATTTTTCTGAATATGTCACTAAACACAATATTGTCCCCTTTATTCCATGGACTATGAGATATGGTTTACCCTTCGGTACTTCTTCGTTTTTTACTTATTCTTTACTGTGGGTTGTTTATTTCTTCGATATTTCATTGGCTCAAGATTGTTAGTTACTTTGTTTGACTAGACTATAGTAAAGTAAAATTTAACGATAACTACAGTGAGGTGCAGTCCTAACATAACATTATGTTAACGTCGCGTTAAAGTGAAGTTTGCTTTCCTCGTGCGACCAGGACTGCTGAGCACACGCGTTTTCGTTAACGCAGATTTCCTTGTAAACTTAATTTCGAGACCGCGTTAATACGTTTGACTGCCGAGTTCAAGCGCTTGGTTGCCGCGTGACCGTGCTTGACAGTCACGTTCTCTAGCTTACAACTTAAAACTTTCATTAACATGTACATAGAGAAGGATTTGAAGGAGAATCGATATAAATATGAAAACATATCACTGTGTGCATGTAGATAAACATTTAGAATGAAATAAAACGCTTAGGAGTTAAGGGATAAATTTAAAAATATTGAATACAATTTCCGAACATTGAATATAATAGAATTTATTCTTATGATATAATAGTAATAATAATAAAATTAATGAAAATAATTATAATGAAGATAATCATGGTATTCATATATTATGAAAAATAGCTAAATTAAAAAAAAACATGAATAAATACATAAATAAGAATAAATACATCAATAAATTATAAACAAATAAGAAATAGATACATAATTTAGTAAGTCAAAACTAAATAAATAAATAAAAGAGAATTAGAATGTAATTATCACAGAGCATGTCTACGCGGTAATTTCCATTATCATATTACATATGAAACCCTAAATGCGGAGTGTAATTTTAACATTACATTTAATACACGTATATATGGCGACATTTGCGATAATTTAATTAGATCCCTTTTATTTCCTCCATCCGTACCACTGTAATTACAAATGTAGGCATGTGAACGCGCGACTAAACTTAGCTCACGCGGGAATAAATCCCGTTAGCGCGAATTCCTCACGCGCTAACGCAAGGAGCGCACGCGCGTCCGGTCGAACACTCCAAGTACGTGTGTTTAAGCAGTCCCCGTGACCGCTTTTCGTGTTAACGTGCACTGTATTGAACTTGAATATATGTTCCAGTGCACCCATCGTCGATTAACGTATAAACGAAAGCGTGAATGCGATAAGCATTAAATTACCTGTGTATTTTAGCGTCGGTGACAAGATAACAAGGATAGAAATTTCACCAACTTCATAAAGCTGTTAATTTAGAAATTGTCCCAAAAGCATCGACTTATTTCAATGCATTGTTTCAGATGCTCTCGTAAAACAAATGAAAAGGTAACACAAATACGTTGCGAATATTACTTGAGTCCACAACAGTTATGGTTTGAGAAAGGACAGTCCTAGTCTACATTAACACCCTCTCCCTAGTTTATCTATTTTACACATAATACAAACTGTTCTTTAGACGCTAACGTTAATCTTCAAAAGCAATATAGAAGATTAACTTACAGGTAATATGTACCTGGAAAGCCAGGTGATGTAACAGCTTGGTCTGATGTTGTTGCAGTAAGTGCTGTACTCGCTCCACTGCTAGAACAAGATGCTAGGAAACAATACGTAGGACAATCATTTGGAACGTTAGTTGATGCAAAAGCTTGATAAGAAATTGTCGCAGTTTGTGGAGTACTCGTTCCATTACGGCACAAAATGCGTTAAAATAATTGATAGCTCGATTATTATTATCAAATGAAGATAAAGTCTAGCTTTCATAAAACAAGGAGATAAGATTCATTTCTAAAATCTTGGTTTAAACAGCATTTTATTTTGATATTTTAAACATATTTAGAACAAACATACATAATATTTAAAGGATTGAGCAACAAGAGTATATCTTTTAAGAAGCTCTCTCCTAAAATCTTTATATTATAACAGGTTTGATTTCTTACATAACAAATTGATATTTTACATACATCTCAAACTTTAACGTCTAAACTGGATATTCAAGCTTATTTTACAACATTTGATACTTTTATACATTTATCAATACTGTTGAAGTTGAAAGTATGATGTTTATGAGCGCAAGGTGTAGTACCTAAAAGTTTGATACATATACTAATGAACAGACTTACATTTATCTGCAGAGCTTATATAATTGACAGTAAATCCATTACTTTCCGCACTGGCATCAGAGGTAAGTTTAAAAAACAGATTTTGACCGCTTGAAGTGCCAATTGGCTTTGAGAAAACTGATCCTGCAGTGTTTATGTTTGTTTCTATCACAGACGCTGAATCACTATTGCCTATACATAATAATAATAATAATAATAATAATAATAATAATAATAATAATAATAATTTTTACAGTTCAATAATATCGTCACATCCTCCTTTCTATTTGCACGAAAATATAAATTGTGTAACTACTTGCTTTTTCAATATTTCAGATTTATGTTATAGGGGCATATATACACATAAAGCACACAACCTTTTAATAAAGAAGCATAATTAAAGAACTGATGTTAAAAATTCAAAATGATTCAAAGTCGCATCTAAACAAAAAATATTTAAGGGACACCTAAAACAATATCTGGTAAAAGATATGAAAGTAGAAATTCGACGTAACTGTATGACAAAAATCACCATAGACATGTGGAGTTCAGAAGAGTAAGTACATAAAAAAGGCTTTCGAAAAAAGATACGGCATCTGTCGTATCGACTAAGGACGGTCAATTGAAGAGAAAATACAAATAAATAAAAAATAAATGTGATGCATATTGTCTGACCTCAAGAGGTCAGGCACTACTAGTTTCTGAATTTCCATTAAATCAATGTATATAATACGTTTACAATGAAAAGAAAATAGGGATTATACCCATGCTTACAAACGCAATGGTGATTTGAATGTTCATCAGTAAATCAATGTTATAGTTGAGCTTTCACAAGGAAATGAATTTACCATACTTTCAAATTCAGATGTCAGTTTGAATATACTATGAATCTACATTCACTATAACCCTTTCAATAGCAACAGTGGAATAATCCAACAAAGAATTTTGGAAATGGTTTAGCCCATTAATATGTATTCCATTGTTGTTCTTTTTCCAAACAATGGTGTAATATGTTTTTGTGACATAATCTGTTTAAATTCTTCCCAGATTTGCTGGTTCCTGTAACGTCTTTACACGGGGAAAGGCAGATATCTTATCGTTATAAACGGATAGGCCATCCGATGTATCTATATCAATGTTGACTATACGGTACAGAATGACTGCCCCTCCGGATGTCAACAGCCATTCGCAATTTTCATTCCTGAAAACACAGACAAAAAAACCCCCAAATTTCTTGATACATAAAAAGGTTGGTCGACAATTCACATCCCTTACAAGACCTTCTCAATCATATCTCGACACTCGGGTAGGAAGTATGCAACAATCTCAGCATATAGTCGAAAACCGGGAACTGAGCAGTAAGTTACTCGTAAAAACAAACAAATAAGTAAATGACCAAGTGTTGGACAGTGGTTAGGAATTACATTGGGCTTTGTCCGATATAAAATTAGGGGGAGGTCTAGATAAGAATCAAGGGGGGTTAACAGGATACTATCTTTTGGGGTTTTTTCAGTTCTAAAATTACCCCAATTCTAACAACAATTATACAAATGTAAACAACGAAGACGTATCGAAGGGTTAATAACATCTCGAAGTCCATGGAATAAAGACAATATTTTTACAAGGTCATATTCAGAACATGCAAATCCCAAATAATCTAGATGAGACATGGTGCCGAGAAAGAATAAGCGTCCCCTGCTTGCACACAACAGTCTTTGCAAAAGTCCTGCGATACCTCGTCAAGTTCAGGAAGTAAATACATTGTGTTGTACATGAATATACACACAGCATATGAAGGAGACAATTAAAGGACACTGAATCAATGTGAAATGTTATTAAACTTCCGTTGTTGGAAATGCACGTGAGCAAATGTTTTTATGTATCCATATAATATCAAATCAAGCATAGTCAATGATTATATGATCATATCCAGAATGTCGGTTAACTATCTTGAAAGGGAGATATTAAACAAGATCCCTTTATGGACCATAACACTTCCACAATGACAATGTCAAACGCTGCTTAATATATCCTTGGGAGACTAGATTTGTGGCAAGAAACCTCGCTTTGCGAACGAAATTTTCGTAGTTAGAGCATGTTTGGCATGGCTTGTATGTTGTGAAATAAAGACGCGATATACAGGTGAATATAATCTTATATGTAGGGCAAAACCAATGAAAGATTTCATTAAGTTCAGAATTGTAATGCGAAATATACATTTCAAATCAAAAATTATGTTAATAATTCTAAACCTAAGAAGCATCTCCCTCATACAAAACTCTGTCCTTAGGTAAGTTCTTTGACTCTTAGATTAGGTCAATTCACTATTGGGGATAATCTTAAAACATATCAAATCTCCCACAGTTTAGAGGCTTGGCATCACCTAAGAGGCGTAAGTTGTTGAAATGCCTATATCACTACTGGGTCAAAAAACCCCTGAGAATCCCGTTTTTCACTGCAAAACTCTGCAACACCCTGAAAAACTCTGAAAAACACTGAAGTCTGCCTGAAAAACACTGAAAAACTCTGACAGCCCTGATAAACACTGAAAAACTCTGAAGTCTACCCTGAAAAACTCTGAAAAACACTGACGACCCTGAAAAACTCTGCAAAACTCTGAAAAACTCTGACGCCACTGAAAAACTCTGCAAAACTCTGAAAAACCCTGAAAAACACTGACACCCGCTGCGATGCCCTCCGGCCGTGCGATCGCGGCCTCGCGTACTTCTATACGGTCCCTTCTATAAGCCTTATTAGCATTAATGTATATAAAATGTGATGAGTTGTGAATTAGAAAAAAGAAAGGGAAGAGAAAATAAATAAAGCATATCTTGCATTTTTGTACGGTGTTTTGAAGTGAAATTATTTTAACGAATCTCTAAATTTAATTTTACTGATGCATTATTCAAAACCAAACAAACCCAGCATAGGCGTACTACAATACAAAGGCTTTTCTCACCGAGATTTATATATACATTTGTATTTCCAAATGAAAATGTATGTACATATATTCCTGGTAAATATCACTTTTTCATAAATGTGTATTTAAATAGTGAAGAAAAAATAAAAAAATATATACATATATAAAAGAAGCTCCGGAACTATAAATTAGTGAATAAATAATAAATTATTGAATAATGAATAAAAAAGTAAATAAATAAATAAATAAATAAATAAATAAATAAATAAATAAATAAATAAATAATATTTGAATGTGACCAGTACCTATAAATTTTATTCGAAAAGCGAATTTAATACACCAGTACTGACAGCAAATCGACCACAAAGAAAATCGCTTGTCATTGATTTTAAATAACACAATGCATTCTATTCCAATTCTGTTGCAACATTTATAGAGTCTATACCCATAGATTTTCATGTGACGACCATTAGGTTTAAACATTCCCCACCCCTTCTCACACATACACACACACGCAATACTTTTTTTCTCTATCAATACTTTTCACACAAAATTAAGATATACAAATTTAACCTTTGTTCTTATTATAACAGCGTAATATAACAACGTTCAGAGGACAATAACTTTCTTTAACTGAAAATTTTACGTGTCTACGTGTTGCTCTTTCATTCGAATGACATACGTAAATTTTGTCCTGTAAAATATTTCAGTGATTAAATATTCTCTCGGTATTCAATAATGTTGCTAGAAATAGCATCAAATAAGTTTCAATATATCAGTGTAACAACGTATCTGCCGTTTGTTATATCACTACCTATGTAACTCTATACAATAAAAAGATTTTATCTAACAGCACCCCCCCCCCCCCGCCCTTTTCAATAGGAGACTGTGCCCTCCCCCCTTTTCTTTCAAAAATTTTCTAGATCCGCAGGCCTATTACGTATTGTAACAATGTATCAAGTAAGGGTCATGTATAGCAATGGCGAATACAAGGGCGCTCGCCTAACAGCACCCCCCCCCTTTTCAATGGGAGACTATGCCCTCCCCCTCCCCTTTTTTCTTTCAAAAATTTCTAGATCCGCCTGTGAACAGTATCTCCCTTATAGAGTGTTCCCATACAACCCTGTTTTCCTCAAATTAGCTAGAGTTATCTCCCTCATTGGAGTACAACTCTCGGACTTTATCCATCAATGCTCATATAAAACTGCTTGATTTAACTTAATTGTATGAAATAATTGCACTGTGTATCTAAATGTTTTACAGAAAATTTTCAACAGATTGATTATATTTACTGATTAATTAAGACTGCAGTCACGAAATCTACCTTGATAAATAGTTATTTTCTCAGAAATTTAATGAAGTTTACATGGTAGAGATGGAAAAAGTCCGAGAGTTGTACTCCAACATGGCCGCTTATGCTAGTAGTGTGACATCACATGGGCAAACTCTATTACGTATTGTAACAATGTATCCAGTAAGGGTCATGTATAGCAATGGCGGATACAAGGGCACTCGCCCTGTTGACTGGGATATAGAAGTCTTACATAAAAAAAACCCCTGTCCTGTCAAAACTAGCAAAGTATTTGACCTTTATTTTCAAAATGACATATAAATTCAAGTAAACGGTGTCATATTTAGAGCAGATACCTCGATCTGCCCCAACCTATGGATCAAAATCGTAAATTGTCGAGTAGGATGTTTAAATCATATAGTATATTTAAATTGAGACCATACACTCACACCCCCCCCCACACACACACACACGCCCCTTTCTCTCTCTCTTACATATATATATATATATATATGTGTGTGTGTGTGTGTGTGTGTGTGTGTGTGTGTTGTAAATTTAAACCGTGCGGCGGCTTCGCCTAGCCTATAAAGCATGCCGTATATAACGTCGCGCCACGGAGACAACCCTAAAAAAGTTGTTCCAATGACGTACATATATTACGGCATGCTTAGCAGACACCGGAAATGGAAGTTATGATTTGAAACTGGTTGCACGTGGCTCTGTTCCGAGGTGGGGATATCACACCCAAATATCGTTATGTTACGACCTTAGGGCCGCTCCCTACTCTCTTTCGAGTTTAAAGGCATTCATGATTAATATTGATAAATACATACGTTTCTATATAGATATATATATATATATATAGATATTGATACTATTATTAGTATATATGTATTATACTAGAATATCTTCATTAGAAAGTAACGGCACACGCATGGAATCTGAAATTGCTTTATTTTAATCCGACATGTCTTTGTTTTTTTTTTTTTTTACCTTTATTCTACATGTCATCAGTACTTTATTACGTAATAAACATCCGGTTGTTTAACCCGGTAAATATCGCCCGTAATCTCATATAGTTTGTTACCTATCATGCTGTAAATTGGGAATCGTAATTAACAGTACCTTGGTATGTATGAGGGGACAAAACATATTTAGTAACAGGTTGAAACATATCCAGTTGATACATTTCAATGTTAATTCTGTGTTATTGGCAAAATTAAAGTGTCATTTTAACAGTGACTTATAAAGTTTAGGACAAAAACCGATTTTCAATCTTCAAAAGTGAAATAATTTGTTTTACACACGATCATTTATTTATTTTTATGTCATTAACTAAACTACATCAATTATTTAAGTTCAATTTCTTCCGCATTTCCTCTGATAATAGCAATATTATAGAATACATGCGAAATGTGAGATTTGTTAAGCTGTGATATAAAATGCTATTCTGTTCCATTAATTTACAAACGGATTAAATAAGTAGCTGCGTTACGGCCTGTAGCGAGAAGGAAATACGCATACCCAAAGCCATGCTCTTTCACTCAAGTTGGACACTGTTTAAAAAAGGGGGGGAGGGTTATTAGAATTAAATTAACGCAACTTCACAGCGTTTTATGGGTGAATGGCCGCTAATTTATGAAGAATGCAATATTGATTTATCAATATTAATCATGAATGCCTTTAAACTCGAAAGAGAGTGGGGAGCGGCCCTAAGGTCGTAACATAACGATATTTGGGTGGATTCTTTACACAGATTGGAAAAGATGTAAAAATAAACATCAATCATTATGTGTTATTAAAATGATTGATAGGGATATATAGAATTAATTATTTCTTTTTTTTTTTGTATTTATTTATCTATTTACAATTACAACCATGCGTTTTCTGTGAACTTCGTCTATCGATTTTTTAAAATCTTATTATTTTTATTAAATTTATTTTGATGTATTTTTTTCGTACGGAAAAGTTTAATGTTCTTATTATAAATAAATACATGTAGATGAATTAATAATTAAATAAATAGATAAATAATAAATAAATAAGAAAATAAATAAATAAATAAATTAAGTCCGCCGAGGAAGGCCGCTGGCCGAAATGTTACAGTACGGAAAAATACTGCTTTTATTATAAATAAATAAATAAATAAATAAATAAATAAATAAATGAATAACTAAATAAATTTTTAAATGTCTTGTTCTATATTTTGTACTTATTTCCCCCTCCCTTAATGCACCTCTATGAAACAACGATGTTAAGTAACATGCTACTGCTGTAGTTAGATTAATTGTTCGTTCGTTTGTTTGTTTGTTTCATTCTTCTTTCTTTCTTTAAGTCGATCAATAAAACAAGTGACATCGCGCTGGAAAGTCCTGTGTCAATAAAATTGTTTTTGCTAAGTACGTAATTCATGTGATTTATTAAACTGCAGATGTAAAGATCATCTTACAAACGTAAGTCAGAATAGGAACAATATCTTAGTAATTTTATCTATAAAATCGTTAAAATAAGTCCTTGACAAATGGTAAAAAAAATAAGTTTTTTTTTCTTATTCCCCGCTTATAAATTCATCACATTTGATACTTATTAAAGGTCATATATAGACAACAGCGAACCATTTTAAGTGCTTATATTATAAAAGGGACCGTATAGAAGTACGCGAGGCCGCAATCGCACGGCCGGAGGGCATCGCAGTAGGTGTCAGTGTTTTTCAGGGTTTTTCAGAGTTTTGCAGAGTTTTTCAGTGGCGTCAGAGTTTTTCAGAGTTTTGCAGAGTTTTTCAGGGTCGTCAGTGTTTTTCAGAGTTTTTCAGGGTAGACTTCAGAGTTTTTCAGTGTTTATCAGGGCTGTCAGAGTTTTTCAGTGTTTTTCAGGCAGACTTCAGTGTTTTTCAGAGTTTTTCAGGGTGTTGCAGAGTTTTGCAGTGAAAAACGGGATTCTCAGGGGTTTTTGGACCCAGTAGTGTATGGTGCACCAAATTTAATATCACAAACACCAATATTCATTAAATAAGTATTTTAATCTGCAATAAACTTACGCGCCATATTGTCCAGATGTAGGATGTGAGAAGCTGCCGCTTATGATACCAACATTTATTGTTAATGGCGATCCAGAGCACTGAGAATTTACTGGAAAAAAAGATAAAAAAAAGTAAATGATATTGTTAGACAAACTTACTATATTCATAGACATATTCAAATAATCAATGTTCTAGGGAGCGAGCGTAACTAAACGGAGACAGTTTACTCCTCTAGTACATTTGGTCTCACGTTTTGGTATTTATATATTTATTATATATTTATTACATTTATTTATTTATTTATTTATTTATTTATTTATTTATTTATCATATTTATTTTAATATATTTATTACATTGCTGTTCTCAATTTCATTTTGAAGGTGTTGTGTAAAATGCTCTAGCTTACCTGTATAGACATTGCTACGAAAAATATATAAGAAAATTAATGCGTCGAGAAGTGATTTTCGTCCACATATCTGTCTGAGAGTGTTGAAACCTATCCGACCTTGAGCTGTCATATTTCTTCACAGCTGAATAATATATAACATGTGCGACGTGGTTGAGAAAATGTTTTGAAATTAGACTTGTATTTCTTCAGATGAGAAAGAGATCCCACTCAGTTTCAAGTGAAATATCTACGGATATGCAGATAATAAAAGATTTAGCACACAAAAAGTTATTATTTTTGATTATCCACGCAAACTATTGCGAGAAAAGTTGCAACCGAAAGAATATAAAATATCACGCCTTAAGTCAACATTCCATAATTTTATAGTCGCCAAAAAGACTTTATTGGCTCATATGATAGAGTGATAGATTGTTGACTTCGTTTGTTCAGAGTAGTAAGACCGTCTACATTACCACTTTACAATACTGCATTATTGCTGCTGATCATGATATATACCTACTTTGACTACGGCTGTGCCGTTTCCTACTTCTATGATAGCAAATGGCAGTAATTCGCATATACCTATGGCATCACGGCAGGTGTGATCGGTCTGCAGGAGATGATTACCCCTCAATGTTACATGATCCAATCTCTGTTTTAAAAGGGGTTAGTAATCTTATTTATACATGTATGAATGTATATACATTTGACTGTAATGCAGTTGTGGTACCGACCCAGGAAAAATTATTTTTTGATTTTTCAAAAATTCAAAAGAAATAAAGAAATGTTAGAATATCTGAATCCATTATTTTCAATAAAATCAGCTCATTTCATTTTTGGTTTCTTGTTTTTGTTTTTGTTTCGTTTCTTGTTTTTGTTTATTTGTTTGTTTGTTTGTATGTTTTTGTGTTTGGGAGGGATTTTGTTTTGGTTATTTTTTTTTAAACTACACAACCCAATAACACATAATCCACAAAAATTGTCCAAAATGCAAGTACAAATGACAACAACAAATTTCACTTTATTGTTTTAATGATGAAAAACTTATTTTGACAAGAAATAAGTACACTAAAAGTTAGGTCGTGAAGATGTTGAATTTTCTCATCGATAACATTTTTTATGGTGTTCCGGGGAAACGATTTTCAATGAAAATAATGGGCATCAACTATGCCTCGTTGCTCGCTGATATATTTATTTACAAGTTAATTGCATCCAGTCCTTGCCCTCTAAAGTTAGAATGCAATGAATCTTCCGGTTCAACTTCAAAACAAGAATAAAGATGGCGTGCAATTAATAATCCTACATTCACAGAATATCTTAGCGTAAACATAGAGATAAACAATTTTACTTCGTATATTTACTTCGTATTAGATATCATTTTCGGCATTAGTGATCACTTGAACACCTCACTCTATGACAAACGAGACGATTTCAATTTAAGCATCACAAACGTTATGTGTAGCAATATTCCACCATCGCCTTCCTTAATATCTCAGCCAATAGTTATTGTAGTGAGAGTATTAGACTTTGAGGCACTGAGGAAATTCTATGGTCGATAGCAGGTTCTTATTATACAATAGGCTATCTCGTTATCAAGAATGTTGAATGACATGATACCTATTCTGAATATCTTAAACACTTAATTTGACACCGATACTTGATATTTACCTCATTCGATAATTTCAACTAGACCGAAATGACGGATGTTGTTAGCAGGCAGAAGATGTTTATCATCCCGGGCATCTGGCCTCACACCCTTTTTGGGGGAACTTCCGCACATCAGTGAATGTTCTTTGGTTTGCTTTCTAAGCCGCTGTGGCTTAATGGATAAGGTGCTCCGCTCGTGATCGAGAGGTCCCGGGTTCGACTCCCGCCCCGAGCACACCGGTGTTCTGTCTTTCGGATGAGACAATAAAAACCGAGGTCCCATGTCACGGTAGGCGTGCCACGTTAAAGATCCCTCACTGCTTCGGGTGGGTCCGTTGCAAAGGTCTAAATTTGTATGCAATGCATGAGGCAGATGCCGTCACCATATACGTGAAATAAACGTGGCGTAAAACAATAATCAATCAACCCATCAATCAATCAATTCGTTTGATTTCTACTTGAATTCCCATTTTCGCTGATCTTGTACATATTCCGGATTGATGAATTTTGGAGTACTGGTGCCAAATGTACAAAGATTCGTACATTTAGAAGCACGCGTAGAGTGTATGAGTAACTTTCGAAAAGTGTTACGAACTCGTAAATCATATGTACAAAACAACTCGTAGACATTTCGTAAAGTTAATTTTAAATTTAACTCTTAGGGTTTACGAATTTTAGTACATATGGGCCCTGAACTGGTTTGATCGTCAACATTAAGATTTGAATTCATTTAAATTATTTCCCGCGGAAATTGAGTAGTATTACAGATTTGTAATAATTAGGGTCTTCCGATGGAATCGGAAGACCCTTCTGTTATTGTGAAGTTTTTTCTTTAAATTTGTTATTATTATTATTATTATTATTATTATTATTATTATAATCATTATTATTATTCTTATTCCTATCAATTTGACTGCAATTTTCTCAGAAACAGCTTTACCAACAACATTTTCTCTCTATAACTAACTTGATTAGCCAAAGAAAAATTCATTCATATGAAGAAAATTGAAAAATAATGCTTTTTAAAGAAATTACATAACAGTGTTTTATTTTTTAAAGTTCTCAAATACAAGTTTATTATTCAAGATAGATTCCTTGAATTATAATTTTAATTTTTGACAGGTATGTTCTTAACATTGAAGCTAACACCGATTATCTAGCTTTTATAGTATAGCCGCAATTTAAGTTTAAAAATTACGTAATTTTTAAAATGTTTTATTCTAAGTCTTAGCACTTCAAAAATGCTACAAAACGATTTAAAATATCAATTTCACCATGAAAATTATGCTTCATGATTTGAAAACCATTTTAATACCATTTTAAAGTGAAAATTAAAAACTTTTTACAAATTAGGTGATTAAAATAATTTCATTGCCATTCGCTTATTTTAGATCGGATGGCCACAAAAATAAATCTCCTCACTATAGTAGTCATCTCAGTGGTATATATACAGCTAACTTGACCGTTGAAATGCGCGATACACACACTCTATCCAGCTTTGTCGTATTGCGTCACCACGCTTCTGAATAGGAATTCTGTAATACACAGACTTTCTATAGCTGTATTCATGCCGCATTAATTACATAAGTGTTTACATAGTGTTTCGGTGAGATATATACATGAATCTATGTATATACTTCTCCTTTGTGCTAATCGGCATATCTATGATGCCGCAATAAATGCGTATATTCATTTGAGTATCTCGTTTCTTTTCTTTTTTCCCCTTCTTTCTATCTACGTATTTTTCTTTGTTCTTTCTGAAGAGGAAGACCCGCCCTGTTGCCTCGGCAACAGGTAAGCTCTAGTAATTATTATTAGGGTCTTCCGATTCCATCGGAAGACCCTTCTGTTATTGTGAAGTTTTTTCTTTACATTTGTTATTAGGGTCTTCTGATTCCATCGGAAGAGCCTTTTGTTTTTGTGAGGGTTTTTCTTTTCATTTGTTATTATTATTATTATTATTATTATTATTATTCTTAGCACTTTTTTGACTGCAATTTTCTCAGAAACGGCTTCACTGTCAAAACTTTTGCTCAGCTTTTCTTACTAATAAAGCAAAACCTGATAGATTTAAAAGAAAATGTTGCTAAAATTTAAGTTCTGAGTAAAATTAAATAACAATTTTTAATTTTTAAAATTTCTCAAATATAACTTTTAATATGCAATGTAAAGATGATGGATAAATCCAAACCACAAGTCCAAAAAAAGATTCCTGACATTTTCTTTTTGATGTTGTACAGATGTAGTTCTTGACAACCGAATTAACTCCGATTAGATAACTATTATAGTTAAGACGCTATTAGAGTTTAAAATTTTCAACTTATTACGTAATTAAAAAAATTATTTTAAGCTTTAGAGCTGCAAAAATATTGCCAAACGATTTAGGGGGTCAATATAAGGGTAAAAACAGTTATTTCAAAATTTTAAATTCATTTTTAAGTAGGTTTTAAATTTTCTCAAATAAAATGTTCATCATTTAAGCTAGACTCCCCAAACGTTCTTGATAATGTTGTACAGGTGTAAATCCTGACAACGAACTTAACGCCGATTATGTAACTTTTACGGTAAAGGCGCTTTTTATGTTTAAAGTTTTTAAACTCATTACGTAACCTTAAAACTTTTTTATTTTAGGTCTTAGCGTTAAAAAAAATATTACAAAACGATTTAGAATGTCGATTTCATGGTGTAAGAGGTTTTTAAAATATTTTCTATTTTTAATTGAGAAATTTAAGATTTTCACAAGTTTAATTACGTAATTGCTTCATAACTTGCTTATTTTTCGTCATATGATCAAGAAAAAACCATACGTAAGAAGGGTTTACTCTTTTAAATGATATTTTCAAAAACATTGAAATATTTGCCCCCTTCCCTCTAGCGTTGGTAGATCCTATCGAGAGAGGGTCTTAAATCGCCGAAATTTCACCCCGATTTTTCAATTCCATTTTCTGAAAAACGGACACCGTTACCCGTTTAAGTAAAAAGAAATTCAAAAATAAGAGTTTTCAAAAACATTACATAACAATGAGTTAAAGTTTAAATTCTCCGCCATACAGCGTTATTTTAAATGCTAGACTATTCAAATTTTATCTGTCATATTTTCTAGGTTCATATCTTTAAAACATTTATCGGCCGATAATATCTATCTTTTTTAGTTTGGCCGCTATTTCAATTTAAAGTTTTTAAATAATTACGTAATTTGCAAAAACTTTTTATTTTTAGTCTTATCGTTTCCAGAACATCACCAAACGATTTTCCGTACCGATTTTAGTATGAAACATGTTTCTCAGTACTTGAAAGTGAGCGATTTAAAGGATTTAAAAAAAAAATATCTTACTTGCGTAACTTTCATCTTTTTTCTTATTTGTCGTATTAACAAAGTATAAAAAGAAGAGTTTGAGAAAGTGTTTTGAAATCGAAATCTTAAACAAAAATCACATTTCTTTTTTGCCCTCTACCCGCTACTGATGAACAAGGCAATAAACAAATCTTCTCCGAGCGTCGGGATTACACATTAGAGAGGCGCGGTGAATTTGCCTTGCTTAATACCTTGACTTCAAACATGTGAGATATTCCATTGACAAGGCGCAGTAACTCGAGATTCATTCAATCGCGAGTTAACGCGCTTTGTCCGCGGAATGTTTAATCGACAGTTATAAAGGAGACCCGCAATATGTACGATTTATTTTAATTTGAGTTTCTTTTTCTCCTTACTATAATAGTCATCTCAGTGGTATATATATATAGCTATCTTGAGCGTTGAAACGTGCAATACACATGCTCTATCTAGCCATGTCGCATTACGTCACCACGCTTCTGAATAGGAATTATGTAATACACAGACTTTCTATAGCTGTATTCATACCACTTTAATAACATGAGTGTGTATACATAGTGTCTCGGTGAGATGTATACATGTATATACTTCTCTTTTGTCCTAATCGGCATATCTATGATGCCGCAATAAATGCGTATACTCATTGGAGTATGTCTGTTTTCTCTATCAATATCAAGTATATTTTTATGGAAATTCTAAATGTTTCTTTAACTTGATTTTCGATTTATTATCTCTAGATAATAGTTTTTTTTTCAATTTTAATTATTAATTAATTTGATTGCTTGGGGTTTTTTTTTGGGGGGGGTGGGGTGGGGGGTGGGGTTATTATTGTTTGTTCATTCATTTATATATAGTGTTGAATTAATGTTGTTTCGTCTGTGTGTAAGGACATTCGCGGCGGGTGTGGTTAGCTAAACAGGGGACGCTCAATCCTCCCGGGCACCTGGTCTCACCTCTGAATTTCAGGGGTCCGTGAATGTCCACTGTGGTACATTGTTGTTAGTGCCATAGTCATGTGACACCAGTTACTTTCGTATTTTGCATGAATGTCACACTTATTCCCTTTGCAGTGTGGAGCTCGTGAAAAAGTTCCCCGCGGAGGGTTTGACTTAAGTGTTATACCTTTTTCCTGATGTTATGTGGCTTTGACACTTTCTATACAGTGTTTCTTCACATTCATTTATATATACAGTGTTGAATTAATGTTGTTTCGTCTGTGTGTAAGGACATTCGCGGCGGGTGTGGTTAGCCAAACAGGGGACGCTCACTCCTCCCGGGCACCTGGTCTCACCTCTGAATTTCAGGAGTCCGTGAATGTCCACTGTGGTACATTGTTGTTAGTGCCATAGTCATGTGACACCAGTTACTTTCGTATTTTGCTTGTGTGTAAAGTACATGTAAGTCATTCTCCTGATCTTTTTTCTTTCTTTCCTTCTTTCTATCTACTTATTTTTCTTTTTTCTTTCGAGAGAGGAAGACCCGCCCTGTTGCCTCGGCAACAGGTAAGCTCTAGTTGTAAATTCTATTTATATTTCTTATGTGCAGTAAAGAATAGAGTTCTATAAGCAGGGAAAGATAAATCATTGAATCGCATTTTGGGATTTTCCTGAAGGTTGGTTTCTGTTATAAAATTGAATTAAATACGTCTACAGGTTTCAAAATAGCTTTGAATATCATATGTGTGGCCGGATCGATTTCCTTGAACCTACACGTGAGGATGGTAAGAAATGTAGAAATAATTTGTGTATATAAGAACCATAGGAGGGGGAGTGTTGGTCCGTTCTACGTCTTAAATACCAATTAATGATGTTGTTCAGAATGTACTATTTACTCAAGGGATAATTTGTCTACCAGGTACAGGTTTTGCAGTGTAACTTATACGTCTGTGGAAACGAAAGATACACGGAAGTAGAAACTAACTCTGATTCATAAATCATCGAGGGAAAATATTATGCTATGCAACTGAATCGATATACAAATGTACATTTCAAAATGAATGTCTTTTATTAAATTTTCTTTTAGCACCTGTTTCAATTTTATCATAGTGTACAATTTTAATTAATGTGTAATATGAATGTTCTTAATCTATATATAAAAACATACAGTAAAACATACAAACATTCCCTTACCATGTAATTCTCTCAATCCTCTCTTTGCATGTTATCATACTTACTCTGTCAAGTAATTCACATTTACAAACCTATTATACACTTATTGTAATCTAGATTACAAAGCACAATGTGACTCATTGTTCATAAGATATCCGATATGGAGTTAATAATAGATACTGACTTACATAGCTTGCTCTACCGATTAAAATGCTATTAAAGTAGCTGTTTTTAATTTTTTTGTTTCTGCATGAATGTGGACAGAGTATTTTCATTCAGTATGAAATAGCTTTTATATCTACTAGGAAGTTGAATCTGAATCCCTGTAGTATCATTGATTTCACTATGCATACTTACCTTAGTTAGCGTATGAGTATTCACATCGCTTTGATAATATTTTACTTTAATGCAATATGATTAAATCCAAATCTTCTCTTCTGTACCATTGCGTATAAAGATATGGTGAAACCACGTAAGAGGTCACGATCTGCTGAACTCTGATTTTCAGTCGATCAGTAGATCGGCTAGAAATTCCTAGGAGTGAAATTAACATCCCCAGCGTTCGCATGTTTCACAAGGTAGTTTTTGGACAGTGTTTGTTACATATTGAGTCACTGCACGTGTCTCGTGGAGTCATTGATTGGCTATAGGATATAATGGTTTCGGTGACAGGAGCGTCATCCGAATTCACCAGAACATGACCCCTTACGGGGTTTCCTCAGATCTTTATACGCGATGAGACAAATAGAGAAACAGAATAAAGACACGGCAAAGGTTACTCTGAATTAAGGAAATCTGAGTACATTGGGAGAAAAATTTTAAATATTCTAAATGATTACCCTCCATTATGAATTATTATAGTAACATATTTCGAACTCTAAATGTAGACTACCACAACAACGCTATTTATAAAATTTATTTCAGAACCTTTATGTCACAATGTTTACAAATCTCTTTTTCACATCTCTGTTCAATTTGTTAAAATCTATGGACAAATATACGAAAAAGATATAAAAGTGTTACTCATGTAGTCCTTCATTACTTTACAAAATAAAGCCGAAGTGGCTTTTCGTAATCATTTATTTACTGTACCTAAGTATTCTGTTTATTTTCCATGTCTGTCATAACTAAATATTAATGGATTGAACATCAAAAAATTCTTTTTCATCAATGCTCTTACCTTGTGTGACACAGACGAAAACTCGTATTTAAATAACGCTGCAGCTTAGACATTGTAACATTCCGTAAATATTTTAACCGACCTGGTTCTAAATTTTAAAATATTAAGCAAAAGCTTTTGGTTAGTAGGTCAGACTTCAAGTAAAAGTATCAAGGTCAAAAATTTTGTACCCAATGGAAGGTCTTGGCAAAAGGAATTCACATATAAAGTATGGGAGTCATGTCTCTTGCAGTTATGACCAGGGTTAAAGTTTTTAAAAGTCGGTCAAAAACAAGGTGAAGATCACAAGGTAAATAATGCTGGTACCCAATGAAGGTCTTGACTCAAGAAATACACATATAAAATTCCTACCTCTTACTGTTAAGATGTTATGAGGTTAAAAACAACAAGGACGACAACAGCGACGAACGCCGGGGTATTGCAATAGCTCATTGGACTTTCGTCCCTTACAGTCTATACATTATTTTCAGTAATATGCTTTCTCCATTCCAGTCTGATTTTACTACCTGACATTCTGCTATGGATCAGTTAGTCAGCTTATGGTACACCCTGTCTACGGTTTGTAACTTAGCTCGCTTTCAGACTGGCAGTGCACGGTTTATAATGTTGATGTCGCATATATTTTTATACCGTTATATGTTTTACAATACCTTGCGTGTTTATATTGTTATGACCTCTCAATATGCTATACCTGTTGACCCTTGTTCTTTAAATGGAGGATTATTTATAAATTTTTAAATGTACGTCCTTTGATTGTTCTGCTGTTACGGCGAGTGGGAAGGTGGGCCCGTAAACCGGTTAACCACACCATTTGTTTGGCTTTTGTCAAATTAAATGACCCTCCTAAGTAATTGCACTACAATCAAATATTTTTGTAATGTGTTATATGTTCTAGTATATTATTTATATTCATGTATTGTATAGCTCCATGGTGACTTCTGCCACATAACTGAGCCAGTAACTCCTCTTTTTTCTATGACACTAATCTTTCCGGAAATTCATGTGTTTACTCTGCCTCCTCGATTTGCATGATCAGTTAGTCAGCTTATGGCACACCGTGTGTAACCACGATATAAATCTTTCCGGAACTTCATGTGTTTACTCTGCCTCTTCGATTTGCATGATCAGTTAGTCAGCTTATGGCACACCGTGTGTGACCACGATATTAATCTTTCCGGAAATTCATGTGTTTACTCTGCCTCCTCGATTTGCATGATCAGTTAGTCAGCTTATGACACACCGTGTGTAACCACGATATTAATCTTTCCGGAAATTCTTGTGTTTACTCTGCCTCCTCGACTTGCATGAGTGTCCGGAAAGAAGAGTATTGTGGCTATACATCGGGTCCTCTCTAAGGCCCTTTAATATAATAAGGAATTTTGCGGGTATTTTGTGACAACAATGCCTTTAACAGAGTGTGGCACATGGAACGTTCATCTAAGTTGAGATAATTAGTCATAATTAGGGATAAACGGAACTATAATGAGCTAGCTTTGGAGTTATTTAGATAATCGAACTCATAGAGTTGTCTTACATGAAAGTTTCAGAGAATATCTCAATATTAAAGACGGTGTCCCGCAAGGGTTCATAATTAGTCCTCCATTATTTCTAATATAAATTCATGATATCGTTAATGAAACTGGCTCCAAAATTGCTTGTTTGCCGATGATACTTTTCTCTCTTTTAGAGGCGAGACTCAGCATTGGCTGTTGACAAGCTGAAAGCTGATCTGGACAAAATTGGCTCGTCACATTCAATCCTCAATAGACTGAGGATTTGTTTATGTCCCGAAAGAGTGTCTTCTCCAATCGTTCCCCTTTGTTAATGAATAATTCTGAGATTATTAATTTTCAATTAAACGCACATTTGAGTCTCATCCCAATTAACTACGCAGCATAGTTAAGGCGTTTTTTAAAGAGATGCAAGATTTTTTCCGCGAAAATGTTGCAATGATATTGACGTCATAGCCCCCGTGTTTCCATGATCCTTGGCAACGCCTTTAAGCATGCATTATTATGATTTTATATTTCTAATTTCAAGAAAACTGTATAAGTTAAAGTTTATTTCTTTAATAATTTAGTGCTTTATCATTTAATCATTGATACATTTTGAGACGACCCATTAATAGTAACAAATTTTGAATGAACCCCGTAGATTGTAGTCATGGCCACTGCATCTTCAGTGTCGATTGAATGCTTGGGGAATCGAGAAAACAGGTGCAAGTTAAAAGGTGAATAACATAGCATGCGAAGATGAAGAAAGGCCTTTTTATCAGATGAAAAGCAATTGTAACTATTTTAAAACTAAAAAAAAAAAAAAAAAGATTAAAGAAACAACGATTTCACATGAATTATTTGACATATTTTGGTGTTTTTCTATATATAATCGAGACCCATGCTTTTTATACATTGTATAACGATAATATTATATACACATGTAAATAGGTTTTACGGATTCGGGAAGTGTTTATCTGTATATTACATATTATATCTTTTTTTTTCCAAAATATTGTTCTTTCCTTAATTCTCCTTGACAAGTTAAATTTCGCGGATAACAAAGTTATTCGTCTATTTTTAGATCTAGGATTTACTTGCTTTTACCGGCGTCTCCGAAACGTTTGAAATATAATCTAAGCACTCGTTTATCTAACAACATTGCAGAAAAATTAAAAGCACCCCCTCATATCGACAAATGATGATAAAAGTCTTTAGATATATGAAAAGTTGATAAATATCCTATAAGAAAAATGCTGCGGGATCCTACTATAATAACAAATAACTCGGCATTAACATAAAATAGATCGAAAAATGACGCTTTTTCGTATGACACTCGTTATTTTTGTTCATTATACAATTGTAAATGGAATTTCATATGATCCCGCAGCACTTTTACTAAAGAAAGAGATACAACGAAGGAAATGATATGAATTTCATGCTATAAATGATAGGGTAAGAGGGGGTGCTTTTGAAAAATTTACGGTGTTTTGACATTGTTCTATTTTTAGATTTATGTTGCTATGAAGTCACGTGACAATTACAAATATGTATGGAACGCAATTCGGAACTTGTGTTAAATTAAAAAATAATAAGTCATGTAAAGATAATACCTAAATAAGACAATATGGGACAGGAAAAATAATATTCAATCTTATTAGGAAAAAAGACGAAATCGGCCTTAACTGTGCTGCGTATTTTTTCTTGCATGATCGTGTGGACGCAATCGCATTGAAAAGCATGGAAAAGACATTCTATGCAGTCTTAAATTTCATTTAGATCGAGAAAGCTTGCAATTAATGATTTTTTTTTATTTTGAGAGTTTTGCAGTATGGTGGAATATGATGACATCGTTTTAATATTATAATTGTTTTATGTTTTATAATTATAAACAAGTATCAGAAAAAATCAGAGAGAAGCATAAGGAGATACAAGATTTTGTTCAAATTCTAGTATACTTGGGGGACGACCATTTGATTCGGGAAGGGGGGTGGGGGTGGCAAACACTTCTTTAATTGAATAAGTCTTTATACTTCTAGTTTCTATGGTGAAGTGTATAGTCTCTCTCAGTCTCTGGTATCTGGGGGAGAATTTCCGTTTATCTATATAGAAGGATGTGTGGGGAAGTGTTAGCTTGCTGTTTTGGCTGCCTGTCCGAACGATGATATTTTATTCGTTTTTGACTTGCTTTGAACTATGTTATTTTAATGCAAAAAAAGCATTTTAATGAGTATTTTTTGATATATCGATTTTTCACATTTCTAAGTTTGTCTTCACTACTTCTAGTTAAATTTGAGAAAGCTTGAGAAAGTTTTAAAGAAACAAGACTTATGGCCATATACAATCATTGTTCAATATCATTGTGCAGTGTGTTTGTGTCTAAGGTGAACAATATCTTTTTACATTTTGGTTGGTTGTACTTTTGTTTTCATTTTAAAGTTATGTTTGTGTTTATTTTACATTTGTATAAATGTGTTAAAATCATTTGACGAATGTCAACTTGCACTGATTTTAATAAAACTCAAAAGGAATAGAGCACTGTCAAAAAATATGGCCACCATAAATTTTGAAATGCATATGATTTAATTTGAATATCAACTTCAATATTCAGGTGAGAGATCAGACAAATTCAATTAAGACTCCTTGTGGCCACTCGTTGTAACGTTAAAATATCGGCGTGTCTAGCATATAAATGAGGGGCAGACAACACAAAGGGAAGTTCGGGAAAAGGATTGGAAATTGTCGGTAAGGGGATACTATTAACAAGAATCTGAAGAGAAAATCTCTCAGAAAGCAGATGGTAAAGTCTTTGTCCTCTGTCTGCCCCTCAAAATAGACATGCAAATATATTTTTAAAAGCAATAATTCTGTTAAGTTTTGTTGAACATATATAATAGCAGAATTTGTTCAGTGTTATAAATTCCGCTGAAATATAAGTTATACAGTTAAACTACTACACATTATAGTAAAGGGAACAATCTGGCAAGTGAAGCGAGCAGAAAAAAAATCAACATATTTTCTATAGAACATTCAGCTTTATAGTTGCATGATCTGGTATATGCTAGTAGCTAGAATAATTATTTTCATTTCAGTCAAAGCCAGATTTTTTATTTCCAGCATTTTCAGGGTCAGAATATTTATTTCCAAAAAGTGCCAGTCCACCCCCTGCAGAATCAAATGGTCGTCCCCTAAGGACAAGTGCTGCATGTGTAAATCATGCAATGAATGAACACTATGGTATTTTACGTACTTTAGATACATGACAGAACGTTAAGTTCAGTCAAAGTAGACAAAACGGACGGTTTTTGTTTTTCTTTTCTTTGTTTTTTTTCTGTTGTTTTTGTATTTAGTCTTGTCCTTTATTTGGTATTTTTTGTCATGTTCATATTAGATAAAATATTATATCGTAAAGGTGAAAAATCTACTTCAATATATTAATGCAGTTAATTCCTTCCGTATTATTAGATCGAAATTGACTGAATAAATGTAAAATGAATATTGTTAACAACTTGCATCTTTTGTTTGATAAAAATGCATTACTGCAGAAAATGAAAGAGAGCACTAGATCTTTTTCTAGCTAAAAAAAGTCAGGCAAACCATCAATGTATACATGTATATGTTTATAAAAATTCTGTATATTATAATTTTACTCTAACTTCATTTATAATATCATGATGTTTCAATGTTACTTTTCAAATGTTTAATTTCTGCTTCGTATAGCTGAATTGTACATGTATGTAATTGAGAATGTGTAGATGTGAAAGGGGTGTATGTGTGTGTAAGGGGGTGCGATTAGGTATGTGTGAGTATGACATAAATGTTATATGTCATTTTTAACTAATATACATCTTGATACACAGACTAAAAGAGTCCAGAATGTCATGAGTTTTGTCACATAACTTGATGAAAACTATTAGGTATTCCCTTGCGTACTTGTCGTTATTTGTGATAATACGAGTATTTCCTATACCTAAGAAATATCAGGGTTTATTATCATCTATCTATTAAATCTGGCCTTCATAGATATTGCGAAACAGTATATTCCAGAAGTGGAATTAATCAAATGTGGATCCTTAAAAATTCAAAAGAGTGGTTAGAACATCTAAAATCAAAAAGTTTTACTAAAATTCACTCCATCAAGTCTTTTGACTTTTCGACTCTGTACACAACGATCCCTCATCAGAAATTAAAAGACAGATTAGCGGAAATTATTCAAAATGCATTTACTAGTAAAAACGGAAGCCGCAAATTCAAATATATAGTAATAGGCCACGATAAAACTTACTTTGTTAGGGAAAATTCTGATTCCAAAAATAAATACACTGAAACAGCTGTCATTCAGATGTTGAACTTTCTTATCGATAACATTTTTGTGGTGTTTGGAGGTAAGGTTTTTCAACAAATTGCCGGCATTCCAATGGGCACTAACTGTGCTCCGCTTCTGGCTGACATATTCCTTTATTCATACGAAGCTGAGTTCATTCAGTCTTTGCTTTCGCAAGGAAAAAAAACAATTGGCTCTTGGCTTCAATTTTACTTACAGATATATAGATGACTTGCTTTCAATTAATAATCCTTCATTCGCGGATTACCTTAGCATCATCTATCCAAGTGAACTGGAGGTCAAAGAAACCACAGAAACTAGTAATTCTACTTCGTATTTAGATATTATGTTGTCTTTCGACATTAATGGTCAATTGAACACCTCACTCTATGACAAACGTGACGATTTCAATTTCGCTATCACAAACTTTCCTTTCATAAGTAGCAACATTCCATCATCGCCCGCATACGGCGTATTCATATCTCAGTTAATACGTTATTCCAGAGCATGTTCAAATTACAATGACTTTGTTCTGAGGGCTAGGCGACTTTCAGTTAAGCTGCTCAACCAGGGTTATATATGTGCTAGACTAGCATCGTCACTGAGGAAGTTCTACGGTCGTTACGAGACTCTTATTACTCCATATGATATCTCGTTATCCAGACTATTAAATGATATTCTGGACTGAGACCGATTCCGATCACTTTACACAGATTTGACACCTTCTATACTAGAAGGTTACCTACTTCGACTTCTCCATATATAGATACATATGGAATTCACACGATTTGACTCTTTCTACGGGGTATATGTGACGGGTGTTGCTAGCAAGCAGGAGATGCTCACTCTCCCCGGGCACCTGATCTCACTCCATCACAGGGGTTCATATATGCTCTTCAAGTAGACATATTTTGCTATTTTCCATTTGTTTTTCATTTTCACTGATTTTGTATGTCCTATGGTTTCATGATTTTTGGACTTGTGGTTGCCTTACATTTAAGACCAAGATCACAGAGAATTTGTCAACAGAAATCATTCACTGCTTTATGTGGGTCCGTTGCATACTGTAATAGTTAATATCAAAGCATTTATGCAACAATTCAAGTGTAATTTTCTATCTATACACATGTATGTCATAAAACGTCTCAAGGTCAAATCGATCTATAATAACAGGATTCGAGTCCACCATAAGCACAGCAGCGTACTGGCTTTGAGGTCAAGTCCAACAGTTCTTAAGAATCACTCGCTGTTGCAGGTGGTTTAGGTCTGATGCACATGTATAAATCAAAATCCTCTAATGTTTTGGCGGTTTACTTATGTTGATGTCACCTTACATATTTTTGATATTATATTATTCTATAAACGTTTCGTGTTTAATAAAAGAATTCATGACCTCTCTTCTTGAGAAACCTGTTGATTCTTGTTTTCTATATGGAGGATTATTTATAAATTTTTAAATGTGTGTACTTTGTCAAACAGAGATAATAAACTTTGTTTTGTTATGAGATGATGGTGTGCTTTTGTTTATATTTATTTTTCTATGCATAATAAGAAATGGGTCAAATCTGATTTGACTTTGTTTAAGTAAATTAGTACATGCTCTTTGATAAATGGGGAATACATAGATGAGATTCAATATGATGGTTAACATATCGTCATTTCATCAGTTATGTTATAATATTAATGAATATGAATAAATTATTTTGTCAGTAAATATGTTTTAAGTATTGTGATGATAGAACGTGCAGATATACGTTAAAATTAAAGAGTTTTATGTTTTTGGTTGGACAGCAATTCAAAACAAGTCATTTAATTGAGAAAATCAGTCAGTATTTTGTATACACCCGTATAAAAATGTAGGCATATTATGTTATACTGCCGTTGTTCAACTGTCTGTCTATCAGAAGCATTTTATCTTTCCAACTCCTCCTTGACGAAAATGAAACATGGCACAATGGGAGAAGACTATGTGTAGATGAGCATATTGGAAGTGGAATGCTGTCTAAACATTTACAGATGTTATGGCCATTGGACTTATATTTACTCAGAATACCTTGTCTTTGCAACTCCTAAACCTTGAGGAGATTTTGCTGAAACTTGGTACAAACAAAGAACATTGCATGAATATGTGCATATTGGAAGCGGAGTGTTGTCCAAAGCATTTACAAGAGTAGATATTAGATGCCAGCTTTAATGTTGACCCTGATCCTAAACTTTGACATATCATATATCTGCCTTTAAATCATATAGTAAAAATTTCACTTTGGTCATATTTTGTAAAATCAGATTCTCATGGTATCAACATTTTGCAGTCTAGTCCATTGACATTCTTAGTTTTGTGGTAAATAAATTCGAAATATTACAGTGGAATATTTTGTCACTTTAGAACTGCAAAAACATTTAGTCTAATTACTTTCTTTGTACAGCATCTTCTTACAATGAAACTCAAAAAAGATACATATTTCTTATCATATTAAACAAGGGTATTTATGGGGTTCAATCCATTGATTCATACTTGTCAAAATTAAAGATACGATCCATGTTTTACCGCCCAAGAAATAAGACATTTATAAAATATAACAAATCAGCTTTGGTTGGTTGATTAGTGTTTTACGTCGCTTTCAACAATATTTCAGTTATATCGCGACATGGAAGCAGGAGGTTACCAACCTCTTAAACATAGTGACGCAACCCGGGAATCGAACCCGGATCGTCGGCGCCGCAAACCAAGCGCTTAACCACTACACCACGCCTGCCCCTCAAATCAGCTTTGAACTCATATATTTATCTGTACTTTTTTTGTTGGTAGATATTATTTGATTTCTTGTACGTATTACCATGGTATTGATTATCTACCAACACCTTGTTGCAGGCAGTCAGTGACTGTGCGTTATCGGATCTGTCTTTGATATATCCCTACTTTACGTCATACAATCATACAATGCTTCCTGCAACAAATCAAAAAGAATTAAACTTTGAAACTTTATCCTTATCATAACACCGTATAGATCATTAGGTCGTAAAATAGATACATATATAAGTTTAGCATCATCGAGAAATTAAGACACTATATGTTATTTTCTTTTTCTCCTTCAAATTCAAAAATATTTCATAGCATTACACTATTGCGATCGAAAAGTGTCGTCAGAATAAAATAAATTTGAATAGTGATAAATATTGATGCATGGTATCAATTCGCCGACAGAACATAGTACTTATGAAACTTTTAACTTACTGTGATGATAACTCATTACCATGCGGTACCCATTTCCATGACCATAAGCATTTCAGTGTCTGTACTGGAAGAATGTTTTTCTTATGTAGGCAAAAGGGAAAGAGTCAGAAATGAATTGACAAATACAGTAATTCTAGTTGCGTGGAAATATACTGCGTTCGAAATTTTTACCTTTTATAAACTAAATCTTAATACCTTCTGAGTATTAGCATTGTATCACTATAATAAGGCGAAAGCAAAGTATGGCGACAACAACTCTCAATTCTCCCGAAATACATGAGCCATCCCTCCCTCCTAAAAAAAAAAAAAAAAAAAAAACGGCAATACATCGATATAACCACCAGCCTAGTGTGAGAGAGAGAATTATATACAATCACTACCTCATTTCTGTAGTACGGATTAATTGCCAGGATTACAAGCCCTTGGTTTTTAATGTTATCACAAGTTGCCATTGTTACACGAGACTTTTAGCTACAAAATCATTATTTAGCATTTAGGTTATACATCATTCTACTAAGATATGCATAAAATCACTAAATTGTTTTAATTACTTTCGAGTTTAAAAATCCATCGTATATTTCTTCTCCTCTTTAAGATATTTAGATGAGGCATTCTGAAGCCGAATCATATTTTTGATTTTATGAAAATATGAATATCAATTTACGACGATTCAAGGTCTATATAAAGAGGGACGTTCTACTTTTATTATAGTATTTATTTAAATAAGAAACGCAACTGATGATATGGTCTTGTACATACAATTATACACAAAACTGAATATTCATAGAAAATAACTTTAACTCACCGTCCAAAGTCAGTTCTGCAACTGCATTTCATGTAATACTTTTGTAAAATCGTGTATGCCATGCATGTCCGTTCTGATTTTTGTCTCACAATTGAGTAGATGGATTTTTCCCTTTCTGTCAAAGATTTCCAAAAATCAGAGATAAAGTCCGGTAGACCTGAGGGACTCCTCTTTGGCTAGTCAGGAATGTCTCAGGAATAAAAGATTAAAATTACTGTAATAAGTATTTTCCAAGTGAACTTTTAATTTACACGCGGTATGAAATGCAATATCAGAGATGTCATTATTACAAATATTAAAAAACCGTAAATAAAATTCGATATCAAATGATAAATATACAATGAAAATGAAAGGCCGACCAAGGAGATATCTCATACTCTTAGACATACATATTTTCATCTTATCAGAATTCTTTCTTACCTTAAATCGTGATAATTTTAGTATTAACAGCATTGTAATCCAGGTATGTCATTAACATTCAGAGTAAACAGAAGTTTGAGGTTCACAAGATGTTGGCACGGATTTTGAGTAAGTTTACCTTTTAGCAAATTTTGCGTTTCACTATACTACTTTTAAAAATGTTTAGTCTATAAAATGCCATTAGATATAGTACTGCATGCAACACTTGTTGAAGGCTATTGAATGAGCATATGAACAATCATGCTGCATGAACTTTAGCTAAGCACATAAAGCAAAACAAACATGTACTATGTCATTAGTGACAATCCCTCCCATTAGCATTCGGATATTCGACGCAGAGTGCAATAAGGACATAAGAGTCGTCAGAAGAGAACAGATCTCGCCGATAACAACCAACTTAAATACATGTAGCAAAGATTTTCGTTGGTCAATCTTCAAGGTCAAGGTGGAAACGTAAAACTTTACGATACGTAATGAAAGGTCATGACACAGTCTTATCTCTTCATTTTTATAAGTTATGACTAAGGTTAGGTTTTAAATATAGGTCTAACTTCAAGGTCACTAGGTAAAAAAGATTTGGTAATGAAAATCTTAAAATCTTAGCATAAAGAATATACGTATGAAATGTTTAAGCCAAATCTCCAATGATTCTAAAATAATGATACAGACTGAGGTATTTTTGTCTACGGACGACGACAACAGCGACGACGCCGAGGGTTTGTCAATAGCTCTCAGGACATTCGTCCCGGCGAGCTGATAAGATTAAGTAAGTTCCAGCGCAGGGCTTGGATCTCACTCGGATATCCACATACTAATACATGTAAGTAATCTACCATTACATTAATATAGGATAAAAAGCAAAAGCAAGCAGATACATAAACTACACAAAATGCCCGATAATATCAATGAGGAATTTGCACAATCATGAAATGGTATAAATTGTCAATAACTAGCTATCGTTCGGAGACATAAAACATGAAATTTATTTATAAACAAAATAATCAATTGGTATGAAGTGATATGTCATAAATTTTGTTAAGCACAGTATACAGTGATAGAAGTTGTTAAACATTTCACAATTCGATCAAAAATATCATTTAATTTTAAGAAACATTAAATATCAATCTTTCGTATTTCAAAATTATGAATTCTTGCCTGCACTTTTTGTTATTTTGAATTCTGTCCAAATGTTAAAAAGATATTTTAAATCATGTAGTCAATATTAATTATATATTCGATATCCTTTTGTGCACCAGATGCATACTTCAACAGCTAATGTCTCTTCAGTGATGCTCATGGCCGAATGATTTGAATTCTAATAATATATAAATATTTGAACAGCAGAGATAAAACCAAATGTAGCCAAAAAGTGCACCAAAGTATCAAACTAAGGACAGAGTTACGCAGAAGGGCGATGTTTCTTAGTAATAAATTGATTTACAAAATTTCATGACCGAAAATTTTAAGTATATATTTCACGTCACAAAAACACCAAAAATATTGTGATGGCGACGAAGACTATCATTCCGCTAGAAGTAACACTGGCTTAGTGGTTATAATTAATATTAGAACCATCAATAATAATAATAATAATAATAATAATAATAATAATAATAATAATAATAATAATAATAATAATAATGATAATAATAATAGTAACAATAATAACCACAATGATAATAATAATAATAATAATGAAAACTATAAGTCAGATATCTCATTCAAATATTTACATAAAGCAAAGATGTCGACGTGGTTTTGGTGGGGATTGGGGAAGTAGTAGTATCTATAACGATATAATTGAATGAATAACTGAAATTCCAAAATAAATGATATGAATAAATAAGAAGAGAAAATAATTTAAAAAAAAACACAAATAAATAAATAAATTAATAGATAAATAAATAATGATAATAATAATAATAATAATAATAAAAAAAAAAAACACAAAACAAAACAAAACAAAACAAAAACCCCAAAAAACAAAACGAACAAACAAACATACAAAAAATAAAATAAAAGAAACGAAAAAAATCGAAAAAAAAGAGAAACAACCAAAATAAAAAAAAACCCCAAACAATATCAAACAAACAAAAATACTATAAGTCAAATAACTCAAAGTTCATATGAAAGAAATATACCTTCCAATGTCAACGTAGTTTTGGTGGCCCTCGTACTGGTAGAAGTAGTAGTAATTATAACGATATAAATGAATGAATAACTGAAACGCCAAAATAAATAAATAATTAAATGAATAGATAAATAAATAAATTAATGAAAAATAGTTACAAAAACATAATAATGAATAAAAACAATAGACAAAAATAATAGATAAATAAATAAATCAAGGACAATAAATCAAATATCTCATATTACATAAAATAATATACCTTGCGATGTGGACGTAGTATTGGTGACGCTCGTAGAACTTAGAGTAGAAGCAGCTTTAACGATATAGATAAATCATTAATATCAGGTTTGTTTATTGTATAATTCTATGTGTCAAATTAATGAGTTCTTAAGAATGTAAGACATTAGCAAGATGTTTCAAAGAATAGAATAGAATAAAAATATGCGATACCGATCCGATTTCCTTCACTCGAAGTCAATGTAACATGACAAAAATGTGCATAGAAGGAAAGACATATTTTCGAAGAGAATATTAGTTTGTGAACCTCCAAAAAGGGGTCAGATCGGTTGCCCGGGAGAATAAGCATCTACTGCTTTATGGCAACACCTAAGCCGTGTGCACCAGTAGATGAGGTGTTCGGCTTGTGGCCGACAGGTCCTGAGTTCGGAGAACAAGAAAACATGAACCTGTAGTTTCTACTGATAGTGGACTTTTAAACGGGTAAAACCACTTTGTGTGTGACTAATTCTAAAATCAAGATTGGAAAATTCAATTTTGTAATACCTTGAACAGCACTTCCGTTTCCTATATGTGAAAATCATATATTTTTGGTCACTCTGCTTTTAAGCCTGCTATTCAAATATTATACATTATTAGAATTCCATTTATTCTGCCATTAGCATTACCGATGAGAATTATCCTGTCGACAATGCCAATCTGTTTCACAAAATGATAACGCATATTTCTTCTTATATTTATTCCACTCAACCTTAAGCCTAACTCAAGACCATTTCACCCTCTCATTTCGGAAAAATCGTCTAACAATAAAATAAAATAAAATAAATAAATAATAAATAAATAAACAAATAAATAAATAAAAAAAAAACCTACACCGTTGTTGTAATCGCTTGAATCTGATAAAAAGAGAAGGTCATGTAAAAAATCAGTCACTTTATGAAGGGGTGAATATAACTCACCTGTTTGTCTATATACTGCAACAAAACCTCTCTCTACTTGTGTACCATCAGACACAAATTTGATAGTGATGTTGTTGCCTGCATTGGCACTGTATGACTCTGTAGGAGAGAAGTTGTCACTCCCACACGGTTCTGCGCTTTGAGCTGATCCTAAAAAAGAAACGTGTACAGCCAGTTGCTCTTTTAATTATGCAGGATTTGTCTATATCATGCAACCAAACATCTCAACTTTTGTATTATCGGACTCAAATTTGATAGCGATGCTGTTGTCTGCACTGGCACTGTGCGGAGTTGTAGGAGAGAAAGTGTCGCTTCCACAAACTTTTGTGGCCTAACAATACAATTTATGACAATTTCAGTTGTTTCCACTGTTAAATATTTACAATGCTAGTCTAATTCCTTCGATGAACCATGCTGGTCAGATTCGGTTCATCAGCCCCTGAACTTGAGTCATGGAATTAGTACCCGGCGTATGGCAAATCACTTGCGTAGTAATATAAAAATTATCTTTCCTCGCATAATTGAATTAATGAAATATAAGAATTGTAATAACGAAATTATTGCATCTGTTAATTTTGAGCAATTGAAGAAATTACCTGGACAGATAGAGTACTTCTTAGCATTCTAGACACGCACTATATTGCGTGGCGGAAGTGCTTTTCCACTTCAGAAAATTCGGTTCTTGCCATTTTGATAACAGGAAATTTTATATTTTGTTTTCAAAAAAGAACTTTTTAAAATGCATTGTAAATATAAGGAAGACTGTCTTTTTTCTAGGTTCATGGGGAATGAACTTGGGTGAGAAAAAACAAATCACGTGATTTGTTTGCTTCTCATCCACATTCATTCCACATGAACCTAGAAAAAAAGACAGTCATTCCTTAAATAGAATGGAAAAAAGAAACTTTATTTAGTTATATGACAAGTCGACTCAGAAGTGCAAAGCACGCATGATACAGAAGGACATCACAAAAACATATGCTGAAAATGCAATTGCTGTGTTGTCTGAGAAAAAGGTCCACAAAACAGACAGCTGTGGCTCAATAGGAGTGACTCAAAAGATGAGGGGTTCAACTTCCTATAAAGGCAGTAGAATCAGAAAACACGCATTAATATGAATTCTCTGAGGAGACCAAAATACCCACCAATTAGCAAATTATAAGTATCGACACAAAAGTAGCATATGATAACAGAGATATGTAATATGAAAATAAAACTATATCACTTTCTTCAAGTAAATTGTAGTTTCCATGGCAACACTTTTATATAATTATGATTGACGCATAATTATATGAAATCTATACACAAGTAATTACACTAAAATATATCAATATTTCATATCTTAAATAGTGTTCATTTGAACTAAGTTAAAAGTGAATATCTTTAAGTATTATTTTTAACTTATACCTCACTTTATCTGAGTTATCGAAAATATTTAGATATATCGTAAATTGGCTTTAAAGCTACAATAAACTCCCTTACTTTAAACCATTTATAGCGAATGAGGCAGCAAGAGTTTAGATTACCAATTGATAGCATGCAAAAGAAGATAAATAAAATTCATAAAAAGCAAAGCAATCAGATGGGGTATTTACCAGTATCAAAGTTTTCGAGCTCTAGAAATAGAGTAAAATGCTCAATTTATTGTGAAAGAGTTACCTCCCTTTGGAATTTGTTTCGGTATCTGAGTATATTGATGTTCAAATACAATCTCCAATAAAAGACCATTGTAGACTATATGCGAAATGTGTAACCACAACCATGAACAATGTTGTGAACAATGTTCCAAGCTGGATAAAATCCTTGATAGACTCACATTCCTTGTCAATGATCATACCAGGGAAAACAAAGACGCTGTGTTTTAAGGTAAATAAACTGTACCCAAATTTTAGGCCCTTATCCTTATGATACAAAATTTCTTATGATACCATACCTCTAAATAACTTTAACTTAGTATATGATATCAAATTTTAGATGCCCTTTAAAAGGATAATCATTATGTTAAAATTATGCACTCCTCTCATTTGAAAAATTTTAAAAATATCAAAAATGCTATCTAAATTTGGAATAAATTTGATTTAAATGTGTATGAATTTTGTTTCTTATTTGTCTAAATAGTTTGAGAATGCTGTATCTAAAATAAAAAAAAAAAAAAAAAAAAAAAAAAAAAACAAATGGAAATCCCATCTTCTTCGATCTCGAAATCAAGAGGAATCCTGGACGAACATTATTGACCATCTCTGTTCTGATTCAACTCTTATTGAATGTGATTGGGCCATGAAATTTCTCCCCAGAAAATTCAGACAGAGAATATCAGACGGATTGGTTTGCCTAGAGGGGCATTAATTGGCATGTAGCAGCAAGGAGAATGTATTAAATATATCAAATTTTATCCAATGATAATTATTTATTTGTTTAGATTTAATTAAAAACTGGATATTTGTAAATTTTAGAATTTGCTTTTTTTATTAAATGATGTATATTTTATCATCTTTATGACTGGAATTAAATATTTTAAAAGTTTACCCCACTTATTTTTCATATCTTTGAAAAGTACATACTTTGCTTTCTTTATAATTGTTATTATTTTATTCAACTATTGGTGCTTTAATAATAGCAACTACTTTAATATTGTAAAAAATGGATATATAAATCTCAGATTTGCGAAAATGTCATATTTTTAGAAAGTTAGTTATTATTGAAGATATCAACCATATTGAACAAATGTTAATTTATTTTAAAGATAGGATTTTGTATTTTGGTTTGGCATAATTTTATTTTCTAATTTTATTTCTTTTAATAGAAATAAATAGAAGAAATATCATGATTTTGTCTTTTTTTCACGGGAAAAATAGTAAAATACATAAGTGTCGTTTCCATGGATACCAGTAAATATATTAAAGTAATTTTACTTTTAATCATTATCTCTCTTTATATACTTGAAAATATAGAATAATAGTATTATTCTATGAAATGCTATTTTGAACCCATATTAGAATTTCTTTGGTCTATTCAGAGAATTCATACTAAATATTTAGAAATAATTCTCTATATAGAGAATGAAGATCAACAGGAAATTTATTTCAGAGGTTATAAAATCATTGTCCCATTTATCTTGATGCATATTGAAATTGCGTATAAACAATTACTTTTGATAGCACCAATAACAATAACAACACCATCAATCACCACCACTACCACAGCAACAACAACAACAATAATTCTAATACATACGGACAAAATCATGTTCTGCAATCAACTACATAAAACATTATTTAGGCTAGTGATCTAGGCAAGACACATATATAGAAATTTATCTTTTTCAATGTTTTCTTTTTATTTTGATTTTGTTTGCTCATTATATATCTCTAACAAAATCGCAATCATAGTGTCTTACTTCTGGACTTTCTTCAAAATTCAATATCAATTACTGACATTTATTTGAAGTGTAATTTTCAGGGGACACGTCAAGAATGGTTTTACTTATACATATCTGATTTCAATTTGGACTTATCGACTTCCATGTAGTTTTGTGTGTTTACCGTTATTGCACGAATATATATTTGAATGCATTTGAATACACCATATATTTGGACAGTTGTCTTGTTATTATTGCTTACCATCGTTATATGTCACTGTGATTTTGTCGTAACATGCACCGCTAAATAAATCATTGTCAAGAAATTGAAAATCCACAGTCACGTAGTGAGCGCTATCAGAGGGGGACACTACCCACTCACAATTCCAATTACTGAAATGCAAAAAAGTAAGAAAATCAAAAAAGAAGGAAAGAAAGGAAGAAAGAAAATAGAAAAGAAATTAAAAATGATAACACAACCACAAAATACCATTTTATTGTTTAAATTTGGTTGTTTATTTTCCCCGACATTTAGCTTTAGTAAAGTAAACTATGACGATAAGTATGGTTATGTTAGTGTCAACTCACTGAAGTGGACTCATAGAATTCCCTAATAGATCAGGTTAAATTCCCTGTAAACATAGGAAATGTTTTATGTTTGTGAATCCACACCGCCTTTAATGTCCAAACATAGAGACGATGCATTTTTTTTTTACTTTTTGTACTTTTGACATGAATATAGAATGCCGTTTTATGGGAAGATGAAAAAAGGGTAGTTTTGATAACACTTCTGTAATAATCAGATGAAAGATCAATTAAAAATACATTTGCCTTATATATAAATAAAATCTTGACTGTTAACATGTAGTTAGCATGTAGCAAATGTGGTTTTGAAGGTAATCAGTGTTATGTTGAGGAGGTCGCTAGTGAAAAATAAGTTCCCCATTAGATACAAAAGAGAAAACAGAAGAAATCTGACAAAGCTGTATGACACACATCACCTAGGACATGCACATAAAACATGATAATAGTATAATATACACGGAAAAACGACATTACAAAAATATTCTGCTGTACGATACCGACTAAGGACGGTCAATTTAAGTAACAAATGTCACTCATTTAATTAAATGGTTTAGAGTCGCCCACCTTCCCACTCACCGCAAAAGCAGCACAATCAAAGGACGTATATTTTAATCTTTATAAATAATTCTCTATATAGAGAGCAAGGATCAACAGGTTTCTCAAGAAGAGAGGTCATAAAAAATTTTTACACACGAAACGTTAATAGAATAATATTCTGCTATCAAAATTATGTAAGGCGATATCAACGTAAGGAAACCGTGCTCTGCCATCTGTAAGCGAGCTCATGTCCTTGATCTATAGGAGTCCCGACTAACAGTAAGAGGGGACTAGGATCAGGACCTTGTCTCCTCTGAAAAGGTTTGGATAAGGCTGTCATATAGTCCCCAACGCCTTGCAATGCTCAAGCAAAAGTCTGCATTGGGTTGTAGAGGGACCCAATAGAAGACCTATGATCTTGTATTGGGTCCCTTGAGTACAGTTCACTGCATAGAACATGGATTACAATGAACCCACCGCCGATCAACGTATTAACTGAAGCGTGAATGCAGTAACCGTCATTTTGCTGAAAGTAAGGTGAGTTGTAGAGTTGGTGACAGGACCAACAACGATAGAAGGTTCAACAAAGTAAAATAACTTAATTTAAAATGTACTAGAAACTGAGCCAACAACCTTTATTTACTTCAATGCATTGCTTCAGATGCCCTCGCGAAGCAAATTGAAAAGTAACATAAATACATCGAAAATATTACTTGGGCCTAACACAGTTGTGATTTGAATAAACAACAAAGACATAGAGAAAGGACAGTCTTAGTCTACATAAGCATCTTCCCTCTACTTAATACATTTTAAAAAATATAAATCGTTCTTTAATTAGATACTGACGTTAAACTTCAAAAGCAATACAGAGGATGTACTTACAGTGAATATGTACCTGGAAAGCCAGGTGTCGTAATAGCTTGGTCTGATGTTGTTGCAGTAAGTGCTGTACTCGCTCCACTGCTAGAACAAGATGCTAGGAAACAATGCGTAGAACAATCATTTAGAACGTTAGGTGACGTAAGAGCTAAATAAGCAATAGCTGCAGTTTGTGGAGTACTCGCTCCATTACTGGTACAAAATGCGATCAAAATAATTGATAGTTCGATTATTATTGTCAAAAAATGATAGAATTTAATTTTGTATAAAAAGGGAGAAGAGATTCAGTTGAAAATTGTACTATTATAACATGTTTAAGTTCTTACATAGCTAATTAATATTTTACATACATCTCAAACCTTAACGTCTTAACTGAATATTCCAGCTTATTTTACAAACATTTGATACTATTATACATTTATCAGCACTGTTGAAATTGAATGTGTGGTGTTTGTGAGTTCAAAGTGTAGTATCTTAAAGATACATATATTATTGAATAGACTTACATATATCTGCAGAGCTTATATAATTGACAGTAAATCCATAACTTTCCGCACTTGCGTCAGAGGTAAATTTAAAAAACAGATTTTGACCGCTTGAAGTGCTAATTGGCTTTGAGAAAACTGATCCTGCAGAGTTTATGTTTGTTTCTATCACAGACGCTGAATCACTATTGCCTATACATAATAATAATAATAATAATAATAATAATAATAATAATAATAATAATAATAATAATAATAATAATAATAATAATAATAATAATAATATTTATTATTATTATTGATGGTTATAGTTGAACTTTTACAAGGAAAAAAATTTACCATACTTTCAAACGAGGTGAGTTTGAATATACGATGAGGTATCTTTAAAAGGCAATAGATTCTACTAATAAAATATTGGTTTCCATAAGTTCTTTTCAATAAATAGGTGAATGTTATATAAGCATAGGATACTTACATTTCAAGAATCTACATTCACTGTAACCCTTTCCATAGCAACTTTGGAATAATCCAACAAAGGATTTTGAAAATGGTTGAGCCCATCAATATGTATTCCATTGGCTTTTTTTTCCAAAACAATAGTGTAATAAAAGAAACAACACAAACACTCTTTGCCGCAAATTTTCGGCCTCCTGGCCTTTATCAAGCAATTGTTAGAAAAGCTTGTTTATATTAGACATGTAAAGATGGATGTTACATAGTTCTTGTGTACTTTTCTAACAATTGCTTGATAAAGGCCAGAAGGCCGAAAATTTGCGGCAAAGAGTGTTTGTGTTGTTTCTTTTAGTATATTTTACTTCCCTTTGGAGGACTATTTATTCTATCTTATAATAGTGTAATATGTTTATGTGACATAATCTGTTCTAATCTACTCAGATTTGCTGGTTCCTGTAACGTCTTTACACGGAAAAAGGCAGATATCTTACCGTCATAAACGGATAGGCCATCCGATGTATCTATATCAATGTTGACTATACGGTACAGAATGACTGCCCCACCGGATGTCAAGAGCCATTCGCAATTCTCATTCCTAAAAACAAAATTTAAAAAATATTTTTTTTGGTACATAAGAAGGTTGGTCGACATTTTACGTCCCTTGGAAGACCTTCTCAATCATATCTCGACTATCGTATAGGAAGTATGCAACAATCTCAGCATATAGTCGAAAACGGGGAACTGCGCAGTAAGTCACTCCATAAAAAACAAATAAGTAACTAACAGAGTGCTGGACAGTGGTTAAGAGTTACATTGGGCTTTGTCTGATATAAAATTATGGGGAGGTCTAGATAAGAAACGAGAAGGTTTTACAGGATATTATCTGTACATCTATACATACAGCACATGAAGGAGACAATTAAAGGACACTAAATCAAATTATCCAATTAAGTATAAAATGCTATTAAACTGAAATTCCGGTGTTGGAAATGTACGTGAGCAAATGATTGTATGTATCCATTTAATATCAAATCAAGCATAGTCAATGATTACTTTATATGATCATATCCATGTCGGTTAACTTTATTGAAAGGGAGATCTTAAACAAGATCCCTTTATAGACCATAGAACTTCCTTCCTCAATGATAATTTCAAACGCCAGGCGCGTAGCTATGTGCTTTATAATGTGTACGCACCAGGTGGGCAGGTGGCTTGGGCTCCAGGATGAAGGATGAAGAAGTTTCAGAGATTGATTATTGTTTTATGTCAATCCACGATTATTTCACGTAGATGGTGACGGCATCTGCCTGGTGTATCGCACAGAAAATTTTATAACGGACCCACCCCAAGCAGTGAGGAATCTTTTACGTGCCACGCCTATCGTGACACCGAACCTCGGACTTTACTGTCTCACTCGAAAGACAGAACAATGGTATACCCACAGCGGGAGTCGAATTCGGGACCTCCCGGTCACAAGCCGAGCACCATAACCGCTGGGCTAAACCGGCTTGGGTTTTAGAGAAAGTTGAATACATTATTCTGTCCCTTTATTTTCAAAAAAGTCAAAGAAATATTTAATTTTGAAATGCAACATGTACGTTAATATCAATTATTTCAAGTAAGCTCGTAACTGAAACAAAAAAGTTGCTGACTTTTGCTCTTAGTAAAGTTTCAGAGGAGGATATCTCTCCCCCCCCCTCTCTCTCTCTCTCTCTCTCTCTCTCTCTGTTTTGTTTTTTTTTTTTGTTGTTTTTTGTTTCTGTTTTTGTTTGTTTGACTTTTGGGGGGGGGGGGGTGGATATGGGGTTTTTTAACGATGTGTACGCCCGTGCGTACTTAGCATAATGGCAGCTACGCTCCTGAAACCTATTTAATATATCTTTGGGAGACTAGTTTTGTGGCAAGAAAGCACCTCCCTTTGTAATTATAACATATATTGGCATACCTTATACGTTGTAAAATAAAGACGCCATATACAGATGAATATTATCTTATATGTCGGGCAAACCCAATGAAAGATTTCATTAAGTTAAGAATTGTAACCCGAAATATACATTTCAAATTAAAAAAAGTATGCTGACAATTCTAACCCAAAGAAAGTATCTCCCTCATATATAACTCTGTCTTTAGGTGAGTTCTTTTGGCTCTTATTTTTAGGTCAATTTACCATTGAGTTTAATCTTATCAAATTTCGACTCCCACAGTTCACGGGCTTGGCATCACCGAAGACACGTAGGTTGTCGAAATGCCTATATGGTGCACTAAATTTGATATCACAAACACCAATAAAAAAACATTTATAGTAAATATACGGTTTAATATACAATAAACTTACGCGCCATATCGTCCAGAGGTAGGATATGAGAAGGCGCCACTTGTGACACCAACATCTATTGTTAATGACGATCCAGAGCACTGAGAAGTTACTGGAATAAAGATATACAAGTGTAATAATATTGTTAGACAAGCTTAATATATTCATATACATATGCAAATATTCAATGTTCTAAGGAGCCAGCGTAACTAAACGGAGAAAGTTTACTCCTCTACTAACCGGCCGTCAAAAAATTTTAAATGTCCAGAATGGTGTGTTGTTGCTATTGAGATCATCAAAAAGACTATAGGTCTTGTATTTGGCCCCTCTACAGCCTTATGCAGACTTTTACTTGAACGTTGCACGCTGACTAACAGGGCGGTGGGGACTGTATGACGGGCCTTGTCCAAACCTCTTTCAGAGGAGACATGGTCCTGAAGCTCGTCCCCTCTGACTGTTAGTCGGGACTCCTACAGATCTAGGGTCTTAGCTCGCTTTCAGACTGGCAGAGCACGGTTTATCATGTTGATGTCGCATATATTTTTATACCATTATGTGTTTTATAATACCTTACGTGTTTGTATTTTTATGACCTCTCAATATGCGATACCTGTTGACCCTTGTTCTTTACATGGAGGATTATTTATAAATTTTTAAATGTACGTCTTTTGATTGTTCTGCTGTTACGGTGAGTGGGAAGGTGGGCCCGTAAACCGGTTAACCACACCATTTGTTTGGCTTTTGTCAAATTAAATGACCGTCCTAAGTCGGTATCGTAATTGCACTACAATCAAATATTTTTGTAATGTGTAATGTTCTATTATATTATTTATATTCATGTATTGTATAGCTCCATGGTGACTTCTGCCACATAACTGAGCCGGTAACTCCTCTTTTTTCTTACATTGCTTTTCTCAATTTCATTTTTAAGAAGTTGTGTAAAATGTTCTTGCTTACCTGAATAGACATTGCCAAGAAAAATGTACAATAAAATCAATGCATGGGGAAGTGGTTTTCGTCCATATATCTGTCCAAGAGTGTTGACACTCGTCCGATCTTGAGCTCTCATATTTCTTCACAACTTAATAACATACAACATGTGCGAGAAGGTTGTTAAAATGTTCTGAAATTATATGTGTGTTTATTCAGATAAGACATCCGAGACATCCGACTCAGTTTCATGTGAAATGTCTCTACGGATATGCAGATCATAAACGATTGAGGACACAAAAGGATATCATTCTTAATTATCTAAGGAAACTATTGGGAGAAATGTTACTATCAAAAGAATATGAGATATCGCCCCTTAAGTCAACAATCCACAATTTCACGGTTGCTAAAACGACTTCATGGGCTTATATGATAGAATGATCGATTGTTCCTTATTTCAGAGTAGTTAGACCGTCTACATTACCACTCTACAATACTGTATTATTTATAATGATTATAATATACATTTTCTTGTCCCCGCCGCAGGTTGCTTTTCTACAAGGTGATTGCCAGTACTTGTACATTTCATAGTTATTCTGATAATTCTATTTCTGATATTTTATATATATATATATAATAAGTTCAACATTTCCGAGTTCATCGTCGTATTTCACACAAGTACGTTACTTTCATGCTTTTATAAAATAATCTTCAGGCGATCTGTTACGTTGCATGTGCATGTTGTTTTATTCAGTTCACCTGAAGATTGTTTTATAAAAAAATGAAAGCACTTGTGTGAAATACAACGATTAATTCAGAAATATTGGACTTCTTACTTAAAGATATATTATTCTATACACAAGAACAATTTTATCTCTCTCTCTCTCTCTCTCTCCTTCTCTAGAAGTGAAGGAAACCACAAACATCAGCAACATACTTCCTTCTTCGATATAATGTATGATGTGAGTGGTCACTTGAACACGTAAATCTATGACAAATGTGCCGATTTGAATTTCAGCATCAAAAACGCTTTCTGTAGCAATACTGCACAATCGCCTGCCTATGACGTATTAATATCTTGAAATCATAGCTAAGCCAAAATTTGTAAGCAGTCGACTAACGGCACGAAGGAAGTTCTATTGTCGATAAAAAGTTCATATTGTACAATAGGACATCTGGTTATGAAGAATATTGAATGGCATTCTGGGCTGATACCTATTGCGATTATCTTAAACACTTAATTTGACACCTATCATTTCATTAGGGGATAACACTAACGCTATAGCGTCGTCCAAAAAGGTATTGATGTACTTATATGCCTATTATGAACGCAGGTCACAAAGTACCTCGCATGTGCAGTAAGCGTTTTATATGAATAATAAAAAAGTAGGATTAAATGGAAACAATATTATTAACTTTGAAAAAGATAATTATCAATGTGCTGTTCTCCATAACATTTGTGTCGCCTGCATGCGCGCGTCTTCATTTATCTTCACGAAAACGATTTAGTCTACATGGAATAAATACACATTGCTCCTCTCAGAGTCTACTGTATGATTGAATTATTCTCTCTTCTACTATTTCATGTACACTAAATTCAACTCAAAAATTCAATACCGTCAACATATTGTGGTGGATCCAGAAGAGTTCGACCCGGCGTGTTCTCGACATCCGCCATATTGTTTACATTGACAGGCATCAATAACGCGAATTAATACAAATTTAAAGATTGCAATGTGTAATGGAATATTTACATGTCTCAAAATTATTTTTATCATTCAATGGAATTTCGTGCTACTTACATGTTTGCATTACAATTGGTATTTTTTATTCAATCGTTTCTACACGACTTAAATGAAGGCTGTAACTACAAGCTGGAGATGCCTAATGCAGGACATATGATCTCACTGCCTGCCTTTTTAGAGTTCATTCACGCTCATTAGAATATATACTTTGGTTTGTTTTCTACTTAATTTCCCATTTAATCTGACTTTCCATACCTTTCGTTCTTAAGAATTTTGGAATACTACATTATATTATCACGAGATTAAGATATATATTTGAATTAATTTGAGTTATTTCAATGGTATTTATCTACCCCTGTTTTAGGCGATTGCGGAAATTGATAGAAGTAGAAACGATTTGTAAATTTGATTTACTTTTCTAATATGCAGTAAATGAGACAGTTTCTAAGCAGGGGCAGACAAATCATCGAATCACCCTTCGGATTTATTTAAAGTCTGTTTATGTCATACGACTTAATCTAATAAGCCTGTGGGTTTCGAGTTACGAATAAGGTATTTTAGCCTATAGTCTATGTGAGGATGGCGGAATATGCTGACCTAATTTGAGAATATGAGAACTGTAGATGGGGGCTGGTCTTCTCTGCTTTTAAGAAACTAATTTGATGACTTAAAGGATTATTTGTCTGCCAAGAAGAGCTGTTGCTTTTCAAATTATACGTTTAAATAAACGACAAGGAAGTAGTGTAAATAAAGAGAAACATAAATTCATAAATTATCCAGGCAAAATATTTTTCCATGCAACTTTATTGCTGTACAAATGTACATTGTAAAATGAATGCCGCTTATCAAAAAGTCATCCATTCCTTCCAACTATTTGTTCCCTCTCAGTCGCCTTCGTCACAGATGTCTCTACAATATTCTGCACCATAAAGAATTTACTCCTGTTTCAAATAGATTTATAGTGTAACATTCTCAATGAGTATAAAATGTGAAATCTGAGAAGTATATTTTTTTAACGATATATAAAATATATAGTCAAAAGATATAAACATTTCCTTACCATGTAATTCTCTCAATCCTCTCTATTCGTATTTAATAATACTTCCTGTGTCGAACAATTCACATTTACAAACCTACTTTTACACTTATTGAAATCTAGATTACAAAGCACAATGTGACTCCTTGTTTATATGATATGGAGTTAGTAATAGATACATTCCTACCTAGCTTGTTCTACCTATTAACATAGATTTTATGTATTTGTTGTTTTAGCATAAATGTCAACCGAATATTTTCATCCAGTATCAAATAACTGCTATAGGTACTAGGAAGTTGAATCTGAATATGGATGTGTGTAGTGTTATTTATTCCGATTAAGTACGCACACTTACGTTAGTTGCCGTATGAGTATTCACGTCGCTTTCATAATATTTCACTTAAATGGCGAAGGTTACTCTGAATTAAGCGCATCTGAATATGCTTTAGGAGTTAATGTAAAAATATTCTGTTATGAATTATTACTATAATAAATTTCGAATCCTAAAAGCAGACTACTACAATAATGTAAGTTTGAAATTTATTTCAGCACTTTCATGTCACAATGTCAACGATTCCATTTGTAACATTTCTCTATAATTTATCAATATATATGGACAAATATACGAAATAGAGATTATAGTGTTACTAATGAAGTCCTTCATCACGTAAAAAAAAAATATAGCCGATGCGGCTCAGTGGATGAGGTGTACAGCTTGTGACCGAGTGGGTTCGTGTATTGTTATTATGTTATTGTTACTACGGTAATATGGAGTCTCATCCTAAGTAGTTGAGGTCTAGAAAGGAGTTTCAGACTCGAAGTAAAACTCTAGTGATGATATCCAAAGCACGCTAGCTGTTAAGCTTCGCCTGTTCTTTATCTTTTACTTATTATACCCAAGTATTCTTTTTATTTTCCATGTCTGTCAACACTGAATATTAATGGATTGAACATAAAACTTCCTTTTTCATCATGTGTTTGAATGTGACATATACGAAAAGTCGAAATCTTACCTTTAAATACCACTCCAGCTTGGGTATTTGAATAATCAAGGAATATTTTAACCAACCTGGTTCAAATTTTAACATAATTCATTTTAAAAATTATGGCCAATTCCTTATGACAGGTAAATGTTTTATGTGCATGTCCCTGGTGATTTGTGTCATACAGCTTGTTCAAATGTCTTCTCTCTAAACAACGATGAAAAGTAATCAAGCAGTTTCTAAAAGACAGTAAAGACAGTGATATATATGTCATTCAAAACGGAAATTATTACAGCTCTTCCTTAATGACATTCCTCCTTTTACGTTTTAGGAAAGATTTGCTTCAAAACTGAACCAGATTCCCCTTTATGTTTTATCATAGATACTTATAGTGACCTCTAATTAGGTAACCAAATCAAAATTTGGTGTTTTGTCAACTTCTTTGATTGACTGATTCAGACATTTTTCCATAGCCATGTATAGGCAAAAACTGATGGATATCTTCATATTTAAAGTAAAATATAATAGATACATACCTGGATAAAGCAAAGAAATTGAAACCTTTTGCTATAAATTTTTCTACGAAAAGACAAAGAAAATCTGTATTTTCTACATTCCTAGCAATTCTGCAGCTATTTTCTTGACTAAATTGGAGTTATCTTTCATGTTAGCGACTGCATTTGATTTGCGGAACTCTTTAGTGCAGAAATATAAAACTTGTGTGAGTCAGAAGTTCTTTAATAAAGCAAATATCATAAATGCGTACTTTTGTGCACACAGTTCGCTTGATGAGGTACAAGTCACCCTTCTTCCATATTAATCCTCATTTAATGACCTCTTAGAACTTACTCTATCTCAACAGGATGTTGAGGATGCTTGGAATTCCTTAAACCCACCAAAGCAACTGATCTGGAAGTCAAAAAGTCTTAACATGGGGCGTTTCTCTTCTCTCTCGGCACTTACGTAAAACATTAAAGTGTCGTTTAATTTATATATTACCAGTTTGTAAGAATTAATATAGAACATATATACCTTTCAATTTTGAAAGAAGGGAGATAGAACTAATACATCCAATTATAAACCCAAATTCCTTATAAGCTGTATTGTGAAAAAAATTGAACAAGAGTTGTCATGAGACAATAGATCTCGCCATCAAAGTCAAGGACATTAGGTCAAATATTTCGGTTCCCAATGAAAGGTCTTGAAACAAGGAATATACATATAACGTATAGAAGTCCTATCATTTGCTGTTCACAAGTTATGGCCAAGGTTAAAGTTTTTTAAAAGTAGTTCAAACCTCGAGGTCAATTACACAAGGTCAAAAATTGTGGTACCCAATTAAAGATCTTCACGCAAAAATACACATAGAAAGCATAAAAGTTCATTTCTTGTTGTTCACAAGTTATGACGAATGTATAAGTTTTTGTCTACGGACGACAACAACAACGACGACGTCGGGCGTATGACAATAGCATATATGGTGATGGCATCTTCCTGATGCATTGCATAAAAATTTAGACCTTTGCAGCAGACCCACCCGAAGTAGTGAGGGATCTACCGCCTACCGTGACAAGGAACCTCGGTTTTATCTGTCTCATCCGAAGACAGAACACCGTTGCGCCCTGGGCAGGAGTCGAAACCGGGACCTCTCGGCCATATCCAGTAGGCCATACCGGCTTCTCGGCCATGGATCAGTCAATTTATACCCTGCCTAGGGTGGATGACCACGATACTAATCTTTCCGGAAATTCATGCGTTTAATCTGCCTAGATTTTCATTAAATTCCGGAAAGAAGATTATTAGAGCCATACACCGTGTCCTATGTAAGACCCTTGATTATCATGAGGAATTCCGCCTGTGTTTTGTGACAGCAAAGCCTTTAACAGAGGAACGATCATGAGTTGAGACGTATAGTCATAACTTAGGATAACCGAAATTTAACTGGACTGGGTTTGAAGTTACTTAGAAAATCGAACTCAGAGAGTTGTCTCAGATGGAAGTTTCTCAGAATATCTTTTTATTATAGACAGCGTCCCACATGGGTTCATTTTAGTCCTCAAAAATATAGATTCATGATATCCTTAATGAAACTGGCTCCAATATTTGCTTGTTTGCTGATAATACATTCCACTCTCTCATAGGCGATGACTTAGCATCGGTTGTAGACAAGCTTAACGGTGATATGGACAAAATTGGCTCATCAAATTCAATCCTAAATAAACTGAGGATTTGCTTACGTCCTATAAGAATGTCTTCTCCAATCGTCCCCCTTTATTAATGAATAATACTGACATTATTATCTTTCAATTACAAAAACATTTGGGTCTCATCCTAATTAACTCATTTTTTCTGCATGAACATGTGAACGAAATCGCATCAAAAAGCACGGAAAAGACATTCTCCGCTGTCTTAAATTTCAGTTAGATTGAGAAACCTAGGTTATAGTATATTTTGTTTTAATTTTGACAGTTTTGCAATATAGTGGAATATAATGACACCGTTTATTATAATTGTACTATATTGATCAACAAGTATCAGAAAAATTCAAAGTGAAGCATAAGGAGCTGCAAGATTTTGTTCAAATTCCGGTTTGGATGGGACAGATAAATATTTATAAAGTGGCGGTTTTTGGATAAAAAAAAAGGGGGGGGGGGGCAAAGTCAGGCCAAGGGTCGGTGGACCTTCAATATCTCCTTCTGGAAACTCTTGCCATTTGATGATTTAGGGTCTAAAATCGCACCATTTCACTTTCCTAAGTCAGTACATAATCTTCTGGATGATCAAAACACTTATTATTCGTGTTTTTCCAGACCTTGTATGTCTTGCCGTACCTGTGGGGGATTTTGTCAAATAGCTCGGTCAGATCTTATTTCCGAATAAATTTTACTTTGCAGCATTGCAGAATCCGCCATCATCTCTTACCTTCTCTCACGTACAAGTATTCTTGTGGACAGCAGTACAGAAGTATATATTACAAATATTTTTGAATAAGACCAAACTGAGACCTGCCATACATTTTCAGTTGCAAAAAGGACAGGATCGGGGTTAAAGTCCGACACGTAAACAAAATGACTCTTATAAGTTGAGTAGATGTGCGATTATTAGATTCATTCTACTCTGTCGAGTAGAGAATTATAGATGATAGACTGTACCTCTAGTTTTTAAAAAGGTTTTGTATGGGGACAAAATTACTGTTCCGAGGTTTTATCATTTTGTTAACAAATTATATCAGATTATACATCTGCAGAACACAGTGCTCAGAATTGTTGGTGATAGAACTACTTTGATATACTTTATTTTTCGATGATAACCGTCACTTGAACACCTCACTGTACGACAAAGGTAAACATATCAATTTCCACATAACGAAATCCCCTTTCCTGAATAGCAACATTCCTGTCTCTTCTGCCTATGGTATTTTTGTATCTGAGTTTATGCGGTACGCCAGGGCATGTTAAAGAATAAATAACAACGGTTAAGCTATTTCTTCAGGCTTATGTTACAGAAGGTCTGAAATCGTCTCTGAGGAAGCTCTGCGGTCGGTACGGTGATCTCATAATAGAATATGAGGTCACGCTTTGCAGAATGATTCATGACGTTCAGAAGTACAATTGACTTATCGACAAATACCAAATTTGACGAACCTTCACCATTTATATATATTTTGTGTGCATTGAGACTTTCAACGAATTTGACATGTTTCCACATAACTGTTGCGACGAGTGTTGCATGCAAACAGGAGACGCTCAGTCTGCCCAGGCACCTGGTGTTATCCTGGAATGTTGTATATTCTACGGTTCGCTACGGTTTGTATGGGGCAATTTAATAATTGATCCTCCCCATGTTTAGATAACTGATCGGTACATAAATTCGGTTTAATTGCTAAATTTGTATAACACAGCAGGACGTTAGATAAACACTCCGATCGTGATAGAAATGAAATTAGTGAAGCGCAAGGTATATATATAGGCGGCTGTCAACATTTAAATAAATGACATTGATTTCAAAACTGAAGCAGGTTTTAAAAGTTTGGATAAAATCAATGTGTAATTTATATGTTAATGCATTTAATACGTAAGTGATATATATTTCTGCGTATACAAATCAAACGCATATAATTAATGTAAGTATACTTGTGTTTTATCCTGTATACATGTGATTTAATTGATTGAATATTGTTTTACGTCACTCCACGATTATCTCACGTATATGGTGACGGCATCTGCCTGATGCATTGCTTACAAATTTAGACCTTTGCTACGGACCCACCCGAAGCAGTGAGGGATCTTTTACGTGCCACGCCTACCGTGACACGGGACCTCGGTTTTTACTGTCTCATCCAAAAGACAGAACACCGGTGCGCCTTGGGCGGGAGTCGAACCCGCGACCTCTCGATCACGAGCCGAGCACCTTACCCACTGGCTTCCTGTATACATGTGTACAACCCTTCTATCATTACGAAATAAGATTCTTTAACATCTAAAGTATAATGCTACAGTAATCCGGAAAATCCGTTTATCTGGATAAATCGACTGGAAACAAACGTTTCCGGAAGAACGGAACATCACTGTATTTATATATCCTGTCTATGGCATTGACGCGACTATTCATTTCGTCAAATCTACTAGAGCGTTTGACTTTGAAAACTTTCACGGTGACATTGAAATCTTTTGAGATCATATTTGAATATATTATACGGGAAAAGGTTAAATCTAAGCCTTTTATTTTGAATACTCATGTTACTTTTTTATGTGTATTACAATATAAATTATGATGGAAACACTTTAGTATTAATAACAAGAAAACTCCATACCGCAGTTTTAATATTTACTTACCATCTGATCTTACAGAGTCATTTTAAAACTTTTGGGGAAGAGAGGAGGAAGCAATCTGATTTAGCAATATAACAAAATCGCCATATGCGAAGCAAAATCAGCACATAAAGTACACCACAAATTTGTTCGATAGTAATACAGACGCGACAATGATTTTGAAGAGACAAGTGTGAATCCTATTGTCCTTCAATAAGAACTAATCCTTATGATTTCCATATATTTGTACTCCAGCATACATTGTTTTACAGCTTCTCACTTTCAAATATTAAAACGCTATAAGAATTTATCTATTTAATGTGCGTATTTACTTACACGACTGGAAAATTACACTTCCGCGTGACTCCGTTCACAGGATAAAGATTTATACAATAATCCATAAACAGCGTATTTATTGAGTATTATTGCATATAACTTAAATGTATGCTTTGCCGTTGTGTCGAGAGCAAAAGTCGGTGTGGCCTAGTGGATGAGGCGCTCGTTTTAAGACCTAGAAGTTCCGGGTTCTGTCTCGTCCTGGGCAGACCGGTGTTCTTGTCTTTCGGATGAGATAGTAAAAACCGAGGTCCTGTGTCACTGTAGGCGTGGCACGTAAAAGATCCCTCACTGCTTCGGTTGGGTTCATTGTAAAGGTAGAGATTTCTATGCAAAGCTTCAGGTAGATACTGTCATATACGTGAAATGTTTTTGGAGTGACGTATTTCAACAATAAATTAATCCAGTGGTAAAGTGGGTCAATTGTCAATGGTCAATTGAACACCTCACTCTATGACAAACGTGACGATTTCAATTTCGCTATCACAAACTTTCCTTTCATAAGTAGCAACATTCCATCATCGCCCACATACGGCGTATTCATATCTCAGTTAATACGTTATTCCAGAGCATGTTCAAATTACAATGACTTTGTTCTGAGGGCTAGGCGACTTTCAGTTAAGCTGCTCAACCAGGGTTATATATGTGCTAGACTAGCATCGTCACTGAGGAAGTTCTACGGTCGTTACGAGACTCTTATTACTCCATATGATATCTCGTTATCCAGACTTTTAAATCATATTCTGGACTGAGACCGATTCCGATCACTTTACGCAGATTTGACACCTTCTATACTAGAAGGTTACCTACTTCGACTTCTCCATATATAGATACATATGGAATTCACACGATTTGACTCTTTCTACGGGGTATATGTGACGGGTGTTGCTAGCAAGCAGGAGATGCTCACTCTCCCCGGGCACCTTATCTCACTCCATCACAGGGGTTCACATATGCTCTTCAAGTAGACATATTTTGTTATTTTCCATTTGTTTTTCATTTTCACTGATTTTGTATGTCCTATGGTTTCATGATTTTTGGATTTGTGGTTTGAATTTATCCATCATCTTTACACCGTAAACCGGTTCACTAAACGAATTGAGTAACTAACATTATTTCAATCAGCAGTTCTAACTTGGTGCCTCAACTGCATTGCAATTGAACTGTAAATCAACAAATATAGTATACTATGCAATATGTCCAACGTACGGGAAAATGATATTGGATAACAGATAAACTGAGCACAATTCAAGTCATGTTATACATACAATAAATACCTCCATCTAAAGGACCAACATGGTGGAAGCACAAACGGAAAAAATCAGAAATGGAGAATGTGATATTCTAATCCTATATCAACAGATATTACTGTGCCAAAAGGTAACACTTATTATATTTGTATGCAAGCAGTGAATGTTTAGTGCTCAAAGGCACCTGCTCTCGCATCAGTTTGATTGGGATTCGCATTTGTCTGAATATGACATTGTCGTGATATGGTCTTTTTATTCCATGGACTTCGAAATGTGGCTAATCCCTCGGTACTCCTTTGTTGTTCACTCTATTACTTATGTTATTATAATTATTATTATTATTATTATTATTATTATTATTATTATTATTATTATTATTATTATTATTATTATTATTATTATTATTATTATTATTATTTCGTTTCTCCTTCTCATTGTACAAATTTTTGCTTAGTCTTTAAATGCTTTCTGAAATATTGATAGAAAGATCAGGCGATCAGACATTGATAATGTATTATGTGTCAACAAAAACAACATAGATGACCTGCCTTGGTCATATTGAAAATAAATATTCTGTCCTTTGAACTAATAAAAATAGATATTCTGTCCTTTGAACTAATAAAAATGAATAATCTGACTGAAACAAAAATTGCAAACACTCTCCCCTCCTCTCTCTCTCTCTCTCTCAAAATCGATCTATCGCCCCTTATATTTGTTAGTCAATTGTTCCAAACATATATTGTATATTTTTCTTCCATAGAAGTGCTGCATGTCTCATATTTAACTATAATTTATAATAAAATTATGTAAATAAAATTATGTGTTATGTCATTTTGGAATAGCTCATCTCTTGTTATTACGTAAGTTAGGGAGGCCCAAACTCTTTCCTTAAAAACACATGGGATACACTTTTTAGATACCTTTAAATAATTTATTTGTATCACAATATACCAAAGAATAAGTAAGTTACAAAGCATGTTTTATATTCAACAAACTCTGAAATTTTCACGGGTTTATCTCGAGTACTTTACAAGAAATGAGGGTTTGAAAATGGACAATATTGCATTTTAACACCTTTTTTTAAGCAAATGAAAATGCACAACCTCGCAATTTTAAGAGCGTATAACTTAATCAGCTATGCATAAAATTTGTGATTTATTTATATTAATCTACTCTATATACTACAGGTATTACGGAAAAAGATAAAAACATTGGTTGTAAGTCTTATTATCTCAAATATAATCTCTTAAACTTGACGAAGAATGGTTTTTTCCCTTGATGAAGTCCAAATGTCCAAGGACATTTTTCTAAAAACTTATACAAGGATTCATAATAATGTAAAAATTTATTTAAAATGGTTACTTATGAGGATATTTGAAGGAATTTAGATTGTATGACAAAAAATAAGCTCTGTATAAGCAAAAACATTTTACCTAGATCAGGGGCGGATAACTCTTTAAAAAAAGGTGAAAATATCACATACCTTTTAATTTATCATAGACATAGTATAGCTTAATGTTTTATATTATTCTACCATATGTATTATATTCATTATTTTAAAAACATAAAAACTTTTATTAAAAGTGTTAAAATCTCAAATATAAACTCTTCATGAATACAAATTGTCGTAAAGTTTGGTTGATTTCAATTCCTGTTCTTTATGTCTCCTTCATGATAATCCTTCACAATTAACAGGAAACCTGATAATTAGTCCTTGTCTTTCATTAATATGAATACCTAGTTTATTAAGATCGCTAATTAATATCTTGAAAGCTGTTGAAATGTACGAAATGAAGGTTGATATTTGCTGGGTCAAACAGCCGGTTGAGGTGATATTACGTAATAATTTAGCCACACAGGTGACAGGTGATCGCCCTAGACGGTGTTACCTCGATATACCCTCGATATATTGAAAATATTGCAACTTGATTAGGAAGTCAACTATTAAAGATATTATAGAATTCGTCTTGGAACTGGCCATCTGATTGCACATGACGAAGAGTCAACGCTGTCGCTGGTGTTTTCGTGCGAGCTGTACTGAAATACACACTTTTTCGAGTGCCAATTACAGGTATATCGGGAATATTAAAATTAGAATTATTTTCTATAAAGTCTTCAATACACAGTTATCTAAATGAAAAATTACAAATTTAAAACCTTTATTTCTTTTTTTTTTTTTTCGTGAATCTTAGGTCACGCGACCATTGGCGTTTCGTAGTACCTTAACATAACTTGTTCTCTCATTGTTATATACTTGTTCTCTCATTTTAATATCTACAGTGGCGGATTTATAGGTATGGCTCCCCCTTTTTGCCACAATTATGAACAAATCTTCAGATTTCGCCCCTAAATTGGCAGAGTATTTTGGTTTATATTGGACTTTCACTTGTGCGGCCCCCCCCCCCCCCCCGCCTCCCATTTCGGAAATTCTGGATTCTCTGATATAAATACCAAAATTAATTAAAGAGGATTAAAACCAAATCATTTGAATCAAAATAGGCTCTTAGTCTCGTCATTTTTCCTTTAACAAAAAATGTCTTCCTTAAATATGAATAAATTATCCCCCCCCCCCCCCACCTTCCTTTCGCAGAGGTCTAGACTTATCTGCAATTAAAATGTAAGTTTGAAGTTGTAAACAGTGTGGTCAATGTAAACTAAATGATGAAATGATGTCTTATTTTATCGCACAATATATGTCTTGGTATTTATTACATTGAAATGTGTATTTCTGTACATAATTCTATACGACAATACGTGGAGGTCGCCCCGAGTCAGAAGAAACTCGTGTAAAATCGTATTAATAGAGCTACAAAATTTCAATAAACTATATGAAATCGTCAAATATTTAATTCATGTAAATACCAATAATTATCAATTCGAATGTAAAAATCGTTCACGGTAAGTATTAACCCACGCGCCTACGCCGTTCCTCAAATTACATCATGAATGATGAAATGAAACTTTTGAGAAATAAAACTTTGTAGATAATAGCTACGGGGTAATTTTTTCACAAACAGGACAATCATAATTACTTCTATAGACATTGCTTTCGTTATGTGTTCTCTTAATTGAGAACTTTATAATGTACGATTGTTTAATATGTATATCGATGTAATCAAATGACTCGTGAAACAATATGGCGGACCATTGTTTTGGCAAGGAGGAAGAGCTATCTTTTTATTTTTAAATGTTTGTAGTCATTTCTAGGTATATTTTCATAAAAATGGTATCAAATGAATCGGGGGAAACATACTTATCGCATATTATGGGCCGGTAGAAATAAATTAAAAACTGAAAATTATATATATATAAAACTTATGTGTGCCCGCATCGTACATCGTTTTCGCTTCGGCGATCAGCTGTTTACACGTAATGGACGTATCTACTTGAAAAACCTCACTTCACTGGATTTGATACATTCGTGACCCCGAACAACGCCAGTGAACATATCGCTTTTATGCTCATTGATTCTAAGCGCGCCGTCAATTATAAGGCAAAATAAACATCTCGCTGTACCGCCGCGGTATCGTTAGATATTTTAATGATTTTAGCTATTTTCAAATTGCCCTAATTTCTTAATTTCTACTCCAAATGAGATGAAATTTAAGAAATGAGAAGAAAACAAAATGAATATTCTAATGATATGATTTTGATTTGCATGTTAAAAATATTTCCCGATAAATTATTGATGCGAAAATTGCAAACAACGCATTTTGATTAATTTGAACTTAGTCATTTGCGATGGGCCTCACTACGTAAGTGAAGAACATCTCTTTTATCATGTAATTTTGTTGTAAGACATGTCATCTCCAAAAACACGAAAGAACATATGGAATATTGAGGTACTTGTCATGAATTGTTCCAGTTTTATTATTTCCAGTGGCTCTTTTGCTGGATCCAAAGATTTTTGTGTGTGCTTTATCTTATTATTACCTTTATCTATTTATTACTAGTTTTCATTCATTAATTTTCTATTTTTAATTTATTAATTAATCATTATTATTAATATATATTTCTAAGGCATAGGTTGATAAGGAGAGTTGGTAATTACACTATTTGAATGTCTTTTTTCAGTTCATTTGACTGCCCCAAACGATATCGAAATAAAAGTATAAGGAATAGTTTTGTGAATTCTGATTAATTTGTTTTCCGCTCTTTATTATACTTGTACATAGCGTTGTTTATCGTAGGTATGAGTCAGATCTATTTTCTATGGTCTACGGTATTTATGTACAATACCGTGAATAAAAAGGAAATGACGTGATACAAGCGGATTTCTGAAAAACGAAGAAATAAATCATTGATACTATTTATTATAATTCGGATATGAATAAAATTGAAAGTTTTTAAAAAGTACCACTTGTTGTAATGTACAATGTACATTACTTTTTTTCTGAATATATGTTTTTGAAATTGACAAAGCAAAGTCTAGTTTGAACTTTCATACCAACAGTCTATTTTCTGATTTGCCTTTTCAGTAAGTTGTTTTCAATACTTATAATATAGTGGAAAATCTATAGCTTTCAATTTTTCCGCAAACTTGGCCTCAAATTCCTCGTTCTGAGTAACAGTAAAATGATTCTTCCAGTCTCCAACAACACCTAAGAACATGAAATAAATCATTGTTCTCATTAATGAAAGTCAAAACATACTTCAGACAATACAGAAAAGAAGTCTGCCAATATTCTGAAGATTCAACTACTTAGTACAGGAACTTGATTCTGTTTTATTTAAATAGACCTCTTTCCTTTAAATGCGGAGACGTAACATTGGACGACAAATTAATTAAAATTTTCTGCAAATTTATTACGTCATAATGTGAGGAGGGAACTTTAATGAATTTTTTGCCCAATGCTACAGTTCCGCAGTTAAAGGAAAGAGGTCTATTTCGAGTTTGTTTCCATATATTGCATTTATGTATGTATCAAGTTACGAAAGTTGATAGAGATTTTGTGGAACATTTACTGGATCCTGCAATATATATAAACTTTTATGGATTTTAGACAGACAACGGGTCAAAAATTTCTTATTTAGAGTTAATATGATATTTTAATAAATAAAGATTGATAGAAACACTCAACGAATCACTCATTGCAGTAACATAGTAAATAATCAATGGAGGCTTTATCATAAGATGTTTGATTCATTGAAATCCGTCCACATTTGCCAAAATAAGTGATATTTCAGAAATTTCTTAATTGATTCAATCATATCTTTAGAGTTTTTGATACCTTTTCGGAAGAAGTTGGGCATTTGGAACTCCTTGTCATTCATTTCTTTGACATACTTTTCATAAGCCGTCAAAGATTCAGGTGTTGAGTTGGCTAGTTCACTTTTAATATTCTGAATACTACATTTGTCGTCTATTTCTTGTATTAATTCATCACTGATATCAACACCTATGAAATTCGCCACTTTACGGATCTCTTTTTGACAAACCTGGAAAAAAACCAAGATGTTAAGATGAATGTAGTATGGTGTGTATTTTCAATTACTTAAATAATCTTATATGAAGAAGAAGGTTTGTAATTTCTCAAAATACAAACGTTTTCGTTAATGTCAATTAACAATGAATTTTAATAATGACAATGCGACCATGTCATGTCAAAGAAGAGTTGCGATTCTTGTACAATATGCACATACGTTTGATGATGTCTCCCTATATTCACAAAAAGATTGTAGAAAAAAATAACTCTGAATTGTTAATAAATCGATTGCCGACGAAACCCTAATCTGCTATTTCTAATTTCTTAATTACATCAACATTATCAGAGATTGTTTTGAATTATAATTTTAATTATAATTATATATTGCATTGCTTGTACCAATCTGTGATCTCCAACTTACATGTATTTACCTTTTTCATGTCTTCGAAGTAAATTGTTAAAATATTTGGATTGTTTGATTTTGCTTGAACCATTTGTTTTTCATAGTCAAACCAACTTCCATAGGTTGTTACTGTGAAAGTAAGAATATATTTTATTAGACTTGTATTTTTGAAACATAAAACTCGTGAAACGTTTATATACATAATTATCTACTACTTAATAGTGATATCTTAAAATTTTTATGATTTATGGTTTTCATTTCAGTTATTAGCGATGCGAATGTCGTGTATAAAAGCAGAATAGGTGCACATATATTACCTTCTTTCCTAATAGCTAGGTCAAAGAATTGATCCCATGTTACTGATGAAAACTGCTTCCCAAAAGTATGGGATGATGTTGCATGATAATATAATGACACATAAACATCCTTCGGATTCCGGGAAATATGGATAATCTTCCCTCCATTTGCTATATGGTTTTTGGGGAGAAATCGATAAGGGAGATGAGACGTGAATATCCTCGGGGTCACTTCATTGTCGGCTATCTTCAGATCAGGTATAGATTCTAACAAGGAAGCTAACTGCAAAGGTCTTTTATACTCTGCTTTCTTATTTACAAGCATATGCAGAATCTGGTGAATCCAGTGAGTTCCTTAATTCAATTAAATTCAGAAATTCATGTTTTATCATATTATAATATACTACATGACTACTTACATACAAAACACATCATTATAACATACAGTTTTATAATATTTAATGATCATACGTTAATTACTTCTGTTTATACTGAAAAATATTATTTAGCAACATAACATTCTCTCCCTCATATGGCGTCTTCATTTCATAACTTATACACTAGGCCAGGTCATGCTCTAAATACGAAGGTTTCATCCTGATAGCGAGGCATCTTGCCACAAAACTATTCTCACAGGGATATATTAAGAAAGATATGAAAGAGTCATTGAGGACGTTTTATGGTCAATGTTGGGATTTTGTGCAGTTTGAGATTGACAGATACTTTGGGACCTGACCATACAAACTAACCATCTCATCCTGTTGACTATGCTTGATTTGACATAATATGTAAATATACAGACATTGGTTCACGTGCATTCCCGACGCCGGATTTTCAATTAAACAACATTTAATACCGTGAGTAGGATAATTTGACTTAGTATTCTTGTCTCCTTCATGTGCTTATATGCGTATATTTATGTATTTACTTCGACTTGAAAAGTTGTTGCAGGATTTTTGCGACGGGTGAAGCAAGCCTATTCCTCCCGGGCACCTGGTCTCACCTCGATTTAATTGGGGTTTGCCTTTGTCTGAATATGACACTATATTCGATATTGTCCTTTTATTCCATGGATTACGAGATATCGTTAACCATTCGTACTTCTTTGTTGTTTACTTGTCATTAAGACATTGATACTTAATTACATTTTTCATATTTCTGTAATAATTATTAAAAGCGTAGCTTTAAAATACGAAAGTAACTGGTGTCTCATGACTATGGCACGAACAACAATGTACCACAGTGGACATTCACAGACCACTGAAATTCAGAGGTGAGACCAGGTGCCCGGGAGGAGTGAGTGTCCCCTGTTTGGCCAGCCACACCCGCCGCGAATGTCCTTACACACAGACGAAACAACAATAATTCAACACTGTATATATAAATGAATGTGAACAAACACTGTATAGAAAGTGTCAAAGCCACATAACATCAGGAAAAAGGTATAATAACACTTAAGTCAAACCCTCCACGGGGAACTTTTTCACGAGCTCCACACTGCAAAGGGAATAAGTAATAAAGAATAAAAATAACAATATATCAGAGATGATACTTAATGCATGTACTGCGGCTATCAAAAGATGAAACAACGAGCACCTGCCTTTTCCAAAAAAAAAAAAAAATAATAAAAAAAAAAAAATAAATAAAAAAGAGAAGTAGAATATATATTTATACACAAATACATGTTTTGATATTTGTTACCACTGGGTCGATACCGATATTGGTATAGTCCCCATGGATGATCACAAGCCCAATTTCGGTGCCCCTGTACTGAACCGAAGATATATACTTTATTTTAAAGAAGAAAAGTATATTATTCTAAATTTAAATTCATGTTCTTAGATTGGTTTCTGGCGCTTACTTTTTGGTCTCTTTTGTTATTGATATGCAGAGATGGAAGTTGCCGAATATCGCCGAATGATCTGATATTTATGCAATAGAAGTATTACTTCACGAGGTCGGAATGTCGCAACTTTTGCTACATTAATTGATTGCCCATAACTTTAACTTTATATGCGGTTTATTTGAATATTTTTATGACGACTGTTTCCTAAAACCGTAGAGTATTTTGTAATACATTGCTGTGGTATTCTTTAAGGCTGCTTTATTTTTGTATTTTGCACCTCTATGCCATATGTACTCTCCTTAATATTAAAGGAATAAGATCTAGTTTTTACGTTTAAAAGGAGGTAAAATGTATCATTACGCGTAGCGAATGATGTATAAGTTTTCCGTCCTTTTCATTTAGTGGTATACCTCCATCCAACAAAAACAAATTAGATTCATTCCTTATCATTTAATTCCGTCTAAACATGTTTTATATTCTCAGGAATTGGTACGTTACGCTGCACTATTTCTCAACATCTGTAAATTTCTGCCCCGGGGGTGTGAATATTGACGTCACAGTTAAGAAAACGCGGAAAATTAGGTTGTCATACAAAAAAATTCCGTGGATGAGATATACCACAAATTTATACACCAATCAAAATGCATGTTACATGTAAGATTAAACTATTCACAAATATTTTAAAAAAAATTACCACTTTTGGGATACGTTATTAGTAGAACATTATCAGATCTATATTCCATATTTTGTATATCTTTCAATCTTTGTGGAAAGCCATTATCTCTTGTTGGAGGGAAAGGCGGGATTCCAATTCCATCTACCATAATCATATCGAAAACAATGTCTCCAAACCTGTGCTTGATTGTCGTTTGTTCAATTCCGTCTATCGACATGGTTGATTTTTCATTTGCCTATAAATGATTTGGAAAGCTTGATAATTGATTTGAAAGATGGTACAAAAATCATTTATTCAATTAAATTGTTTTCTTTTCTAATCACTCCAATTGAAAGACAATTGTCACTTCAGTTGTAACTGTGTTTTGTTCTTGTACAAGATCGTGTATCGTTTATTGCTTATGTCATTAACTTTAATGTAAGAAAATGAAAAAAAATCTTCAACGTTTTCGAGCTTTATTTATTAGAGCAAAATGAACTAGGGCGAAACAACCTAGAGTGAACGAGTATTAGGACGAAAAAACTCAGTTGTGAACTTGTTTAAGGGGGAAACAGCCCGGAATCATTGACCGTCCTGTGTCGGTACCACAACTTCATTTAAATTGGATATGTAATTTTATGATGTCTATATATGTGTGAATATTCATGATTGCTTTTTTTTTCTTGGCAGCGAAGACAATATTACATACAGCTGAGTCGGGTTTATTTCCCGTCTTCCGTCGTCTCTTTCTGTCAAAGGATATATGTCAATAGGACTGCCTTACTCTTATTTCATATAAACACTGATGATGGGTCTCTTATCCAAATGCATTCTGTTGTCAGATTTTATCAACACTCATATATCGGAATAATCTGCTACTAGTACACGATTTATTCATACAAATAAGTAACATTTCTGACATACTATTTATTAAGTATCCATTTTATTTAGGTCGTTTTGTTAACTTTTTTATTCACATATGTCGAGTTGTTTTATCAGCATTCACTTGATGGATTTTTGTGTGGATTTTGCGATTAAGAATGAGGTAATGTTCACTCGTTATCTGCAGTCACATTTAATCTATCTCTTACGTGCAACATTTCTTTCTTTCTTTATCGGTCCATGTTAATTCATTTGAAATGTGACAGCACATGCCGTATGCGGTACTTAGTAATTTTGATGCACATGAAACGCCAACAGTGATGGGTTTCTTTCTTTCTTTCTTTTTTTTTCATTATTATTATTATTATCATTTCTTACGATACAAGACTTTCTATTTAGAAAATTTTGTTCTCTTTATTCTGAAAGACAAAACACCAACAACTTGTCGGTATGCTTTGCTCAACGCATCTCATTTCCCAAAACAATGAACATGTTAACAATCAAAATGATTTCTGAATTTGAATGAGAATAAAACCCTTAGATTTGAATACTTTGCGCTTTATATAAAACCACAATATATATCGCTTTTGGTTTTATTGACTCATATTTCAATAAGTTAAAAAAGCAATCTACATTATATTTGTGTGGTAAACTGTTTAGTGGTTTAGCGCTTGGTATGGGGTGCAGGCGATCTGGTTCGATTCTCTGATTCTGTCAGTACATCGTATTTCACGTCGCAATATCATAGGAAAATTCGTGAGACAACAGTACCAAACACAGATCAATTATATGCAAAACACTACCCTAGTTCGCGGTAACACATATTTCGATTCATTCGGTCAACATTACATATATTGCTCCTGAGTTTAGGGCTGCTGATATTTGAAAATTCGAAAAAGTTGTCATTCTCCATGCCACAAAGTGTGCAAAATAGTATCCTTAACTCTGTCGTTGTAAAAGTGATTGCTAATTTCATTTCAATATTGAAAATGTCAAAAACGCTCTTGTAGTCTTTAAGATAAATTATTACCCATATAACAATATTCAATTGATTGATTGATTATTAATTTACGTCATTCCACGATTATTTCATGTATATGGTGACTATATCTGCCTGATACATTGCATACAAATTTGGACATTTGCAACGGACCCACTCGAAGCAGTGAGGGATCTTTAACGTGCCACGCCTACCATGACACGTGACCTCGGGTTTTACTATCTCATCCGAAAGACAGGACATCGGTGCGGTCAGACGGGAGTCGAACCCAGGACCTCTCGATCACGAGTCGAGCACCTGATCCACTAGGCCACACCGGCTTCGAAAATATTTAACATCAAGTATGTGTGTGTGTGTGTGTGTGTGTGTGTGTGTGTGTGTGTGTGTGTGTGTGTGTGTGTGTAGGTGTGTGTGTGTGTACTGTACAAAAAAAAGGAAAAGATTTTATTTACCTATGTGACATTGACTTCACATGTCTAGCTAGCTCATTTGAATAGTCGTCACTAGATGGTAGATTACGGCATTTATGATACCGATTTACTTTTAACACATTTTAAATCAAAATAGTTGGCACAGAAAACTAGTCTCACATTGCTGATTTAACATTAAATTGTTATCTCCGTGTCTGACATACACAGCATATGAAGATTGGGTATATAACAGTTAAGCGCTTAAATTGCGGTGCAGAAGGATTCCGCCACTTAGTTGACGAAATTAGTAACCTCCATTTTCGAGTCGCAATATGCGAAATTGTTAAAAGTGACGATAAACTCCAAGTAACCACCGACCCAAAATCTGAACTACGAAGGTTGCACACTTTTTGTATATGTCCTTCAGTCAATCTGAGACATTTCAAAAGAGTAAAGGTTTCACTATCTTCAACTTTGAATAAGACAGTAGACTGTACAACGATATTATATTACAGCATAAAAATGAGAAAAACTAACCTACCATTAACCAATACTTTTCAACATCAATTTTACGAATAAACACTTTATATTTCCTTTAAAAGTTTTAATGTCGGTCAAGTTATTTTAAGTTGTTGTTCCTTGCCGGTTGAGAAAATGTCGGGTACTACTTCATAGATATGTCACCTTTGTTATATCTGATAAGATATACGTCAATATGTATGGTTGCACTTGCATCAATCAGTACACTCTTGTCGAATCATGGGGTTTAGCCGCCGTGCACTTTCATCAAATATTAAACCCGGTGTGGTTTAGAGGATAAAGTGTTCGGCTCGTGATCGAGTTTCCCGGGTTTGACTCCCACTCTGGGCGCGCCGGTGTTCTGTCTTTCCGATGAGATAGTGAAAACCGAGGTTTCTTGTCACGGTAGGCGTGGTACGTAAAAGATCTCTCACTGTTTTGGGTGGTTCCGTTACTAAGGTCTTAATTTGTATGTGATGCACCAGGCAGATGCTGTTACCATATGCGTGAAATAGTCGTGGAGTGACGTAAAACGATATTTAATGAATTCATTTCCTTGAATTTATTTTCACATTCTACACTAAAACCCTCACTATGTGACTTCCGTCCGTGGGTCTAGCATTCCCGTGCAACTGCATGTGCAATTCGGTCTATTACAAAGCGGGGGTGCTAGAAATTTTATTTTTACAAGGAAAATTAGGAAAAATAGTCTTCAAAAATTTATGTTTTATACGAAAATAAATATATCCATCCCCACACATTGGAAACAACGTAAGTTTTCAGAGTTCCATCGCTTAGATGGATAAATATGTTTTGATTCAAATATGTCTATATAGAATGACGAAATATAATGGATTTTGAAAATCCGGTAAATCCGGAGTCTAAAATAGACACTATCAAAGTCAGTGTGTAGTGAAGACATGTGTTTGAACACTTATTTCTAATTAGACGGCAATTTTTATAACCAACCAATCACAGGCTGTCAAACTAGTCGTCTTAATTGTGTTTAGGGTGTCAGTCAAGACGAATTAACTAATCAACATGCTCAGTGTGTCCAGCATAAATGCAAACAAGCGATCACTTGCCGTCTAAGCCGAATAGACGTTATTTTGACGTTTCTATATTATTAAGAAAGGACTCGCTATTCTTTTAGCCGAACTTATTTTATACTATGTATGAAATTTTCTTGCTACAGTTACTTCTTAAGTCGGTACCATCACTTCATAGACCCCTAGGCACTTCTTCCTTCGTGTTTACGTCTAATCAATATCTCTATGCGGACTTTGTGTTACGTATCACTATACCTTATGTCAAACTGGTCACATTTCTTTTAATGTAACGTTCACTTTTTTGCAGAATTTTGAAGATAGGTGGCAAGTAGAGTTTCAGATTAGCAGTGGATACATCCATTACAATTCAGGCAGAAAATGTCCTGTATCCGTTAAAAGTGCCGATCAAACCCAGTGATGTATGAATTTCCGAATATTATACATTCTGTATATCTAAATTTTCTTAGTAGTCCGCGCATTTAAATATAATTCCATATGCTCAAATAAAATGTACAGAATGATCACGTGCAAAACACTAAACCCAAAAAGAAATGTAATAACTTGACTCCTCGAATTTGGTTTTTCAAAAACATATATATTCGTATATTAACAAGAGAACACAGCAACGAAGCCATTATGCCCAGGTATAGGTAAAAGTGCAATATACAGTAAATGTATATATATATATATATATATATATATATATATATATATATATATATATATATATATATATATATATATATATATATATATATCATTTAAAACAATGAGTACTATTGGTACCTTTCCGTTCAAAAAGGGAGCAGGTAACATTAGAAATCTACATGAAATTCAGGTGGTATCAATATCGACACATGCAACAATTTACTTTCAAGTAATGGCTAACTAGTCATGTGAATCCAGTTTCAAGAAATCATATTATTCTGTGAGGATGAACATTCTTTTTCTTTGTGTGCTTTAAAATGTTGTTGAAGTTGATGGTGGTTTTAATTTCAATATGTACATTATTGTGTTTAAGTATTAACAATACGCTCTTCATATACTCCGATGTTACTTTTTTCCATTTTTACCACTGCTTCTTATGTCTTTTTATTCACCATCACATAAATTAGTTTACTACAGAATTCCACTTTCTAATTGAATATTACAACCGTCAATCAGATACTAAGTTTACATTTTCTGTAAAATTCAAGAATTTCTTTTGTAATATGGTATTCATCATAAATCCACATTCTAGAAGACTGAGTACGTTTGTTTCACATTGTTCCTTCGACGATCCTGAATACAAAATTTTGAATCTGTTTGACTTTTGTAAGTTGTTAAAATAACAATAGTATGAAGAAAGAAATACAATTATCATGTATATGCATTCGGTAAAAATGAACATCAATATTCAGTTTTCGCTAGCATTCTGTGATAGACCTATACCGGTAAAATATATGATATTTTCTCTTGAATCAAATGGACTTTTTTTCTTTTAACTGGAAAGATATATAAGTTCTGTGTTTAAAAAAGTGTTTACGTTTGTTTTATTTGAGTGAATTGTTTCTCTGTAGTATCATATACAAATTGTAAATTTTCTTTGTGTGGATGCCCTAGTTACTGAACACGATTTAGGCATTTGTTATGTGCACATCATATATGCATGACCGAGTTCGTTAGTTTTTTAAGCATTTACATTGACTTGGTGATATTTCACCGTGAATAAAGCAAAATTTGATACGTACGGGTCGTATTTTTATATTGTGAAAGACGACGTGTGTTGTGAATTATGATATAAATGAATTTCACATTTGAAAATGACGAGCCTGGTATTTTCCAAAGGAATTATAAATGTGCTTGCTTAAATGTCAAAGATTAATACGGTTAAAATGCTGTTGTACAAATTAATAACAATTACTACATAAACATTCATAAAACATTTAGCTTATACAAAATATATAAAAATAAACAATGAAGAAATACCTATAATTTATCCGATGTCGAAGTCTAAAAGGGGAGTCTTGTGAAACCAGGTGCCCTGGGAGAGTGGGCGTCTCTTGTTTGCATAAAACAACCTTCGCAACACTTTTATAGAAAAACAAGTCAAATTCGATGAAGGTCCCAATGCACACAGGAATGTGGCAATAAGTCATTCCATCATACTCCAGAACGTCGTAATGAATCATTTTGCAAAGCGAGAGACTTCATATTCCTTTATGAGATCACCGTAGCGACCGCAGAAGAAAACAAAACAAACAAAAAAAATTAAATAAATAAAAACAAAACAAAACAACAACAAAAAATAAAAAAAATATAGCAATTTGGAATTATGATAATTATCAACAACAAAGCAACTTTCCCAGGTCTTATTAATTAATTCAACGTACAGGAACACGATCCATTATTACCTTTCCTCTCAAGCAGACCACGCCGCTACTACACTACCGAAGCAATGTCGATGGCTTCTTGGGCAATTGACATTGCTTTTGGGCGTCAATACACTGTAAATATGTCAAATGATTAGAAAGTCAGGTCAATATATATGAAGTAGAATAGGTTCAAAGAAACAACTACAATACCTATTAAATTGTACTATAACAGACTATATAAGACTAGTGTAAATTAAATTACATTTTTTGAAATTGAAATAAACCAGTTGAAGTTGGAGATAATTGCATTTCGAATGATGCATTTCATCAAGAACTTTCAATATTTTCAAGGCCAGGAAATTATAACTAATGTTGTCACAGGCTTCTTTTGTATCAAAGACACAAAACTAAAAATGCCAAAACAATATTGTATGTGTAGACAGAAAAGACTTGCTATCTAGTATCTACTGATAAAGCTGCTTAAGACTGACAATGCGTATTTTGTTTTATATTTTTGTTTACTCAGTCGTGTATAATGTAATGCATTAGCCGCACAGCTAGGGCAGAAACATGTATGAGGGTCACGTGTCTGAATGTTCATAACAGTCCTGCTCGGAACATGTCACAGAACGCAGAAAATGATGAATGAAAGCAACACAATATGAACACACAGAATGTTGCATAAAATTAAAAAATCATTTTTCCCCATTTCTTATGCACGTTCTTTACCATAAAGTGATAACGTCTGCTTGATTTATTACTAACAACGTTACATCCATGCAACAAAACAAGAAATGCCTAAGTTCTCGGGCATTTGATCTCACTCTTATTTTATTTCTCTCGGTGATTTCCTAATCATCTTCTTCACTTGGATAGATGATGGATATGCAATTAAAGTAAGTCATTTTTATACATCCATGTGAAGTTGAACTGAATGGGCAATTCCTTCACTCACCTTCACTTCTAAAATAGAAGAAATTTACAATTTTCACATTCCAAGGAAAAAACGGGGCATTTTAGCAAACTGCAACATGATGTCACCTTGTATCCTAAAAAGCAAAATGCTGTAAAGTTATTCATTACTACTCTTTCACTATTATTTGTTTCTCTCTGGTGACCAGTATATGTGATAATCAGTACACAGAGAAGAAAACATGTACTTAGTCGTATATGGAAGGTTGATTATAGATTATATATTATCTATGGTTTATCAGTAAACGACATCAATACAAAAACACAAATCTGAATAAACGACCAAACTGCCGTAAATAATAAAAATATACATAAATGAGAAAACAGTAAAACGAAAGATAAATTAATAATTAGCATGTATATTTCTAAATAAACAGAACTTTTGTCAATGCTACATTAAATGCGTAATAATAGTTATTAAAATGATATCTTTGTCATTTAAAGTTATTGGATATGCTTTTAGGTAAGGAACTGAAAGGTACAGTAAAACTACATGTACCTTTAAACAACATGTGTATGATATAAACGAACGCAAATGAAGCAAAAGCAAGCATACATTATAATGCTGATAAATGACATTAACAAATTGATATGGAGCATAACTTTATCAATGGTAACGATCAAATGGCAACAAAATTGACATGGAGCGTAATGATTTAAGTAGACATATCAATGAAAATTACATCATAAATTCAACAAAACTTATAAATAATGAGTTATTAATTCTTCAGTAAATAGAAGTGTGATAATGAAAACAATCTTCAGTTATGCTATTTACAATGCATGATCATTTGATATTGAAACATTAACAATAATAATTGCTCTGTATGTTGGAAAATATAGATAACAAACCTGAGTCTTCGGTAATTTGTAAACCTGTCCAAAATAATAATAATAATAATAATAATAATAATAATAATAATAATAATAATAATTATAATAATGATGATGATGATGATGATGATACTAATGATAAATAAAAAAGAAAGAAAGAAATAAAACATAATTTATTACTTTAACATTTAAGTAAATATGTAGCTGGGCTTAACTGATTGTTTTCTTTATTGAACTAAGTGGGCCATACTATACTAATAGGTGACCTGACATTTAAATTGAATTAAATCAGTAAAAATAAATAAATAAAAAAAAAGAAAAAATCCAACGTGTACGTCATTTCTATATCTCCATTATCAATAGACCTTTCTCCAATTTTAAACTAGAGTTGTCCTTACGGGACAAATACCCCCGCGGCAACAAAGATGAAACATGCAATTATTCATCCCAATATACATCGCTGGTATAGGTGTACTGGATGTCCTACTTGTGCATTTCGAGGTATTATCAATGGAAACAATCTTGTTTGTGCGCACTATGGCCTTTAACTTAAAGATATAGTCTTGTTTTCAGGTCATTGCACATCCTTGGGTGATAAACAACAATTGTAAAAAAGGTCTTCCGTAACAGGAAGAAGTTATGGCTAAGAATAGAATTCTTACTGTGTGCATTGTGACATTGGGTTTAGAAAATAACACACCCTTATGTCATAGACAATAATTGTATAAAATAGTATCCCCCTCCAAATTAAAAGGAAGAAGTTGGAAGACTTGGACAATGATTCTGGCTGCGTATGTACTGTGGTCTTGACCTTGATGACATGACCTTGGTCCAAGGTCATGCCACACCGTTGGGTCATAAACATCAAGTATTTGAAATTTGATCTCCCTCCTAAGCAAAAGTGAGAAGTTATAGCCCGGAAAGCTTCCCTGGACAGACACAGATACAGACAACACGCTCCATACAAAGTAATACACACTGTTGGATTATGGAAACCAATGGTGTGAAATGTTATCCAGATCCTACATAGAAATAAGGAGCTATGACCCATACAAGAATTTTAAAAATGCGTGCACTGTGATCTTGACCTTAGAGATATGATTTTGAATCAAGGTCATGAACAAACATTGTGTGAAATATCTAAATCTAACCTGGAAGTAAAAGGGTATAGTATATACAAGGATTCCGACTATATGTGCACTGTAACCATGACCTTGAAGATATGACCTTCGGTGGAGTTCATGACACACCATTTGACATGAACAACAATTGTGTGAAATGTTATTCAGATCCACCATAGCAGTAAGGAATTATGGACTATACAAGGATTTTGACACCTGTGCACTTTGACCTTGACCTTGGAGATACGATCTTGAGTCAAGGTCAAAACACATCCTTTTGACATGAACAAAAATTTATGAAATATTATCCAAATTCAACCTGGAAGTAACAAGTTAAGGCATGTACAATGATTTTGGCAATATGTGCACTGTGACCATGACCTTGAAGATATGACAATGGGTCAACGTCATGCCACACCCTTGTGTCATGTACAATAATTGCGTAAAATGTTTTGAAGATCCAACATAGCATTAAGTATTTATGGTTTCATCCAAGTGTGTATTGTGACCTTGACCTTTGATATATATTCTTGAGTCAAGGTCATGGCACACCCTTCGGTCATGGACAACAATTTTGGTCATGTATGTTCTGTGACCTTGATCTTGACATTGTGTCAAAGTTATGACTTGCCCTTGGGTCATGGACAACAATTTTGTGAAATATTATCCAGATATGATAAGGGGATAAGAGGTTATGGCCCGGACAGCGTTTATTTGCTATATGTGCACTGTGACCTTAACCTTGAAGATATGACCATGAGTCAAGGTCGTCTAACACTCTTTGGTCATGTACAATAATTGTTTGAAATATTAGCCACATCCGACAAGGGAGTAAGAAGTTATGTCCTAGACAAATGTGAACAGACTGACAGAGAGACAGGGTAATTCGTATAAAGTTGGGGGGGGGGGGGGCTAAAAAGAGACAAACCACATTTTGCCGGAATTTTCATTGTGACGTTAATGCTTGGATTGTAACGTCACAGTAGTATGACGCAAATCTATGCGGTAAAACTTCATTTGTCCGGCATTGCCCCTTACACCATGTAAAATACGTAAAAGGTCTACTTGGATGTTCACAGTTTTACATTTTAGTAACACATGTTCGCAAGATATGAGCAAGAGTATTAACATTTGTAAATGTATCTCTGTAGTTATAAAAATGATTTCTCATGACCTCCATGACATTATTGAAATTGTTGTAGGTTTCATTGGTACCTTCAATTAAGGGACACAAAGTAGGAATATCAATATGAAAAAATGATGCAAAACAGAAGTACAAGCACCAGCGATTTACCAATAATATACATATTTCTTTTGAAATTACATAGCCATCGGACGAGATGGCCAATAGCGCATAGAAATGAAATGTTAGAAATACTTTCGACCTTACAAGGGCATTAAGCCGGTGTTATAGAGTAGTTTTCCTCCTCCCCCCCCCCTCCCCGGGATATGGTACTGACCAGTCGTGTTCAACCGATTTTGCCTGATACTTGTTGATGACGTTACATTTATAAAGTATTCAGTGAATTTCTGATCATTTCACCCGGAATTATTATATTTCCGAAGCGTGAGGCAACACTTTTTCATCGTCATATCGCACTAAATATATTATGGCGTCACGACATTACCAATAGCATGTGTTTCTATAGCAAGTGGGACCGTGAGGTTGCATTATGTCAGAATAAAGGACTTCGCCACCACAAGGAAAGAAAACGTTTTCCTGCAAAAAAGACGTAAAGAACGATGAAAGTTTCATATGACGCCATAAAGTTGCTATCGTTCAACGTCGTTTCTAACTCATAGTACACAAGCGCCGCCTAATGGATGATAACGGGACGGCTTAGCCCATTCTTATATTTATCATTTGAACATTTTAGCCATTTTTCCGGAAGGGGGGGGGGCTATAACAGGAGAGGTACTTTGTCAGGGCAGGGTAAATGCATGGATTTCTGACTACATAACGTTAGATTCGACCACATATCACTATACCATTTATTAATTTTCTTGCACCAGATGCGTATGTCTACATCTTACCAAAAGGGAGGAATAGAAAAGTAAAAACTATCTAGAAAGGAGCTATTTATGAGGGAGTAACTTCATTATATTCGTTTCAGTTCGGAATCTCTGCACTCCCTGCGGATGGACCATACACTTTGACGCTGATTTAACACAGAACTATAGCTCATAGTTTATATAATAAAAGGAAATATTGTGTATAACGTCATATACAGACAAATGCCAACCTCAATAAAATCAGGCGACAATATCGAAAAACTGGCATCATTCTGGAATGCCAACGTGTGACGTCATGTTGGAAAATTCGTTTTTCAAACGTTACATTTACATAATCGTTTGCTTCTTTGACAGCTAGAAACCTCCCGAGACATCGAATGCGTAAATTCTCGAACCGTACTTAATAGATTGAGAGATACACACTCCGTCCGCGAAGTCCCGTTATCTGTCCTTTATTCTGAGTTTTACCCGGATTTGCGATGTTAGCCATGTGTATAAAGCATCTTAGTTTCAAGAGAGATCGGTAATGGCAAACGAGAACATTTCATTGACGTCGGATTTATTCAGCACGCCACGTCGATGGATGGTGGATAAAGGTCAGAAGGAACTCTACGAGATCGCTACGAGATCGAACGTCAGCATGTCACTCATTTCATCCACAACAACAGGATTGGTTTCCGTCTGCGCCGGGATATTGCAGGCCAACACTCTGCATCGTTAGTAGCTATATACAGAAACCGACCGTTGAAGTGCTACTCTGGCTTGTGATGTCACCGGATTTGTCTCTCATAGAACATGGCTGGGAGAGAATGAAGTGTCGAATACATCAAGAGCGAAACGTCTCACCTACTTTTACATTCTGAGGCAATCTACCCTATGTTTATGTTGGAAAATTTACCAACCATTACCATAATTTTACGTTCAAAGTCGCCTAGGTGTTAAGCAAACATCAGTGCAAATGGTGGTATTTCCCGCTATTAAGCTTGTAAAACATTTTCCCCAGGCCTTTAATTTCAGTGGCTGTCAGTATTAACCATAAAGGAAAACTGTTTCACTTGTTCATTATATAGACAAAAGAGATACAAAATGCAACATCTTATTTTGTCCATGAATCGATAGATTATATTGCCCAAATACACCATTTCTTTTTCGTTTAGTATATATGTGAAATATCTACAAACTTATCTATAAATTCTGATATATTTCCAATGACAGAGAAGATTTGTTCCGAACTGCTTATGTAATAATATAATTCCGGTGAAGTGGCCAGATAGTCTTTCGGTTCTGTGGTAGTTTCAGACTGTTTATAAACCACTCCTATCATAGATATCGCAACCCCTAGAGCACTTAACTCAAATCTACCAAAATAGGTCCGATCAAGGTTAAAGGATTCATCCCATAGCAAAAAGATAAGAAAGATTTCGTCTCCTTGGAACACAGTCTTCAAGTATTTTAGAGCATCGAACGTCCTTATTGCGCCTCACCTAGGCACTATCACATGTGTTAAGTTCTGAATGGCATTTAGAAGTGTTTCCCTGTCTAGGAATTGATTGAATCCGATGATTTCCGAAGGGGTATCAGTGAAAGTTACCACAGCTGTGTTGATAGTATTATTATTATAATACTCCACAATTTGATACACAAATTTCACTATGTTTTCATTATCTTCATCTGTCAATGATCATGGTATGAACGAGAAATACGACATCTGTCAACAAAGTATAAAATTATACCACGGTTTGAAGTTGATGCTTGTTCACTTAACCCAAACACCTTTTAAAAACTGGATAACCATACTAAATATTAACCATAAATAGAATAACATGTACACATATAAAGAGAAAATCAAAACTGTTGGTCTAAATAGATACTATAAAACAAAATGCTAAACTTCCCGTTATAACTCAGTCCCTAAACATACTCAGATTAAGTTAACTAGATATGTCGAATTCGGACAAAACTTTAATATTGGCTAGTCCAAGAACCATAGCTAAAACCAAAATCTCTTTTGTACTTTTTTTTTTACATAGATATTGATCGGAATCATGAAAATCTGACTTTTCGATTAAAAAGTCGAAAACTAATATACAAAAGAAAGAACACTAGATAAAATTAATAAGCTAATAAATATGAAACACACACACACACACACACGCGCGCGCGCGCGCGCACGCACACACACACACTAAACAAAAAACAAAACGAAAAGAAAGGAGCCATCCTCGCCAATTTACGTATTTATATAATGCCCGCGCATGACGAAGTAATCCGCATTTTCTATGCATCTCACAATATGAAAAATCATGGCATGTTTGAATGAAAACAGTATTTTTCATTTTGCAAATAGTATGTTTGATTTAAAATAACTTCATTATATATATATTCATAAATAAATAAATTCATAATTTCCACCCTCTGGATGCTTCTATTTTGTATGTCGTAATTCAGAATTTTAATGAAAATAAAAAGATGCATATACGTGTATTACTTTAATATTTGATACATTTATATTTTGATATAGATGTATCTATAATATCAACAGTGAATTGATTAGAATACGATGCATGATATGTCTGTAAATAGAAAATTAGAAATACAAACTAAAAACGGTAGAAAAACAAAATAAAACAAACAAATTAAAAGCAAAACAAACACAATCAAACAAAAATAAGAAACAAAGCAAAAGATCAACAAACTTCATAAAGAAAGAAAATTATCGATTAACATTAAGGTAGTAACAATATCTCCTGCTTGCTAGCAACACCAGTCACATATACCCAGTAGAACAAGTCAAATTTGAATCACTGATATACATACCCGTGGAACGTTTCTAATTCACCTGAGTCTAATCTCTCGTCCCGTTTCTTGTTTTCATACATTTGATAATTAATTCCAATGAAGATGATATGATTAAAGTGTGATTCATGTACGAACACAATGATACAATCTACTGTTTATAAAACTGTTTCAGCATCAGCAGTAGTAACAATATTGTTTGTGTCAAGAATAATAATATTTTATGTACACTTCTATATCCTATATGTAATAGTTAGTGTTCTAATAATGGTGAAATGAATTTATTAATAATCTTTCTAACAATTAATTCTTAGCAAGACATGAATATAAGGAAATTAATCATAGCATACACAAATACACTCGAAAAACAACGCATTCAATACAAGAAATATTACACAAAAATATGTCAGGTGAGCTAAGAAATCTTAGGTCTGTATAACGTTTCGAACCAAATCATATGCAGGAAAAAAGCTGAATATTTGAATAGGACATTCTACAATAACATACATTGACTAGATTTATACATGTATTTTCAATGCAGACTCACTTTTAGGCACAGACACCAAATGTATAAATTTATCTCGTTTGAGCAGGGCGAATTAGAAAATAAATTACTTCACCTGAAGGGGCAATTCTGTAGGTGGCGTCTGTGTTTTCCCGCGAAAGTTCGGCGGGAATTCAGTAGAGTTTATTGAGATAATCACTCGGTTCGACAGCGCTCAACTGAACAGTTGTTTGGCTTGTTTTAAACAAGAAGTTCATGGATTCGCCTCTTAAGTGAAATTGAAAACTGAGTCTCAGTGCAAATGGCGCTTTGAGGGGAACAAGGTAGTGATGGAGGCTGGGAAACTGTGCGACAGTACAAAACTAACCCGTCGCTAGTGATTCCTACGACGAGTCAAAGATTAACAAGGCCGAGGCCAGTGCTATCAAAACGAAAAAGAATAATGCATCTAAAAAGAAGTTTAAACCTGCTACTGATTCTAAACCTAGCGATGTCCAGTTTGTTTCTATGCAGCGGCCCTTTCGTGCCACCCCCCCCCCCCCCGTCATGGTTCGGTGACGCTCAGGCATTCCCTTGGTCAGGAGGTTCAACAGACCGGTTACAACGTAAACAAACCGGACCTTGTTTTGCACGCAGCTTATCTCAGCATTGGCGATCAGAGTGTCCCTTCTACCCAGAAAGCAACAGAACAGCAAAGGCTAAAGCAGAATAGTGACAATAAAGATGAGTATTCATTGTATTGTGATTCTGTAAAATATAATCTTACACATGATTATTTTGAATACGAAGAGGGTCAAAGTGACATAATTGTCAAGGATAGGCTTTAAAATCACCTTCCGTTTTGGAAAGATATTCAAACGTATGATTATATTTTGGTTGTTATTGAGAATGGGTATCGAATTCCATTTTTCTCTACTCTTCCGACAGCTGTATTGACAAATAATAAATCTTCACTCAGGCATAACGCATTTGTGTTGAAAGCTATTCACGATCTTGTATTTAGGGATTTAGTTGAGGAGTGTTCACATAGACCAACAGTGGTAAATCCCTTGACAGTTTCAGTTCAGAAATGGAAAGAAACGTATATTATTAGATTTAAGGAATGTAAATAAACACTTATGGAAAGCTTCTGTTAAATTTGAAGACATTAGAACAGCTCTGCTTTTTATTCCTGAACGTTCATTTTCTTCCAAATTCGATTTACATTCTGCTTACCACTATATAGAGATTTACGAACCACATAGAGAGTACTTAGGGTTTCATGGGGTATTAACGGAACTGAGAAGGTTTTTTTAAGTTCACTGTATTACCATTTGGACTTAGTTCAGCTTGCTATATCTTCTCGAAGATAACCCGACCTTTGATTAAAAAGTGGAGGAGTGAGGGCAAACAGGTACTAATGTACTTAGATGATGGACCAGGTTCTCATTCAGACAAACATCAATATTACAGAATTGCATGTGAAATTAAACAAGATTTGATTAACAGCGCATTTGTACCTAAAGTTGAAAAATCCATGTGGTTGCCATGTCAACAGGTTGTTTATTTAAGATATTTTATAGATATTGAAAATGGTATTATTAATATACCACAAGAAAGGTAAGAAAAGGCTAAAACTGCAATTTCTGAAATAGAACTTTCTATATAAGTGCTCTGAAGATGACATAAAATGCTGGACTTTCTGATTGACAATATATATATGTTGTGTTCGGTGACCAGGTCTTCCAACAAACCATCGGAATCCCTATGGGGACTAACTGTGCTCCTTTGCTAGCCGGTTTGTTCCTTCCGTCGTACGAAATTGACTTTATACAAAATCTTATAAGTCAAAATAAGAGAGCAATTGGCCTTGTCCTTTAATTTTACATTCAGATATATTGATGATTTACTATCTATAAATAACAAAAACTTTGGTACATAAGTTTTAATTGATTGATTGATTGATTTTTGTTTTACATCACACCACGAATATTTCACATATATGGTGACGGCATCTGCCTGATGCGGAGCATACAAATTTTGACCTTTGCCACGGACCCACCCGAAGCAGTGAGGGATCTTTAAAGTGCCATGCATACCACGACACGGGGCCTCGGTTTTTACTGTCTCATCCGAAAGATATGACACCGGCATGACCAGAGCGGGACTGGAACCCCGGCCTCCCGATCAGGAGTCCGACGCGATACCACTAAGCCACGCCGGCTTAGATACATACGTACATACAATATATCCAAAGGAACTTGAAATTAATGACACTACAATATCCAATTCATGTGCTTCATATTTAGATCTACTTATTGTTGTCGACCGAGATGGTAAACTTACTACTTCAAATTATGACAAACGTGATGACTTTAGTTTCCCCATTGTTAACTTTCCATATACTAGTCGCAAAATTCCTTTATCACCTGCGTACGGTGTTTATGTATCCCAATTGATTCGATATGCGCGAGTGTCATCTGAGTATTGCCCTTTCATTTATCGAAGCCAATTACTAGGAGAAAAGTTACTCAAACAAGGATATGAGATATCACGACTTATGTCAACATTCCGCAGATTTTGCGGTCGTTATAAAGACCGTATTTGCTCATATGATGTATCGTTGTCTGACATGTTGACTTCCTTATTTCACAGTAACTAAACCATCTGTATTACCTATACTATATAGCAGTATTCTTACTGCTTATGACATATACTTATTTTGACTACGACTGTGCCGTTTCCTAATTCTGTGACAGCGAATAATACTATTTGGCGTATACTTATGGCATCACGACGGGTGTGACCGGTCGGCAGGGGATGCTTACTCCTCCATGGCACCTGATCCCACCTCTGTTTTGACAGAGGTTCGTGATTGTTTATATTATATTTACATATGTATTGTCGTGTTTCTTCGATTTCGAGTTCTGGATTTCGGAACAATATCTTGGATTTGTACTATACAAAATTTAAGTTAAGTGTATGTCAGAACTATTGCCAGCTTTATATTATATCTATGGCATATGTGGTGGGAAACATGGTTTATATCATGACAAAATCTTTGAGCATAGATATTTTGAAAGCAGATGGATGGAATTTTGCTATTACTCTTACTGAATGTAGTTTAGATCAAATTAAATTTTGGAAAGAAAATATTGAAAGTGTAAATGTAAAGAGTTTAAAATCAGATTTGAGCTGCCACAGTATTGTGTACAGCGATGCCAGTGGCTCTGGCTATGGTGGCTATATTGTAGAAAATCCCAGCGGTATCGCATATGGGATGTGGCCAGATGTTGAGAAAATGCAAAGCACCACATGGCGGGAGTTGACGGCTATTGAAAGACTGTTAATATCCGTGAAAAGACTTTTAAGAGAAAAAAATATCAAATAGTTTACTGATAACAAAAATGCAGTATCTGTTGCCGAAAACGGGAGTGTGAAAACAGGTTTGCAAAGCATAGGGTTAAAGATTTTCAAAATTTGTTTGATACAAATACTTCTTTACATTTGGAATGGATACCAAGTACGGAAAATGAAAAAGCTGATTAGATAAGCAAGTTCATAGACTACGGTGATTGGGGTATATCTGTTGAGGTATTTGAAAATCTTTATTCCCTTTGGGGTCCCCATGAAGTAGACATTTTGCTTCTAGCCTTATCTGCAAGCTACCTATATTTTTCTCCAGATTTTGGACAAGTAAAGCAACTGGTATCGAAGCATTTACTGCCGATTGGTATGGTGTAAATGGCTGGTTTGTACCACCTGTGTGTGTGTGCCTAAAGTGATTAGGTATTTACAGCAGTGTAAAGCTTATGGAATATTGATTGTACCGAATTGGCCTTCGGCTAGTTTTTGGCCTTTGATTATTGATGGAGATAATTTTATTAGTGATATCCAGGAGCTTCCTACTTTGAAAAAGCGAATTTAGTAGCAGATCTTATTTATGAAAGTAGAGCACCGGATACAGTTAAAGGATATTACAATGCATTTATGCGTTGGAAGCAGTGGGCGCGTTTGAATGGAATTTCGGAATCAGATTGCTTACCAGCTAAGGCATTCAGTGAAGCTCTTTACTTAGCATGCTTAGTACAACAGTGTCAATCACCCAGTCCCGTGCATCAAGCGTTTTATGGAATCAAATGGGCTCACAGTTTCATTGGGATACAGTCGCCTACAGATTCAGATATAGTGAAAAATGTTTTCTGCTAAAAGATGTTTGTCAATTTCTAGAAAGAAGAAAGAACCTATCACACCAGATTTATTAAAGCTGGCCTCTAACCATAAAAGTCCGAAATGTTTCGAAATGTTTTTACGGGAGCGAGGTCGACATAGGTCAACCTCGCTCCCGTATCTTTTGTGAATACTAAATGAACGTCTGACCGAAATGCTCTCGCTTACTGTATAAAAGAAATGCGAAATCTACAAACCGTGGCGGCGACCTGAACGAACTGCTGTACAAAACGTATTTTTCCTCACTGTGCACTTTACATAGATATTTAACACTTACAGCTCTAGACGGATTTATTTATTTACATTTTTACATTTATTTAATTCCTTTACAAAAATTTAGTTATGTGTCTATAATTTGATTTTTGATTGATCTTATACAATACTGATGTAAGTCTACATGTATAGTGTAAACATGCATATGTTATTGCATTTCATAACATGATCCACTGCAGATAGGAGACGCAAGGGTCTTGTCTGACTATACCGCTTCTTGCCTTATCCCTTAAACCCGTCTTCCATATTCTACCCGGGTGGCATTCGCCCAAGTTGCCCTCAAATTTACTTTTTCTCTGCATCCCACCCCTTCCCTCATTTCTTCTCCTTCCCACCTCACCTCAAAAATAAAATGAAATTCGAAATAATTATATAGCATTCCCAAGGACACTTTCTTGAATTCAGAGTGTTCGATTATAAGTATTTTTACATTTACAGAGACAGAAAAGATTGAGAGAAGGAAAAAATTAATTGTTCTTCAAACAACATATGTTCTTTTTACCTAGTCTTTCCTTGGGGGGGGGGGGGGGGGGGGGGTATAACAGTGATGGATGGGCAAGAAGCTCCGCAATGTTTTGTATAATTTTATGAATGGGGTTCCATGTCAAGTCGAACAGTTACAAACAAACAACATTATTGCTAATTTTAATTAATATATGATTTTCAAACATTTTTCGTTCTCTTAACACCTGCGCCTTCCCCTTCCGCTTTTTGCACCTTTTTCAGGCAAAAAAGCGTTCGGTCGTTACGTCCGTCAGTATGTACCTCCGTAATTCTGCAGTGCAAAATAACTTTCAATAAAATGTTGTTACAGTTACCAAAATTCAACAGTAAGTATATCCCCTAAGCGTCATCATGTGACCCGGGGGTAGAACATTGACAGCTATATGTTTATTTGCAGCTGGGGCATTCGTGTTTCAAAAACGCAGGTTGTTTAGCTTAAAAAAATGTTTCTAGTTCTTGAATTTGTATGAGCACCGTACTACCCCGGAAATAACAATATATATAATCACAAAAGTGTCATATAGTTTTCTCTTTCCGTACTATTAATGATGAAAAATGTTTGTAATTGAAAATAAAATAAAACAAAATAAAATAAATTTAAATTATACCTTTGTGAATCCAGACGTCAGAAGAGTCCTATAATTTACAAATAACATTATTCAGTATGCACCCACTATGTAGGATCGTGCACAGAATCTTGTGTATAACTTTGAAGATTTCGTCTTCAATCTATACCATTTCCTGTTTGTATGTTACTTATTCGAACACTCCAAAAGATATGTCAACAAACGGATTTGTAAACTGATGTGTATTTTTTTACAGTAAAGTATACATGTATAAATAATATTATGCTTTCCAAATGTGTGGTCTATTGTGGAGTATTGAAATTTGGCTCTTGTAATTTGGAGAAAGGATAGTATTACCTGAATATCATAAGTTTTCAAATTACCTATATCTTATTGGCCTTTTTACATTTGCTAGGAGAGGGTGGGTTCTTTATAAGTACAACTGAACACATGATAATATTTCTGCATTATGATATATGTCATAACTGGTCATATTATAATATCTAAATAACTAGAGCATATAATATAATTTGTTGGTTCAACTTTAAAATTTGTTTATTTACGTTAAGCACGGTTGGGTGGGTGGCCTTTTCACGGCAAATGCATACAACATTACAGTATCATGTGATCTTTTGTTATAACTAATTTTGTGTTATGTTACTATGAAACAAAAAAGGAAATATATTGAGATAATTACATGCACTTCTGTTTGTGACGCCATGTTGCCTTTGTCGTGTCTTCGATGAAATGTCACGGTTTCATGACTACGCCTATTTCTTTTATACCGTGGGAGAAAGCTCTGTTCGAGCATTTGGGTCAGACGTTCATTTAATATTCATAAAGCATACGAGAGTGAGATTGCCCTAGGTCAACTTCGCTCCCGTAAAAAATTTTCGAAACACAGGCTTTTTATGATGAGAGAACAGCTTTAAGTAAAATGTATGATAGATTGTTTTGTGAAGGTAACTTAATGAATCAACGAATAATTTGTGCTTGTTTAATTTCTTATGCTGTTTTTACGTGTATCTGAATTGCTTCATCTTAAATTAGGTGATGTTGAATTGAAAATTATGCATATAATTGGGACTGGGTTGTTTTATAATTTATGTACGTACACGTTTATATATTCTTTTTAGAAATTTAATATTTGGAAATATATTTAAGAAGGAAAGAAGAGGAGTTACTGGCTCAATTATGTGGCAGAAGTCACCATGTAGCTATACAATACATGAATATAAATAATATACTAGAACATATAACACATTACAAAAATATTTGATTGTAGTGCAATTACGATACCGACTTAGGACGGTCATTTAATTTGACAAAAGCCAAACAAATGGTGTGGTTAACCGGTTTACTGGCCCACCTTCACTTAAATAAAATGTGATTGTGTGATGAAATGATGAACATTATGATGATATGATGTGCATATGACGGGGACGATTACTATAAGATGTAATACTGTGATGAACACTTTGAAGATTGAATGTAACGATGAAGACAATTATCATGTTATGTAATAAATCTGAGCGCTTGTCGCGATTAATACACTTTATATTGTGTGTTACTTTATTTTTCTGTATGATAATGCAGTATTGTGTAGCTCAGGAGAATAGCTGCGAAGAATATGTGCCACATTATTTGGAAGGCAAACGTAAAACAAAAGGTCAAACCGGACATTGTCGATCCAGAAACTACTACAACATTATCTATAAGCAAGATATTTGAATAATTTGTTGATAATTTTCATTTATTTTACACATACTTTGAATGAAGTAAATTAAAGTGGTATCACCGAATTCTATAAACGTTTAGGTTGTAGCTTGTTACCTTTGGGATCAAGATCTAGATCAATCTCATTGATAAGCTCAGGCATAAGCATACAGGCAGAATTATAAAATAAGGCATTCTTTGAATATTTCTTATTATGTATAAGTTGACATTCTATAAAAAAAATTCTATAAGATGTTAACAGACACTGAGGTTAACAGACACTGAGGTATCTCTTTGTGATTATGCATAGATATAGCTTGTGATCTTTGGAACAAGATTTACGTCACTCTCATTGATCATTCATGCGAGAAGAATTATAAAATAAGGTATAATTTGTATAGTCAGACGTTTTATAAAGCAGTCATTGCCATTCTTCTGCGTTGATGTATATTTTCTTTTTTAAAAATTGAGATTAAATCGTATACAATTATTTTACTTTAATTTTTTATCATTCACATTCGTTGAGTAGGTACTTATATTTCTTTAAAAACTTAAAGTGTAGGATAGATCTAGTGAATTTTAAAACATATGTACAGGTATAAGTGTATGATGCCTTTGATAGTAATGTATTTTGTATATTATGTTGATTTATCACGGCATATTTCCGTCGTAGAGGGTTTCACGTGAAATTTGTTACCTTAAAGCTTAGAATAGGATTTAAAGAGTGAGTTATTTCATAATGAACTAAATCTCTTCATGGTTTCAAAACTTCAAATATTTTTATGATATAAGAATTCCAACCATTCGGTCACGAGCGACACTGAAGAGACATAATTAAGTTGTCGAAATGCGAATCTTGGTACACCAAATTAGAAGGTGTAAATGTTTTATATTTATTCATATCTCTAGATTCTAGATTTACAGATACTTGTTGTTTTTGTTCTACATCAAAACGCAACAAAATGTTTTTGTCACGATACCCATAATAATAATAATAATAAGAAAAAAAAAAATAAATAAAAATATAATAATAAAATAAACTAAATCGACGACAAAGTAACTCATTGTAAAATGCTAAGATACCGAGCTCAAATCTAATGAATAACGGAATATACGAAAGTAATCTTAATATTCATCAGCTTGATATAGACTGCGTGAGGATGTTATGTTGACGATAGATGTTATCGTAAATGTTATGTCAATTATAGGATATGCCGCAATTGTCCATATGTTATCGTTTAATCTTGATCTAACTTAATTTGATCTCGCATCGCAAAATTAAATAAAACGTTTTGAACATTGGTTTTGTAAAAAGTATTGTAATACGGTATAAGAAGCGGAAATATATATACACGACAAAAAGTTTTAAATGGGCATTGAAGCAGTGTTTACAAAACAGTGAATGATGAGTTTTCACTTTTTGCAAAGTGTAACCCCAAGTGGAACAAGAGTCCACGGTTATGCTTTACCCTGAATCAGATTTCTTCATCTTTTATCTTTGAAATTACATATTCTTTTCATTTCCAATAATATTTTTATATTTTCATTTCATTTAAATAGTTCCGATATGAAAATCGCATTCAATATAGCGACTATGGTATTTTCAGCCGAGAAAATCAAATGAAGCAGTCAATTCTTTGCCGGTATGCTCCTCAATTACAGTCACTGTAGATTCCGTGTATCTAAACTGCATCGTGACTATAAAATTTCGGTCTTTACCTAACGAGGTATCTGGGCTTTTAATAACGAGGTTTCCCACTTTGGTGCAGTGCCTTACATGCCTTGGCGGTGTTGGCGCAGTTGTTACGTACACCTCGAATGAAAAAGATGTTTGATCAGGTTCAGCTGGACTAAAGTTCTTCATAAATTCTGATTCGTTTATTATGATTTCCGTACCGGCTTTCACGATGACAGAAAACCTGTCGTAACATTTTTTCTTTCCGTCACTTGTTGTGAATAAAAGGTCAGCTGGATCAAGTTCTGGATCATAGTCTTTGACAGTCTTTATTCCATACGTATACCTGCATACCCTTGAATATATAGCATCCGGGTTGTAACCATAAAGGACTGCTCCTTTCAGAACTGCAAGCCCTGCTTCTTTTGGAACTACAATTTGTATACTTGAGTTTTGTTTACAAGCAACATTTCGTACGATATCTTGGATCATAGGAGATTCTGAGAATCCACCAATCATTATAATCATATGTACATTTTGCAGCATTGGCTTTTCTAAAAGCTCGGTTAAAATTGTCTTCAGTTTGCTCCTGGATTCATCATACAGTGATATTGCTATTTCAGGTGTCATACTTAATTTATCCCAATTCCAAATGATTTTTCCTGCATATTCTGTAGGAATATCTACTTTCTGTGATGCAGTGACTTGTTTAAATGTATCCTCGATTGCAATCGGTGCCTTGAAAGTAATTTTCTTCTGTAAATTTGGAAAAATTAATTTCTTTTTCATTTCAAAATCTCGCAAAAGTGCAAGTTCGTCGTATTTATTATCTGTGACAAATTTCGTCATGATTTCTTGACCAATGATGTCAGACAACAGATTGAGGAAGGCAGCATCCACCTGTATTCCACCCCCATCACCGCCGTTTGCTTTGTAGAGCTCTTTTATCTTTCTGTCTTGTAAAATCTCATGCACAGCTATATCTACCGTTCCTCCTTCAATACAAATAGTAGGTATTAATTATAATTAAAATTACGGTATTTGCTTATCCAATGTATTTGTAAATATAAACAATCACACAGAAAACATATTACAACAACGTTCGCTATTACACTGTGGTGGATCAACTGAAAGTAATTGCAAGTCACTTTGAAAATGCAAATGGCAACGTCACCAGAATATTAATTAAATTCTTAAATTTTCGAAGCAATCCTTCCCTTCTTCGGAACAAACACTTAATACATTGAAAGACCACTACACACAAATAAAACGCACACACACACACACACAAATGCTATATACAATGCACTATGCTACTTGAACAATAAAATTCTTAAGAGCTTCATATTACTAGTTGTTACTAGACACAATAATATTCTCATTTATTTCTCATAACCACATTAATGTCCTCTGGTTTCATGATTTATGGTTTGGATTTATCCATCATTTTTACATTATAATTTCTTCTCCCAATTAGTGCCTCAGTCTTAAGCGGAGAAGATAAAATGTATAAACTAGCGTGGTTCAGAAACACCAGCGGTTTCTATGTCTATACTATATATTTTGCGTTATTTTTACATTTGTAAAACCGTGTAGATTAACGTTATTATTAAAATTTTAAAAGAGAAAGTGAGACATCTGACAAAGCTATATGACAAAAATCTTCAAGGACATGCACACAAAATATGATAATAGTGAAATATACACGGAAAGACATTATTAAGATATTCGATTGTGATGCGGTTACCATGCAGACTTAAGACGGTCAATTGAAGTAACAAACGTCATTCAGTTAGTGTGGTTAACCGGTTTACGGGCGCCCACATTCCCACTCACCGCGAAACCAACACAATCAAATCAATTAAAAGTTTATAAATAAAAATCCTCCATATAGAGAACAAGGATCGACAGGTTTCTCAAGAAGGGAGGTCATAAAAACTTTATAACACACGAAAAATTTATAGAAAAATACGTTGCTATCAAAAATATGTAAGGAGACATCAACATAAGTAAACCGTGCTCTGCTCTTCTATAAGCTAACTCAGATCCGTAATCAATAGGATTTCCACAAACAGTCAGAGGGGACGAGGATCAGAACCTTGCTTCCTCTGAAAAGGTTTGAACACTCTCGTCATAGAGTACCTATCATCCTGTTAATTAGCGTGCAACGCTCAAGCAAAAGTCTGCATTGGATTGTAGAGAGACCCAATACAACCCCTATGGTCTTAGCGATTATCTCTGGATCATACTGTCGATGATGAAGGCGTTCAATACTTTTAGAACCCGCCGATATGATATTATCAGAACCTTAGACCCTCCTTAGTTTTGTACACTTAATCACCGTAGAAATTGGGATGGAAAATTCCACTGGAATTACAAATTAACGTTAAGATGCTATTTCAGTTTATTGTCATTATTTTGAAATTGCATTATATGCAATACTTTTGGGTTAATTTTGCCAAAGTATTACAAATTATTCTAAATATCTATATAATGAAAAAGGATGTGATAAGTTCAATTACAATAGTGATATTTAAGTGATCGGCAACCATGTGTTTGAAAACTATATTACTGATCATATAAATTTCCATTAAACAAAGTCAACACTTCTGAGGAAAACACGTTTCAATTACTAAAATATTAAACTTATTTATAGCAATATCCGCAGAAACATATATAATAAACTTAGATTTCCTATTGTAAAGTCCCCTCTCCATATGATGATGTCCCCAGACTCCCATCATATGGTATTTATATTAGTCACTTAGATAGTTGCATTTTCACGCAAAACAAAATTCTCAAATTACTTTATAACTTCTTACTCAGGTTTAAAGATATCATAAATTTCGAAAAACTTTTGGTAAATTTTACAGATCTTATTCAGACATTTTATTTTAATTCGGAAATGCGACTTCAACATTACGTATCCAGCGGAATTTCCCCTCCCAATTTCTACGGTGATCTAGTGTGCAAACTAAGGAGGGGCAAAGGTTTCGAAAATTTCATATCGATGAGTTCTAACATTAGAACCGACACTAACAGTTTGACCACGAGATAATGGCTACGACCATAGGTCTTGTATTGGGTCCCCCTACAACCTAGTACAGCCGTTTACTTGAGGTTTGCACACTGACTAATAAGGCGGTGAGGACTCCATGACGGCCCTTGTCCAAACCTTTTCAATGGAGACAAGATCTTGATCTTCGTTCTATTTGACTGTTTGTTGGGAATCTTATTTATCAAGGATCTGAACTTGTTTACAGACGGACAGAGTACGGCTTACTTATATTAATGTCGCCTTACATATTTTTGATAGGAGCATATTATTCTATAATTTGATATTTATATAGTACATCTTTATATTTTAGCATCTTTTGGATAAAATAGATGATAATTTGTATTCTTTGGCCATATTGGAGTTAGGTAGGAATTTCTTTTACAGATTTTATCATGATATGCTGTAATGGATGACTGCATTCCAAATTCCTTGTTATTTTCATCTTGTTGCTACATATGAACGTTTCAACGAGTTATAGTTTTTGATAATAGACATCTTCAGATCGTGCAGACGCAAGCTCCTACTCGTACTCGGACGCGTACTTTATATTGAAAAGTTAAGGGCTCGTATTAAAAGTTAATAATTGTTGGTAATGCATGTCGTATACATAAGTATGTTTTCATAATTCAATAGAAAAATAATGACGCCAAAGAATATTCACTTTTATTTCATGTCACTAGTTCAAAAAAGCTTATATGCACAAAATTTACATGCTAGTTGATCCAATTAGTTTTATATATAGAACATTTGTCCCCTCCTGTGAGCTAAGGTAGCACAAATACCGATTGTTTGGTGTATTTTGTGTCTAGGATATTGCCAAAGAGTGCCCATTGTTCGGTACATTTCTATCTTTCTTGTAATATGTTCAATTTTCTTAAATATATTTTTTCTATTCAAAATCCAGTACAGGTTAATCTTTGTACGGTTATATAGTATTACAAGGTAGACTCTATTTGCGAAAATTTTTCCCTGTGTATAGCAAACTATTTGGGTATGGAAGAGATTGATTAGGACCGGTAATAGACAAAAATGTAATAGTAGAACATCATTTTGATGGCCAGAGAATCCACTTCGGACAAGACGAAGAGTGTTGGAATTGTCAATTAATAGTGATGATACGTACAGTTATTAAATGTTGGAAAGGGATAAAATCAATGACAGTTCTGCTGTTTAATTGGTACAGAATATTTTGTATTATTGACAGACCCAGACGGTCCACTGCTGGGTTTACGAGACCAAAATCGGCGCGAAGCTCCTAGGGGGAAGGGATTTCCTCTCCCTCAGATGGGGTCCGGAGGGCCTCCCGTGCAAAATGTTGTCAACAACAGATGCAAATATTACATTCTGTGACCATTTTAGCAATTTGAGTGTTCGCTTTCGGCATTTATGTGACCTCAAAATGTTAGTTTAAAAATTAAAGCATGCTTTGATTGCGCCTCTAGAAGAAACTGATCGTGAAGAATAGTATAAGAAGGAAGAAGCATGCTGTGTCTACCATCTTGTCAAATATCTTGAGTTACGGAAAACTTCACATTTGTCTTTTTGTAACGTGTGCTCGATTATATTTTTGCATTAACTACGTCTCAGTTTCAGTTAAAAATGAAATACAAAACATGTTCTCTCCGGTGGCGGATTTTTTTTTTCCGCCATGCTTAATTTCAGGGCTGAAAGCGCGTTGAAGGAAACAGCAAAATGAAAAAGACAGAAGAGGATTAGTTCTCGTTCCGGTCTTGTTCAGTGCAGAATAATTACACGTAGAAAAAAATGCGTCATTTCTCCGCTTCATGGAAACAACATTAGATAATGACTCGGGGTGGTCGACTGTGCGTACCTTTAGTGTAAAGCTAAAAAAACTGACGTACACTGCCCGGAAGGGGGAAGGGAGGGTGCGTCCCTGTCCCCTTTAATCCGTGACTGTATATTCAGTGTTATCAACCCAGTGTCTGATCCGGTGTCGTATTTTTCTTAGAAAACACTTGTGAATCTATTGAGTCTTTTTATTTTTCTCTCTCCAATGTTTCATTTAGGAGGTTGTCTTTATTTTCGCTGTCTAAATCTCTAAACTAAGATTTCCTTACACCCGAACAGTTTATCCGTGATCAAAACCACGAATTGAGAATTCACACGATTTGACTCTTTCTACGGGGTATATTTGACGGGTGTTGCTAGCAAGCAGGAGATGCTCACTCTCCCCGGGCACCTGATCTCACTCCATCACAGGGGTTCACATATGCTCTTCAAGTAGACATATTTTGTTATTTTCCATTTGTTTTTCATTTTCACTGATTTTGTATGTCCTCTGGTTTTATGATTTTTGGACTTGTGGTTTGGATTTATCCATCATCTTTACATTGTAAAATATCCATACAGCTGTAGTACCTTTGAAACTATCAATCAAGTTTATCATTTAAATAATCGAAAGCGATGTCGCCATATACTGAAGATGTCTATTAGGGATAGATAAGAACGAGACGGACGCTCTTTATTCCTGACAAAATATTTATCTTTCAGTTATTTTGTTTATTACTTCCCAGAAACATGTAACCGTGAATGATGAACTGGATTAAACATTTTATACCAATAGTGGCAGTTTATTACTTTGTTTACTGTCATAAATCGTTCTATACGTGTCATTTCGTAAAGTATTTACTATTCGGATGAGTTCTGCAATGATATAAAGTCATATGTGGCTTTATTACTCATTCTATCGATAATTAATATGTACAACAATACTTACCACCGCAATCGAGGACCATGTATCTTGTTTCGGGACGCAATATTTCCAACTCTAAGCCAAGTTTTTCGATAGGTAATTGTCGGCAATAGAAAGCTCCACATTCCGGCTCAAGAGCGATGCTAAGGTGTGAAGATTTTATACCAGCCTGTGATGAAGAACATGTACAAAAGTAACAGATTTCATGATATCTCCAACACCTCCGAAACAAAAAGTACAACAAACAAAGAAATGTAATAAACAGAAAGATCTCTTTTGTAAAAGGTTTATCCAATAGATTTAGAACCAAGAGGTAAAACGTTCGTATTAAAGAGTGTTTTATAATACTGTCACCAGTTTGCTTTCCTCTGGAAGCCTTAATTATTCTAATTACTGTTATATACTTCTAAATGATATTCTGGACTGAGACCGATTCCGATCATTTTACACAAATTTGACACCTTCTGTACTAGAAGGTTACCTACATCGACTTCTCCATATATAAATACATATGGAATTCACACGATTTGACTCTTTCTACGGGGTATATGTGACGGGTGTTGCTAGCAAGCAGGAGATGCTCACTCTCCCCGGGCACCTGATCTCACTCTATCACAGGGGTTCACATATGCTCTTCAAGTAGACATATTTTGTTATTTTCCATTTGTTTTTCATTTTCACTGATTTTGTATGTCCTCTGGTTTTATGATTTTTGGACTTGTGGTTTGGATTTATCCATCATCTTTACATTTGTATTGGCTAGACACTGAATTGCACCATAGCGCACTGTTGTGAATGTCGCTGTCACATAGCATTTATTACCTCTATATTTCACATCACTATGTATTTATATTGTTCTCACATTTACTGCTGCTTCCCGCATAAACTGTTTGGAAGAGTCGTTCCAAATTGCGGGAACTGTCAACACCCATTTGATGTCATCTTCGAAAAGCTTTTTGTATTGGTCCTGAGCATCGTTGATCAACTGCGTTTTCAAGTATGCTATGATTGATGTGAATACGTCTTTTGCTGCCATTTTCTTGCCTTTGTCGTCTTTTAGCATAGCATCCCTCTCCAAATACTTAAAGGAGAAATCGATTTACCTGAATACATATATGATTTCTTTAGTTAACCTACATCGGTATCATTTCAACAATGTGGAATCATTCAGTGTTGTATACACGACGTTATACTAATTTCGGTAGCATACAGAATAGAGACACAGCATTATGCGTGTACACCATATTTATAGGAGTGTTTTATATCATTCTAAAACAAATCTGACAAATGTAATAAACACATCAAATAAACTTATATCCATGATATGGGTTTACATTTTGTTTGGTATATAGTTGTCTGCATATTACATTTGGGGTTTTTTCCTGATTACCGGTATATATTCTTGATGTCTGCGGTGGATTTTACCATATAGTTAAATCTGATCTCTCACCTCAGTATGTGATTTTAGATCAAGCTCTACTAAACCACTTTTGAAACATCTGAAGAGGCTGATTACAGAAACTGAAGAAAAGTTGAAGACTTTAAGAATCTATATTGATAATTAATTATCATGACAGTGCAATGTTAAAATTGTCATGTACCTAAACACTTAAAAATAAATTAAATCTTATCTACCAGTTGTTTATACAAAATCATTTTGAATCTTCTAAAGAAGAACCAATCGTTCTGCTTGTTTTCTATTGCTAAGTCTGCATAATGATCCTCAGCTTCGAAGCCACAGGAATGGAGCTTTCCATCCGGTTGGAACAGAACACACGAAGACGTTTTTTGCATCATCGTGCCACCGACTCCTCCTATCCAGTTTCTTGTGAAGAATTTATCTGACTCAGTGTTTTTCCTTGTTGCCCAAGCATAACCCGAAAAAGTTGTTCCGAAATCTATAGCGGCCACAAGGCAGAAGTCATTCTGCAACATAGTATATTTATTTAAAAATAATGCATTCATTGACTATTGCTTTACGTCACTACATGATTATTTCATGTATATGGCTATGGCATCTGTGTGATGCACGGTAAAAATTTATTACCTTTGCAACGAATTCACACGAAGATGTGGGGGAGTTTTTTTTACGTGCCACACCTACAGTAGCACAGGATCTCGGTTTTTTACTGTCTCATCAGAAAGACAGAATATAGGTGTGCCTACATCGAGAATCGAGTTTGGGAACATTCGTTCACAAGCAGAGTACTTCATTCACTCGGAGACACCGACCTCGAATGTTCTTTTAGTGTATTTATCAAAATTAGAAAATTTAACTTTATTCTGATCTACTGAAGTAGGATTGTGAAGTTTAGAGAGGAGTTCTTCTTTTCCAGATCGCAGTTGCTTATTTTCGTCCAGATGACAGACTGCGGGCACCGTCGTTATTTGAGTGGCTTTGTCAGCCTGTTGACTTTGGAAAATATGAATGATGTCACCCCTAACTCTAGCTGTTTCCTCATTTAAAGATTATACTCTATCTAATGTTTCAAAATCAACAGACATTAAGATTTTAACATAAATTTGGTAATGTGTTCCTTCATTTACATATGATGCCCCTCGACCTCTTTTTTCTGCTTCATATTTATCATTTTTTGAAAATTCGAATATCACACAAAACCATCAAATCTGATTTAAATATTACTACATTACTTACAGTAGTTGAATTATTGTCCTTCCATACAAAGGGGGAAAAAGTATCAAGAGACAAACAAATTAAAGCTGAATATATAAATATATATCAGAAATTATTCAAATGTAGTGCAATGTATGGTATCGACTTTAGCCGGTCAATAGACCACTTGCCGATGTTGGCAATGGCTGTGTTTTTATCCTAGCTAATACCTTAGGAGGTTTTCTTTTTTGTTTTTTGTTTTGTTTTGTTTTGTTTTGTTTTTTTTTTTGGGGGGGGGATGTTGTGTTTTTGTTTTTCTTTTATTTTTGTTTGTTTGTTTGTGGGTTTTTTTGCTGTTGTTGTTGTTGTGACGCTACAATAAATTTATGTCGCGTATTATGACGTCACTATGAACAACAATGTTATAAGGTGTTATCTCGGAAAAAACTACATCCATTATCAAGATCGGAAAGTGGTCTAGTTTGAATTACAATCGTCAGTCATTTGCTGTGGGGAACCAGTTTAAGAATTTTATGGAATAAATAAGTGTGATAAATATTGAGTGGCATCAACATGTGCAAAAGTGAACTAAGGTTGTTGATTTGTAGAAACCCTTAATAACAGTTATATCATCTGAAAAGGTTTACACTAAATTAGTCTTCTTAATAATAGGTAAATCCCCTGGAAAAATAGAGAACAGAAATAAGGATTGTCTAAAGAAATCATAACCATTGATTTTATCTAATTTAATCTAATTCCTTTATATCATAATCTGCAATAAAAAATAAATGCTTCAACTTTCAGCGGTCTTATTTGAATAAATGAAAAAAAAAAAATAATCAAAGTTTAAATATCCAATCTCTATATAGATTTATCCTAACATATTTCGTTTGATTCATATACTTCAACACATATAATTACATACCCTTATATATCTTAAATCCTGTTTGTGACCAAACATCACTGCTCCGTTAATGGCTGCTAATCCTGCAGCTTTGGGAACTACAACCGTGATGCTGGTATTTTCTTGTTTTGCAACGTTTTTGACGAAGTGTTGTACCATTGGAGATTCTGAGAATCCGCCAATCATCATTATGTATTGAAGGTTCTGTAACTCTGGCTTACGTAAAAGTTCTTTTAAAAAAATTCCTAATTTGTTGCTGGTTTCATGATAAAGTGATTTGGCCAATTCTGGTTCCATCCGTATTTTATCACCAGAAGTTCTGAGTTTTAGTGTATTTCTGATCTCGTCGTCTCTGCATAATTTTTCGATTACTATACAAGGAACTTTAATTGTTATTTTGAATTCTAAATCATCACTTATTCCTTTTTTCTTGATTTCCATCTCTCGCAAAAGATCAAGTTTTTCGTGTTCCTGAATTTCCTCCATATCTTGATGAGAAATTTCAGACAGCAGTTTTAGAAGCGCAGCATCGACTAGTGATCCACCCCAATTACCGCCATTGGATTTGTATACTTCATTTACCTCATTGTCACCAGAAACTTTGTATACAGTTGCTTCCATTCTTTCTCCTCAAAAATACAAAAGGAATATAGTATAAATGCTTAATACTATGCTTTTCCGTCTGTTCATATCACTGATAATATCGATAGATATAATACATATGTTTATATAGACTAAATTTATTTCAATAATGTTTTATATTAGATCCTTTTCACTCCCATTATTTCATTTAATTTTCGTTTATGACACCGAAACGAACACCTTTCTCGGCTATATTTTATTACGTAAAAATGTATAACCTCAGTATTATCTACCTCCACAATCGAGTACCATGAATTTTGTTTCAGGATTCCACATTTCGGACTTTTCCTGGATATGTCGATAATGGAGAACGCCACATTCGGGTTCACGAGCGAAAACCAGTTGTGAGCGTGATATGCCAGCCTGTAAGATTACTATTAATCATGGGATCGTAGTTATAATATCTTAGTTTAGTTTAATTTAGTAGATTAGTTTTTCTTCAGGTTGTTCTGAATCACAAATTGATGAATTTAGATTAGTTTTTCTTCAGGTTGTTCTGAATCACAAATTGATGAATTTAGATTGATATGGAATCAGCAAGAACGGATTAAAGTAAAAATTAAGATGGTGTTAGAGTAACAAATCAACTTTTCTGTTTTTGCAAAATAACATAATAGATAATTATATAACATGTCCGTGCATTGAGTAATAAAGGACATCTGTTAGACTTTACTCACATTTTCAGCTGCTTCCTGCAAAAACTTTCTTGAGGAGTCATCCCAAATGGCAGGAATAGTCAACACCCATTTGATATGAATATTTTGAATATGTGAATGTATTTTCCTGCAATTTCTTATCAAATGAGAAACCATGTAATTAATCAAAGACGTAAAAACATAGTTTGCTTTCATTGACTTGCCTTTGATATCTTTTATCACCACGTCACTGCCCTGCAAAACCAAAATCAAATAATTGTATTTGTTATTGCTGTTTTACCCCATTCTATCCTTGAATAGATAGGGGATAAAGTAGCCGCAAGTAGTGGCCCTACATGAATGATAGGGCCACGATTCCCTACTTTGCATATCCTTGCAATTTTGATAAAAGGAATGTCCGGCACGATTCTACCCCTTTCGCCATCAAATGGAGCACCCCTGATCTGTCGTCTGAAAGTGGTACACACATTTGGCCCAAACTATATCAAGTTTGTTTATATGTTGTCTGAATCATCCACATGTTTGATTCTGCTACATGTACCTAAATGCAATTACGCAAACGTGTGAATGACTCAGACCACATATAAATTGATTTGATTGATTGATTTTTATTTAACGTCACACATGAATATTTCACGTATATGGAAACGGCATCTGCCTGATGCGGGGCATACAAATTTTGACCTTTGCAACGGACTCACCCGAAGCAGTAAGGGATCTTTAGCGTGCCATGCATACCACGAAACGGGGCCTCGGTTTTATTGTCTCATCCAAAAGACAGGACACCGGCCTCCCGATCAAGAGGCGATACCACTAGGCCACGTCGACTAACATATAACCAAACCGGCAAATTTAAAACAGTTTGGAATAAAATCTGTGTGCAGCCTTCACACGTCAGATCATGGGTAGGATGTTATTGCCGATCGTTTGCTTAATGTTTATATATGTTAGATATTTGATGCCGAAATGCGTAGAATCGTGCCGGCCATTCCGTTTATCAAAATTAGTTTGAGGTATTGTGGCCCTATCATTTATATATGTCCAATACTTGTGTCTAGGGACAAAGGTGCATTAAGTTGGTGGTAGGATATGGAAACTGAGTCCCCAATAATTATCAGCTAAAAGAAAAATATCTTACTTAATTGTATTACACAGGTCTCTACGGACATGCGGAGAAAACAGAATAAACATTCCACAAGACATCATAAACGTAGTTGATTGCAATGCAGTCACGTTATCGACATAAAACATTCAATTGAAGTGACAGTTTTAATTTAACTGACATAAATATGAATAAACAGTGCTCTGTCTGTCCGAAAGAGAGGGGACGAGGTTCGAGAGGTTTCACCTCTCTCTCTCTCTCTCTCATTCTCTCTCTCTCTCTCTCTCTCTCTCTCTCTCTCTCTCTCTCAAAAGGAGGTATAGAGAAGGTCAACCACAGCGACTACACAACCTATTCTTTTCCATTTTTATGATCTTTATATTTCATTTGTATGAAGCTGAATATGCAAACTCTTCGACATTAGAGGCAACAAGCAACGGGGATTTTTTTTTATCATTCGGATATAATAACGATGTATCATCTGTAGATAATAAAACCTTCTTCTATATTTTCTATGGCATATATATGAAATAAGAAACTTTTATCAAGTGTGCATAAATATAGACAATATATACTTTATAATTTAGTGCACCATATGCGCATTTCGACAACTTATGTCTCTTCGGTGATGCTCGTGGACAAATGATTGGAATTCTCAAAATATATAAATATTTGAAGAGCAGTATTGAAACCAAAATGACCGAAATGTGATCCAAAGAATCTATCTAAGGACAGAGCTATGCATGAGGGAGATACTCCTTAGTTTTTGAGTGATTTACTTAATCATGGTGTTTATGTGTTTCTAGTGATCCGATATGTTGTCAACACACAGCAAATGTTACCGGCGAATAAAGACCTTGTATGTACAAATAAAATTATTATAGTTCCTGTTAGACCATTCATTACGTTTTACTAATTGAGAGTAAGATGATATTACTTATTTGTATTTTTGTAGATTGATCATATACCATTCAAGCGAAATGCTTACTGGTCCATGGCAACAGATTTCACCCTTAATTCGTTGAATGATTCTTGATGGTTTATATCTCCCAGTTTATATTATGTAATGCCTTCGTGACATTTCATTTACTTTAAGCCTTACTTTAAAATCCCTGTGATTTTTAAAAGTGAAGAAAATACCTTTTGTGATATATATATATATATATGTGTGTGTGTGTGTGTGTGTGTGTGTGTGTGTGTGTGTGTGTGTGTGTGTGTGTGTGTGTGTGTGTGTGTGTGTGTGTGTGTGTGTGTGTGTGTGTGTGTGTGTGTGTGTGTGTGTGTGTGTGTGTAAAAAAGATGAGAGAGAGAGGTAGAGAATAATAGGTAACTGTATTCAAACCAGTTGCTGAGATATCAAAAAGAGGTTTTACGATTTGCAGCACTCAAGATGTACTTCTGCAGCTTAAAGGCAGGAACGCACGCACACACACGCTCGCACAAACGTACACAAACACACACAAATACATACATGCATACATATACATACATACGTACATACGTACATACATACATATATACATACATACATGCATACATACATACATACACACACCTACCTACCTACCTACCTACCTACCTACCGACCTACATACATACTTACATACCTACATACCTACATACCTACCTACCTACCTACCTACCTACCTACATACAAACATACTTACATACATACATACATACATACATACATACATACATACATACATACATACATACATACATACATACATACATACATACATACATACATAGTAATTATATTTTTACAACGAGTAGGTGTCAATAATCATCTAAGGAACCTATCCATTATCCGAATTCAATTTGAATTTTGAAATTACCAAACTTCAGCGAGATTTACACAACATCTACATTTTAGCTATATATAATCCATATATCAAAATGTTTTTCATATCCTTTTTTTCAGAATTTTAACAGTTTACCATAGGTTATCCATCTAGATTTCGAGAAAATCATGCTGGAAAGGAGTCACCCCCAAAATTTGCCAAAATTCAAATGTAAAAACAAGACCATTTAAGTCATAAAATTTATCTATTAGCGAAATGAGATAAAAATTCATACTTTTGCAGCAGAATCAACTTTTATTTATAGATTGATTAAATAATTTCATCCAAGTAGAGCCCCTGATACATTGAAATGTAAGTCCCTCTCTCCCTCCATCACATAAACCAATCACGACTCTCGTTAATTACTGTTCTTTGACCTATATATACATATATTTAGCAACAGTAGAGCTGTATGGGCTGGTTAAATACTATATAATGCCCTATAATGTGTTATGTTTATAACATTGTATACGTTGATTTGCGTAAAATATAAAAATACTTAATAAAGAATAATGTTGAAATTTACATACCAATCGCCCATACAGTATCATTTTGAATTTTTCAAAGAATAACCAGTCATCATGATTTTTGTCCAGTACTAATTCAGCATAGTGATCTTCGGCTTCGTAGCCGCAGGAATGGAACATTTCATCTGGTGTAAACAGAACGCGAGAAGGCATTTTATTCCTAAGAATCCCATTTCCTTTCCAAGCAGGATAAATATAGTCGTCATAACCTGATTCTAAATCTCTTTTTGTTGCCCAGGCATAAGTCGAAAATGTGTTACCAATGTGTAAGGCAGCTACAACACTGGTGCTATCTGTCTCTACATCCTGCAAAAGACAGCAATGAATTTGAGAATAATGTCATCGAGGACGAATAGTTTAATTGCTGCAAAAGACGAAATACATAAAAGTAATGAATATTGGTATAATACATGTATGAAAAAAATTCGTTTTAGATATATAAAGTATAGTAAAATACAATAAATTATGAAGCTTGTTTCTTCTTTTTATAGCTAAACATATAACGACATTTTTATGCAACAAAAAAAAGATTAACATTTTTGATTTTATATACCTCCGACACGGTGACGAAACAGAGAACTCTGCATTTACGGAGGATTAAGACGTATTCTTATACAATGCTATTGTATGGACAAACACTAAAACATCTGACAATTCATGCATATTTAATTTTGCATTCATTCCTTTAGCGAAAATACAGAAACTCTGGTAGAAGATCAACTTCCTACAGCAAACAATTGATGTAAATGGATACCATGATATTATCTGTTAAAGAGCCCGTGTTATATAGTAGTTTTTCCCCCTAACTACCCCCCCCCCCCCGGAAAAATGAAAAAAAAATGGCTTTATAGCAGTCCCCCCCCCCTTCCATTAAAATGGCTATATAGTAGTTTTTCCCCGGGGGAAATTTGGCTATATAGCCATTTCCCACCTCGTATAGCCATTTTCCTCAGGAAAAACTACTATATAGTGAATCCCCCCCCCCTTTTGAAATTCCGGATTTTCTCTTCACATATAAGTAAATCAAAATACTGCAGAGATATTTCAACTTCTGATACAGAGATAATTTAATTGAATTTAGAGATATCTCATTTTCTTAAATAGAAATGTCTTCAGTTTAATCTCGTTTCCAAATACAGATATATATATTTAGAATAGAGATCTATATACCAGAATTTCATTCCAGATATCTGTATTTAATCCGAGAAATATACATATATATATATATATATAGCGGAGAAAAAACCCAGACGTTCGGTTTTTTGGCCCCAGAATAAAATTCGGGGCATCTAGTTTATTTCATGTCTGTAACTGACTCTGTGGCAAAAACATCAAATTGACTATATCGTTTGTACCAAATGGTGCGAGACTTTGAAACCTCACATATAGATTCCTTGTGATAAGATCTTTCATTTGGGACCATTACTTTTGACATAGTGACATTGAACTTCGAGCTTGACCTACTCTTGAACAACTTTGACCTTTGCTATATCTTTTCTATTAAAAGGTGTAGGTCTTTGAAACTTCACATATAGATTCCTTGTGACGAGACTTGTCATTTGTGACTTTGGCCTTGGAGTTTGACCTACTTTGTTAAAACATTAATATTGGCCATATCTTTCCAACCGTTACAGACAGGGCTTTCATATTTCATATACATGTATATATTCATTAAGATGAGCCCTTTCAGGTGATACCACGACCTTTGGCCAACATTTATGGAAACTTTAACATTGGCCATAACTTTCTAACCGTTACAGGTAGGCTCTCATATTCCACATGCTAACTCCCTATGATGCGCCTAATCGGTTTTGTTTGGCCTATTGGAGACGTGTTGTTCACTGACGAGTCTCGCCGCTGGCTCAGTCAGACTCTATCGACGTCGTGGTGAGCGATATTCTGACGCTTGCATTGTGAAAAGCGACATATTCTGGGTAGGGTGTCTGTTAAGGTATGGGCGGGGATATCACACGGTGTGGAAACACCTCTTGTGGACAACACTTTCCCTTCCCTTCACTTTCCGCGGCCGTGTTGTCATGCATGCGATTAGATAATGATTGGCTATTTAAGCTCTATTTTTGTGGAGCTCGGGTAGCTCAGTCGGTTAGAGGGTCGGATGCATGACAGCTAGGTGATTCGGTACCAAATGTCGTGGGTTCGAGCCCCAGGCGGGGAACGAATATAAGTGAAATATGGGATGCCTTGTTAGCTGTAGTGTCTTTGTGCTTTATATGCTTGTCTAATTTGTCTTTATTTTCTACAGGTATTTCTACGGAGATCCAAGGTCCATAATACTCCCAGGTGTTTCACTGATTCTATTTGTGCTTTATATATATATATATATTATTGATGATATATTATTGATATTATATATATATATATTTATATATATATATATATATATATATATATATATATATATATATATATATATATATATATATATATATATATATATATATATATATATATATATATATATATATATATATATATATATATATATATATATATATATAATATATATATATATATATATATATATATATATATATATATATATATATATATATATATATATATATAAAAGAGAAAACAGAAGACATCTGACAATGTAAAGATGATGGATAAATCCAAACCATAAGTCCGAAAATCATGAAACCAAAGGACTTACAACTGTGAAAATTTAAAAATAAAAACCTAATAGAAGAGCATATGTGAACCCCCTTGATGAAGTAAGATCAGGTGCTCGAGCATGAGCATCTCCTACTTGCTAGCAATACATGTATGACAAATCATCAAGGACATGCAAACAAAAAAAAAAAAAACAATGATATCTACTAAAAAACTATTAAAGTGATAAATATGTAAGTAATTATGCTTTTTATTTATGTTACTGATATGTAACTTTTAATCGAAAAATTATTTTAGTTATAAAGATAACAAAATGCGAAATATAATCTTGAAGCCCTTGTTACCAAGTGCCTGGGAGGAATAAACAGCTTATCTTTGTCTAAATCGGGCATATCATACAAATTCCATTAATTATAATTTTTTATAGTGAAAGGATTGAAAATCATAATCGCTCAAATGAAATTTGTATTGTCTGTATAAGGGATAATAGATCTGATATCCACAGTTAGAATTTTCCAGATTTCTACATACTGATTTATTTAAAAGACTTTTTAATGGCAGGTTAAGCATCAATAAAGAGACATAAATTATCGAAATGCTCATATAGTGCACCAAATTAATTAATTTACATACACATGTTCCGATTTTTATTAACGTTCTCATATTCCATAAACAAGAGTACTTTTATATCCCCCATTATCGAAGATGAGCCCGCTTATAACAATATGTAAAGAGAATAAATACTCATTTTAATTTACTACAATAGGTGATAACCTACCTGTGTTTCAGCTTCGGCCATGACTTTTGCTAATGTTTGTCATTAAAATCCACTTACACCAATTATCCAAACTACATTACTGTGGCACAATGGTATATTGGTGTAGTACGGTTATCTGATAACAAGAAATATATACTAACATTTATACTGACTAGATAAATAATGACAATATATGATAAGATAAAGTAGGCTGTGAAATGAACACCATAATATGTAACATTACGCTACACAACGGAGTGATGCAGAGTTAAAACCTACATTCGAATTAAATTCATTTGTAACAAAGAGGGCCGATAAAGCTGAATAATATTCAGGTAAAGATATTGAAGATAAACATGAAGAAATAAATTTAATGTCAATGTTCTAGAATAAAACAACAATATCGTTTTTGATGCAACATCAATATGATTTCTAACTCTTTGTTCCAAAGGAGTGAACAACTCTTTATTGCTTTCAATACCTGTCGCAAAAGCCTAGTAGAAACCACTTAAATCTGATAAATATTTCCATTATTTTCAAAACGGAGAAACTGCCAGTTTATATGATCATATGCCAAAAATGTCGGTTAACATACGTGACGTAAAAGATAAGCGAATTTTACATTTTTTTCCTGAAATATTAGGCGTTCAATTTCCAGCATGGTGTAAATAGGGGAAATCGTAATAACAAGCATTTCTAAAAGAAAGTGGGAGAGAACATTTGTTTGTACAATAATATTTATGAACAAATTTAAATGATTCAAAATGAAAATCACAACAGTAAAAGTTTTATTTACATCCCTTTGAAGAATTTTCTGTTTGTATTATAGACCTGTCCAGCGGGCAGTTACTCAATAGTTATCTTTCACCGTACTGAAAAAGCAGTTATTGATATAGTAAAAAAAAACCATACGAACGTAGTAGTTAAAACAATATTCGTGTTTAATCACGTTCAGTTGAATATATTCCATTATGAACGTTTTTAAATTTAAATCTGAAATACAAAAATGGAAAATGAACCTTCTTTCATATAAAAGTAATTGGTCGCCCAAGTTCAGTTGTTTATTCAGTAATGAATGAAGCATCACGTATGACAAATGCATTAGATAATAAATATGCCTATAAGAGACATGATATGAATTGTTGCAGTATTGGGATTAGAAATAGCATCATCTACTTAACTATTTCAAAATCTAGGGATATGTTATCCCTATTTTATATCTGCAAAATCTAAGGATGAAAATTCATAAAAAAAAAATCCATTAAAACAAAATCCTCAGAACTTTTGCGAAATGACCTGTAGTTCTATGAAAACTGAATACATCCCAACAGAGGCAACTTTTCGGAAGAAACATAAGTAAATTTGAACTTGTCCAAAGAACAAACAGAATTCATAACATCCATTACTTCACCGTGTATGTAATGTTAATAAATGTCACCCAATTAACAGACAGGAACATGTGGATACTGGAATTACGGATGATCGGGCTAAAATGTCGACTTAAATCCAGTAAGGTTATTGAGTAATACGGACGACAACTTTTGGAATGTCGCTTTCACTTTTGCCAAGGACACCTGGAAGGAGATATTACTGACAACAAGTGGCAACCCGGTTTTACACCTGTTACATAATCCAACCAATTTCTCTAAGTACAAGCTACGATTCAAGGTACAGTGACATAGAAGTCATGGGAATAATCAGATTTAAAATCAGATCATAAAAACACTGCGTTATAGTCGAAGTTTTGTAAAATAATTTTACTTAGGTGACCCATAGCAATTACTCTGTATTTCAGTCATAATCGCTGTCTAGAACGCAAAAAAACATATTACAACATATTAAAAATACAAATGGTGTGAAAATTTTGCCAGTAGGTGGTATCAGCTGATGCAAGTCCTTGTCTCATGAAAGCAATTTCACTACATGCCTTATATATCATATTAGATGTGAAATGAAAAGGCGGGAGGGGACGGTATGTTGTTGCTCACGAATAGTGCTAAAGTTGTAATCGTCGCATTTGTTATATTGAGATGTGTATGAAGAAACATCCTCACTAACTGAACGAAACAAATCGAATTACGAAACAGAGGAAGTGCTCTCGGTTGCATCTTCAGAAGGTTTTTTTCATAATTTCCGGTTTATTGGGGTTTTAATTCGCTAAATTTCAGTCATGTAGACATCACCATATTAAAAATAATAGCAGACAATTTGAAATGCTAGAAGCGAACAGATTTTTGGTCTGAAACTAATTTGATTGACAGCCGATCTGGATTATCACAGTTGATTTTCCTTGGGTATTTTCACTAGACTTCGGTCTTTGGATTTCGCTGGAGAATTCGCCACTTTTGGATTGATTTTCCTGAGGTGTTTTGTCTGGTCAACTAACCGCCTCATTTGTTCATTGAAAGTAACAACCAATTCATATGGTATATAATGCTTCATACTTATTGATACTTTCAATTGTATGTACCTATATCCACTACTTCAGGATCATAAATGGACTGTAATGATGTTAGTAGTAAAGAATATTTTTCATTAATTCTATCGACAAATTTAGTATAAATGTCAGGCATCACTAGTATTACATGATGTGCAGCTCGGAATTGGTCATGTAGCATTTAATAGGCGATATAACCTTCATTTATTTTGCAGATCTTCACTTAAGTTTTATTTTTGCTCGCATTATCTAATACTTTGGCGGTTTGAATCCGGTTTGGCGGTTTTAAATATTTTTCTGTATGTCTACCAATAGAAAACAAACCAGTAAATCTAAACCAGTTCAGCCAAAACGGGTCAGAAAGGCAACGTCAGTACCTTCTACCGCTTCAACTGGGCCAACCTGTACTACAAAATCGCCTGATCATTCTGAGGATTTAATACCAGAGATCAGTAATACAGTTACTCAGCGCGTGACTGAGTCCATTAGAGCGGAAATGGCGCCCATGATTCAGCAATTTGTTAAGGGAAGTAGTCGTGCTTCAATTAATTCAGTGCATGAAATTAATAATACCACTTCCTCCCCAATCCCAACCCCATCCGATGTAGAGGAGCATGTTGTCGAAGTTTCCGTCGTAAATCATGTGGAAGTAAAAAACGAAGAAGTACCGCAGGGTAAACAATATCTCATAGTCAATGGAATAAAAGGACAATATCGTGAATAGTATCATATTAAGACAAATGCGAACCCCAATAACATCAGGTTGCGATTAGGTGCCGGGAGGAGTAAGCCTCCCCTGGTTGCATGCAACACGCGTCGCGAAAGTCCTGCAACAAATTGTCAGGTCGAGGAAGTAAATACATAAATATACACATGAACACATGAAGGAGACAAGAACAAGTAGTCAAAATGTACTATTCACGGTATGAAATGCTGTTTAACTGAAATTCAGGTGTCGGAAATGCACGTGAACAAATATCTATATCTATACATATTATGTCAAGTTAAGTGCAGTGAAAACGGTAAGATGGTTAGTTTGTATTGTCAGGTCCCAAATTATCGGTTGAACTTGAATCGATGCTTATATGGAGTTTTATGCATCTTTGGAATCCAAAACAAAAATAGGTGTAGTAGCTCGAGATCAAATTCAGTAATACCGAATGAACTGAGAACTGACTTGTGATTATTCAATACCTCAGAAGGTGACAAAGTGTAAATGAATTAGAAGCTTTAAAGTATTTCAGTGCTTCCTCTTGTGTGCTGTGCGTAGCCCTGAAGAAGTCAATTTTCTTTTCTCCTTTCTTTTATTTTTGTGTAAATAAAATACAGGGGGCTTTTCCTCTTCTCCATCCTCCTCCTTTTTTCCTTTTAAGTATCAGATAGAAATCATGATTTGAATTAATGGAAGTGTAATTTTTTGCCATCAACTTTGTAGAACTGGTAAATAAAAATCGTCCTAAATGGGTAACCAAACATAATGATCTAATATGTTTGTGATGACAGATTGTCTCATTATTCGTGCAATAGCGACTTGGTCAGGTGTCTTCTTTTGATTGCAGAAAATCGTTAAAGTAGAATATATTTTTGCATACTTTTCTCTGAACTAAGGTGAATATATATGCAAAATATTCTTGATATTGCACTGTAATAACAATCATTTTATACTCATATCATTCATCACTTTATACTCATATCATCAATGCATTATAATATATTTAAACATCAAATTACACCTTTAGATCCCTTAATATTTGTGTAATTTAGGTGAATGAGATACGTGACAGAGAGAGAGAGAAAGAAAGAGAAGGAGAGAGAGATAATGATAATAAAAAAGACCGAAACTTGTGAAAACATTCAATCAACATTGTAAACAGATATGCAATCGTCCACGCTCCCGCGAGCCTTGTTAGAAATTTACGTTAATAGTAATGACTAAAATAGCAACGGAACGTGCATTATTCCACTTCTGATTTACTTGCAACACATTCTGTATGATTGTTTCATATTTTCACAGTATTTACAGAATATGTCATAGATATTTATCATGCCTATCCATGTCTCATATATTCCCTGCCATCTGAATTAGGATACAGATCCTTAACAAGTCCCAATACACAGTAATGCATTATTTCTCTCAGTGTATAAACTTCTCCGTGGTCACGGGGTCGGAATTCTCGCATTGCATTAATGAGGTGGAGCACTATTTCCAAACCTAGACTGTCCGTGCAATGTTACGCATGAATTACAAAAACAGAATTCACAGACACTATGGTCAATCACATTCCGATTGTCTGGTTCAGAGTCATTATTTCCATTGTTGTGATTATTGTTATCATTGCAAATATCATCCTGCTGATTATTACTTTTAGGGCTTGTCATCATGGTACCAACTGTAAATTCTTCAGGTACCGATACTGTAGAACTTTCATTTGGAATCCTTGACCCTTAATTGAGAATCAAACCAATTATTGAAGTTGATGAATTCGCATATAATCGAAAATTGCTCTTCGATCAGACCAAACACGATCTCTCTTGTCTCAGACATAGCCAAATAATGCAGTGCGTAAGCGCGGGATGTAGTCAGAAAGGGGAGGCGATATTTATAATGGTATTATTTTAAAACTCCTCTTTGGTCATTCAGATGTTCAAATACCAATGATCCTATATTTTCTAGAAATGGATTAAACCGATTAATCAGGAAATTGAGATGAAAGTTACGAAATGTTTCTTTATCAGAAATAACTGCATGAGAAAAGATTTATAGATTCCAATTAGCATGCTACTGCAGCATCCATGACATCGTCACAAATTATCAAAATAATTCACTCTGAATTAGTCTATAATAAAACAGGTGCATGTAAGCATACTAAATTTCTGAAGTCTCATTCCTGGTCTCTCAGTTATTAATAATTTACTTGAAAGGACAATTCTAAGGTTAAAACAACAACCATCAGTACATGTATATATTCTATGTTTGTTTTATTTCCTCTCAATTTCCTCATCGTGATAGACCAAAACGCATATATAAAAAATGAGGATATATATATCGTGATAGAATTGGTTGTAAAAATCGAAAAATCTTACAGTATATATACAGTTTACATTGTGGTCATTCTAAGAATGGAAGCGACAATTATAGAAGTGCGATATTTATTACTGTCACTGATAACAAGAGAAAACCACGCCTTCGCTATTTCGAAATAATCTACCACAAATCAAACTTCAACTTCGTCTCATTCAATACACAGAAAAGGGGTCTGTCATCGAATTTGTAGACCTAACACATCACTGATAATGGTGCTCCAGCGTATCAGCTCCAGGATATTATCGACATCTCCTACTACATACCTCTTAAAGATCATACCTGTACTGAAACTAGTAAAATAGGAAATTGTCCATTTCTGAAAGTCAAAATGGCAAATAAATGCATTGGCGATTCGGAATTAAGCAACGATTTGAACCAGAAATCCTTCCAATGTTATACCCCATACTTCCTGTACGGGACCTCTGAGATGCGCATTGGTTATTTGATTGAAGTGAAATACTGGGCATTTGTATTCCATTTTCTTGAGGATACAAATGGGAACAGCCATAACCAACAGATACTCCGACATTCTTTACATTGATGTAAGACTATAAACTTCTTTGTGTATGATTAATATGTGTTATTTATTTATATCACATGTCCGCTTCCATTTATTATTTTTGGTTTTTTGTTACGACTTTACGCCACCTCTTACTAGATTATATTAAATACCGTTTAATGATTGGATAGACGAGGTCACGTGAAAAACCTTCTTTTTTCTGATATCGGGCGAGTTGGAAAATATTTCTGGCGAAGTAAATGAAATTAAGACTTGGTATTAAACCAAGTATCTCTTCTACAGAACAGTTAACACCGTTTGTAGAACACCATTCTTATTCGTGAAAATAAAGTCAACACTCAATCTATATTTAACTCGCCCGATATCTTTTCCAACTCCCACATCAGAAAAGAATGTGTTTTCTATTATCTGATTTATCCAATCATTAAACGGTATTTTGATACAATTTAGTAGGAGGTGGGTTATGCGGTAAAAATATTTTTAAAAAATTTTAAAAAGTATGGTGGGATAGACCATCCTTAAAAAGTGTCAGATTTCAAATTTAAACAACAACACTTTTTAGGTCGTAGAATATTTACATAACGAAATGAGATTAAAGTTAATGATCTCAAAGCAGAATCAATATTTATCTATAGATTGATGAAATAATTGCATCCAATCAGAGTACCCGATACATTGAAATAGTAGTCCCTCTATTCCTGCAGAAGATAAGCCATATACCGACTAATTAATTACTATTCTTTGACCTAACTTAGTCTACGTCCCCTACGCAATAAGAAAATTGTTTTATCGTATTACATATTGATACGCGACATTACTTACTTTTTAATTGTTCAGTACCTCGTTCTTTATACTAACCCAAAGTATACAGGATTAAAATGATTCTATCATCGCAAATGCATACTAAAACAAACATTGTAATAGCAATGCATCAGATACTTGATCCAGCATATGAGATGAGTAACGTTTCCATTCTTTCCGTGCCCTTGCGAAACTGACCTAGGTAGGTCTATTGATATGACAACACTACGATGATTTTGGGTATGAATCATCGATTCATTTACCACTATCTGGAACACAAGAAATTTAATATTATTCATTATAAAAAGTGCTTATGGATAAAAGCATAAATAAATGAGGAGTAACAGGTATGTAATATGAGTATTATGAATAGCTTCCCAACGATTGATCCATCTTTATCGACGTATTATCCGGCTAAGTAGTTGTTGATAAACATCTGACATAATTTTTCTATATTTAAGGTCAAGCGCTGACCAGCAAGATGTTCTCGCATACATATCAGATATGCCAATGTCTACCATGGCAAATCCGGTCAAATTCCGGAGTCTACAAAGGCCACTATCAGAGTCAGTTTAAAATGAATACGTGTGATTCAAAACTTATTTCTGTACTTACGGATAAACTCGCCGAATTGTTTTTTCTATTTCTAAAATTTTAACATATTCGATTTCAATCCCAATAACTCCCACTTCTATACAGAGTGTAAGGTGACTTATGTTTACTTTAATCATTTAAAAAGCAACTACAATTTATAGCATAAACATCGTACAATCCTTAAATCACTTATACATTCACTTGTAGATTTAACTATTTATTATTCGCTTTTCGTATATAGGTGATCACATTTGCCGCTGTTTTAGCATTTGCTAAATAATCCATGTGTATAAAACACCATCCAAACACGTTAGAGTTCGTATTTATATATCATTAAAATATACTTTTCGTAATGAAAAATTATCTAAATGAATATCAATTCCTAATTTATGTATTATTTTACGTAATGATACATGACCACTTTTCCCTATAAAAACGACCACAGCAAACTTCAGAATATTTCCAAACATGCTTGTTTAATGACAAATCTTGATATGATTAAAATCCCTACGTATACATTAATTAAAAGGGAGTCACCAGTCACCACGGCGTTATGCGTTTATGAATACATCTAGACTCAAGTTTGAATAATTGAGTATCGTAGGAATTCGCCATATATATTTGATGAACATTAAGCAGAGCAGGACTTCTTTCCTGTAATAGAGATACTAGGTATGATAAAAGATAAGAAAGATGCAAATTATTGTTTATTCTTTTACATCACTACACGATTATTTCACGTATATGGTGATAAAATATTCATGATGCATTGCATAGAAATTTATACATTTGCAACAGACCCTCTCGATATATTGAGGATATTTTACCTGCCACACCTACCATAACACGTGACCTCAACTGAAAGATAGAACAGCGGTAGGTTTTCGGCGGGAGTCGAACTCGGGGCATTTTTACCGGCACTGGATTAAGATGCGATGCCGTCACAATATGCATGATACATTTCCAAAAATGATGCAAGACACTATTTGTTAAGTTCGAAAATGACTTAAGCAATCTCATCGTACCACACGGTAATTAAGCAAAGTAAACTAGAGTTCCCAAGAGGAAAATATTTACCCATAATAAACATCCAGTCGGCTGAGAAAAATTAGGCTGTTCTAGCCCGAGATGATTTTACACATAGTCAACTATAAAATCAACTGAAATCAATAGTATATTTCTTTTTATTCATTATCTTAACATACAAGGATCTATTTCGTCTCACGCAGAGGTTGTTGAAACAACGTATACGTAAATTCTTGTCGTTGGGGCACGAAAAGGTCTGGAAAAAAAGATTCGTAAGTACGATTCATAATAATAACAATAATAATAATAATAATAATAATAATAATAATAATAATAATAATAATAATAATATATTCTCATTATAATTAATATTACTCTTAATGATTTTTATTGTCATAAATTTGCAATTTGCAAGTTCAGTATTCAAATATTGTTTGAAATTCCAGCTTAATACCGCGTATACGCAATTGTGTAAAAACTCTCTCTAGATTTGTTGACATTAACTCAAGAATGTCATGTATTGAATCATACCATAACTCCGATGTGCATCCAATGAGCGAACTCTGCTGAAGCCTTTTATGATGTTTCTATCACATTCACTGATCGATTTAATTTGCATTCTTTTACTTTTCTTAGAAATATCTTTGACATTTTTAGTTTTTTACATTAATTTAATTAGAGGGATGGAGATTGAAGGAAAACAGAGAATCTTCCATACTATGGCGAAAAATAATGTAATGTAGCTAATTTTTCCCGTACATTCTCTCCCTTGAATTTTTTCCCAGTAATTTATCTTTCTGAAAATGCCGACACAAGTCAAGTAGACCGTCACATAATTTTGTTTCACCATTGACAAATATGTGGAATTCTTTTGTTCAGGGGAACTGGTGCTCACAAAGATAAATAAGATACAAGAAAACATATTAGTAAGTAATGAATGCATAAAAATCTAAATGGGCAATTACAGTCCCTTTGAAATGAAATAAAAATAAATATCGAATTCTCATTCACTTGTTTTGTTTTGACAATTCTGATTGGTCCACACATTAGCATTCAGGCATGTATAACCAACATATACCGTACCTACTCTTTGTCTACATTGCCTTCGACTCCAACTATCAAATATACTGCAATTAACAACTTCGTTTAGTGCTCTTTACGTCCATCCGAAGTATCATATCAAGGACGATTTGCAAGCTCTATCATTCACGTGCACAAATATTACCATCAAGTCGAACTAACATAACTGACAAGGTACATGACATGATGACGTACTGTCATGCAACATGTTTTCCAGCATGTCATTTCATCTCGCCGCGCCGCAGCAAAACTGCCGGTTCAGCTGTTTACGATGCGATGTCAAGTCACTCATCTATGAATCAATTTGTGATTAATAGATCTAATGTAATCATAGAGATTTAAGAATATGAAATTTAAGAAATTTCTTATGTCTGTGCACTAAATATCAATTCATTTCTCTGAAGAATCTTATACATGGCGCTATGCGTCCCTTGGCACCCAGGAATTTGGGGGCAATTTCAAAGAGAAAAAACCCCGATGTTTGTGTTACTGTGAATTAGAATGGGGATAAACGTACTGTGATTGTTTCCGACATGTATACGGTTGGAACCACCGTTTTCCTGGCTCCGCAAGCGTCGCCGGGAAAACTCTGTTTCCAACGGTATAACCACGGTATACCTGTCGGAAACAATCAAACACAGTACGTTAATCTTCTAAATAAATTAAAACAAATGAAAACCAATAAATTCAAAACATTGGATTAGTTTTTCCACATTTATAAGTAAAAAGCAATATCACACAATACAATGTTATGCTTAATACTACTGGGTAGATACATCTGCTGGTGGACCATTGGGGCCCCGAGAATATGAAATGCCATATTTTCGGTATTAATTTGCTAATTCTACACACATACTTTAAATTTAAGTAAATTATTCTTAAAACTTATCTCCTTTATCAGATGAGATACATTTCATTTTTACTTTTTGGTCAGTTTAATTATTAACTCCCTCCTCAAATATCCATACATTCGGCGTTAGACATCCTGAATTGACATATGAGTCGAAATGCCCATATGATAAAATAAATTGTTACAAGCATATACGTGCTATATATTTTCATGTATATATGTATTATATTAATATCATATAATTATATATTCACTAAACTTTATAAGACATGTATTTAATGTAAAATGAAAGTATGAGATACGACTTCTACGAATCAAAAGAACATTTGATATAAATGAAGACACATAAAGCAAAAGCAAACATTTACTACAAACATTCATTCATAATATCAACAACGACTTAAGTACGAAACATGATGATTTTACATAAAATGTTTTAAATCAGGGTGTCCGTAAAATTGACATCACTTACAAAAAAATTACAAATACAAAAGTGTATCTCTGTAGCCTTTACAAATAAATACATAACAAGGTATAGAAAACTTCTTTTAACGGATTCCACCATAAAATGAACCAAACATGAATATCTAATGTCGTTTAAGCTCATTAGTAGTGATTTTAAGCCAAACGAAATATAAACCAAATAATACCTTTTCTCGCTAGCCAGGGAAATGATTATATTTTATCCTAATCATAATCATATCCTAAATCACACAAGTATAAATTCATTTTTTAAAGAAGTGGAATCTATGTAAAGTATCAAATGAACATCAGTGTACTTAACATACGTTTTGCTGAACACAAAATTGTACTGTCTATTGTTGTTGCAGTAGCCGTAACATCTATAACGATATTAAATATTAGTGTATCCATTCTATGCTATTATTATCTCTGATTGTTTTCTTGTAATCAAAGAACGCTTTATTACAAGATGTGAAACTAAGTAAAATTAAATCATTTCATATATATGCGATATAAAGATAAATGAGCATGACACATTATAGTTACATTATTCTTCAAACACAAAAATTCTATGAAAAATATCCTGTTATTTTTTGTTAAACGGCCTTCAAAATACCTTCGCCCTTGTGAATCAATTTCAACAGTTTTCTATCTAATTCATCACAAAAGAAAATAAAAAATATATTAACTTCTTGCTTGTTGATGGAATTACTACATGAACACTTGCAGAGAGCTAAAACGTTTGTCAACGATATATGCCAGTGTTTCAATGAGAAAAGTAATTAAATGTGGATTGGAAACTGATATCAGTCAAATATTTATTGATTACGTGGAAATTAATAACAATACAACTGTTTTATTTATCCGTATTATTTACATAATCAAAGTATAATATGTAAATTGTATGTGGGAAAGTGTGCCCATAAACCGGTTAACCAACTCAAGGTATGATATGTAAATTTTATGTGTAAAGGTGTGCCCATAAACCGATTGACCACACTAATTGAGTACTGTTTGTTGCTCAATTTTTCGTCTTAAGTCGGTATCGCATCTGTCGTACAATCAATGTATTGTAATGTCATTGCATGTATTTCATTACTTTTTACCAAGTTTTATTGTACATATCCTTGGTGACTTTTCTCCTACAGCTAAGTCAGTTCATTTCCCTGTTGTATTAGTCACTAGTATGTATAATACAAGGATAGTAATAGTATGATACTAAACAGTGGCGGATCCAGGATTTCCGAAAGAGGGGGGACATGTGTCTTCTCCAAACTACTCAGCCATTTTTGGTGCCAAACCTGAAATTTTACTTATGAATATGTAGTCGGCCCCCACCCCACCCCCACCCCTACCCCCTCTTAATCTGCCACTGCTTAATGCTTTTGTTATGCTCTTCAAAACCACTGCTCATGAAGAATTAATTTTCGAGATACATACCGTGTTAACATTTTCTCTAAATAATTGTCTCCAATGAAAAAATGATTAAAATTACTTAGACACCAGATATATAGTCGTGCGCCCTCTGAATAAGCATATAATCTGGAAGAACTTTTGTTACTTACATATGTCAGTTATATATGCATACTTTCTCTTGTGGTGTCCGTAGTAGTGATAGGAAAAGTAGCAGTAGAAGTTGTAGCAGTATACGCTGGAACGATATGGGAAATCATTATATTTTCAGTGTTTTTGATACTAACCAGAAATATATACTTAAAATATTCAGTCATGGAATTTTGTAAATTCCTCTAAAACTAAGGAGTATCTCCATCAGTCATAGCTCTGCTCTTAGACTGATTCTTTGGCTCACATTTTCGGATACTTTCGTTTTAACTCTGATTTTCAAATATTTATATTTTATGAGAATTCCAATCATTGAGCCATGAGCATCACTGAAGAGAATTAAGTTGTCTAAATGCACATCTGGTTCTGTTCTGATATTTAATCATTCATTCTCCAATTTTTGACTGTCTAATGGTCCCGTTTATTGTTTGGAATTATCCTTTTTATGTAACATTTCCCTTTTGTGAATCTTTATGCAATCGAGTCAAGTTCCTCTCGTCCGTTTTATATTTACAATATTCTTTTGTGCTGTGTGTAGTCCCTAAATTTCTCCACGAGTCAAAGTCCTGCAAATGATGTTGCACTTCGTAACTTAACTGTGCGGGATTTTGTTTCCTTATTTTATGTTTTACTTTGTTGAGTTGGATTTTGTCAGATACTCTCATCTCTCGTTTTGCATTTTCCCAAATATATTCCACTTACTTTCTGTTCATATTTGTCTATTACTTTCACCGATCGTTTTATACTTCGGGTGGAAAGGGGGGGGGGGGGCTTTAAGATCATTCAAGAGTGTTTTATATGGATTTGTGGCCCTTACTGTAAATTAAACATTTACCTTTTTATATCGGAATGTAATTCTAAATAATTTATCTATACTTTCTTCTTCCATTCACCGTATTAAGTTGTTGATATTGAAACAGTAACATGTCAGTAATTACAATCGCAATTTACCTCTAAATTTGCAATGTATTGTAAAAAGCGTTCTTCCTTACCTTGGATAACATTGCCCAGTAGAACATATAATACAAACATTGAAATATGACGGAGTTCTTGTGGCTCACATTTATGCCAAAGAGTTCTAAGGCAAAACTGATGGGGAGGTGGCATCCTTCTTTGAATCTGAATAACAGTTGTGATGTTTTTCTGTTAAAATGTTTAATAACAGAGAATACAGTTCTATATAAAACTGAGATAAGAAGACTGTGTTGTTATGTTGGGGTCAATAAAATGAGAGAGAGAAAGATATATGGGGGTTAAAAGATTTATTTCACTCAAATGCCATTCTGATTAAAACCATGTCTATATTCCTTTTCTCTGTTATATTAATATTATCAGTGTATTAGTGTTGACAGAAGTCAAAGAAAGTCTATAAACACTTCGTGCATTTTCTTTTTGTTTCAAAAAGGATTCGACCACTCATATCGTTATCATCCCATGATATCAGTGGCTACATGAGCACAGTAATATTCTCATTCCGGAGACCTTAATTTAATGTTATTCATACCATTTAAAGCGTTATTTTACCGCGACCAAATGTTCGCATTAAAAGTTGAAAGTACATGTTTATGCTTAGTCATCAATCAACATTGTCCTTTTTACTTCATTGAATACATGACAAATACTGTACCCTTGAAATAAACGAAAACCATCTACATCTATATGCACATTGCTTATTTATATATGTCCTTTTCATGATCTAATGTTCCATTTTCTGCCATTTTATGTCATTGTACTGTACTCGTCCTACCTTATATTACTCTAGTTTGACTTATCTAACTAGCCCACTCTGTCCTTTCATCCCCGTTCTTTTCACTTCCACAGTTTTTTTTTTTCTTTTATCTCTCAGAAAATGTTCCCTATGTAATGAGCATTCGCCAAATGAGAATAAAAATCAAAAACTCAAATTTTATGTTCCTATACTATATCTCAATGAAAAAATGAAATTGACATGGTCGTACTTTATGTGTATATTATTTTAGTAGAAGACATTTCAGAAAAAAATCCTGAAGCCATCTGACTCAGTCCTATGACAAAAGTCATCAAGTAGAAAAAAGCAAAGAATAAAGATGATATTGACACCACAAAAAATAATAATGCAGTTGAGCCATCGCAACTATCAACTTAGATAACGCTAGTAACGCACTTGCTGTGGTTAATCGGTTTACTAGCCCACCTTCCCATCCACCACAACGCCAGAACAGTTAAAGGGACCTGGTCCTAGGCTGGGAAATTATAGCATGAAAAGGATAAATTATGACAGTATCTTATTTTATTTGAAGACTCCCTGGCATATAGTCCCTATATAATTAATTAAACCAATGTGAACACCCATAACAAGTTTAAAGATGATAAAACCTGTATTATTGATACACAGGTTTTATAATATCATATCAGATTCAGATTCTTTATTTCTCATTAACCAATGATCGAATACATTAGTATTGAGACAATATATATGCAAATATACACAATATAGATATATAAAGTGTTCAAACATAGTTACAGGTTGATATATATACAAACAAATTTCAGAAATAGTAAATGCTAGCATGTCAATTTAAGAATTTTCTCCTTCTTAGATGAACGTCTATGGAAAACTATCGTTTTCATTTTTCCACACCGGCTCGGGCTCTCATTTATTTTTACCAGGGACTTATAAACAAGTTTATAAGTCCTTGTTTTTATACATCATGGCATGATTTGATCTGGCAAATACGAGGTAAATTTGTGAATATTTAATCCATTTCCAATCTGTGTATTATTATGAATAAAAAAGTCCCTATGCTTTTCACAATACATTGAACGACTTCCCCGTGGCAGTCGTAACAACTCGTCCATTTCCGTACGCAAATAAGATTTTTGTTAAAAAAAATGGCCATGGTGTTCCGATTGTTCCCTGTGGATGATTTTTAGAAAAAAAAAATCTATTTGCCTTAGTTATATAAAAAATAAATAACGGGCACGAGATACATTTATTTTCAATCAAGTGCCCGTGACGTCACATACCGGAAGCACCATATTTAGGCTGGGTTATGATTAATATTGAATGAATTTGCACGAAAAAACAATATTAGAACGCAAAAGCATCCAGAAAAATATTCAAGAATATAAAGGTAAATATTCTATATTGTAGAAGTAGATAATACGGGGTAGAAATGTCTCTCTTAACCATAAAACTGATCGAATTGTGTACGGCTTTTGGATTGAGTGTTTCAAACAGTAGCAAACTGAAAATGGAAAAACCGGGGAAAAGTCAAAGCAAATCAAGAAATAAAACTGGTTAAGTGCAACATTTGTCATTTAGTATTAATTAATTAAGTTTTTGAGATTTATAGTAACACTTGATTGATGCATTCATAATGTAAGATAAATGATTTTGCTTTGACTTCAAGGAAATTCAAGTTACTCAAGGTTTTCTTATTTTTGCCATTGGCGTTGAAACCTTTACTTTGAGGAATTTAAGGGTTATTTGAATAAAAGGTTATGATGTCATTATAACATTTTATTTTTCTTGACATAATTTTTGAGAGAAAACATTTTATGTCCTGGCTTTAAAATAGAATTGCAGTAAATGACTGCATACTCCATTCTTATACATTTTAACTTACTGTACATGTAGCTAAGGTTTAAACCAGTCATGCTATTGAACGCCAAGGGAGAAATGAACGCCAAGGATATGCCAAAGCACGCCAAGGGCCATATGCAGTGTTATTTCATTGATCTATTGAGTTATCGATACTTATCTAACATATATTAACCTACATACACTAAATATTTGTATACTATATGTAATCATAGTAATGTTTTGTATATATCCGTGAATGCAGTCACATACAGTAATCTCTGATGAAGTCGATCAATTCAGTTTAGTGAGAAAAAGACAGAAACAAATAATAACAAGTAGATAGATAATATTACTTCATTACTATAATTATTAAATAAACAGCACAACGATCTTTCCAATCCGTGAATGAAGTTATCAAATGTTCAGGATTTATCTTTCCTAATAATGGCTGCTGCACGCCAAGGGAAATCGAAGTTATCAATGTATACAAAAACATTACTATGATTACACATACAAACATTTTGGTGTGTGAAGGTTAATATATATTAGATAAGTATCCATAAATCAATAGATCGACGAAACAATACTGTATATGACCCTTGGCAAATTCTTTGCGTTCATTTCTCCCTTGGCGTTCATTAGTATGACCCGGTTTAAATTGCCTCACCAAAATTGCCACATCTGATAAAATATTAAAGCCTGTTCCATGAATAATTCTTTTTTATACCATATACATGTATTTGATTGTGAATCCAATGTTGTTTAAATTGATTTTGAATTATATGAAGTGAGTACACAACTACATCATGTGTCTAAGTTGAGGATATTGTTGATCTATCTATCGATACTACTCGCCCTCTAGGTAGAGTACTCTGAGTAGGTGTGCGATGTTGTTAAAAAGTAAAATGGGTAAAAGTAGGGTAGAAAGAGGAATTTAAAAAGACATGAAAAGAGGATAGTGAGTTTAGTGGTTATGGGATAAGATAAGATAAGAAGCAAGTACAGTACAGTCTGGGTGGATCATTGAATGCCCACTGTCCACAGTGGGCGAGTCCACCTGAAATTTCAGTGGGCATTAGGAATGGACATTTACATGAGTTATCAAGCCGTCCACTTACCTGTATGTTAATTCCAACTGGCTCTTACAAGAATGTCCACTGTGTCAAGTGGACATTTTTAATTCCCACTCTAAAAATGCCCACTGTGACCAGTGGGCAAATTAAGTTCCAACCGGACTGTACTGCAGTCCACCTGAAATTTCAGTGGGCATTAGGAGTGGACATTTACATGAGTTATCAAGCTGTCCACTTACCTGTAAGTTAATTCCAACTGGCTCTTACAAGAATGTCCACTGTGTCCAGTGGACATTTTTAATTCCCACTCTAAAAATGCCCACTGTGACCAGTGGGCAAATCAAGTTCCATCCGGACTGTACTGCAGTACAGTCCGAGTGGAACTTTGAATGCCCACTGTCCAAAGTGGGCAGTCCACCTGAAACTTCAGTCGGCATTAGGAGTGGACATTTACCTGAGCTATCAATCTGTCCACTTACCTAAACTAATTGACTCTTACAAGAATGTCCACCGTATCCAGTGGACATTTTTAATGCCCACTCTAAAAATGTTCCACCCGTATTGTACTGTAAGTACTTTGATTTTAATTCAGATAGATAGTAGTAAAGTGGATGTAATACATGTGTTGTTATTTAAATGATAAAATTGTTTTTGTTTTTTCGTTTTCAGGCATCTATAATGAAGCCTCTGGGAATTTTTGCTCTTGTCTCACTCTCTGTGGTGATTTGCATTAATGCTCAAGGAAATTTGAGAGGTAAATAAAAATTATGAATCAGAAGAAACCAGGATTTGTTGCTCTTACTCGCGGTGCATAATTGATGCATCATTAGAATACTGTACGTGTAGATATATTAGCGCAATCAAAGTTTAGCGCAAAATGCTCGAAAGAGGGGTCGGCAATATTTCAGCGTAGTCATGAATTAGCGCATTTGTCATGTTCAATTAGCGCAATTTATCCATTAAATCAGCACATTCAAAACAGTTTTTGGGTAAAAAATAGTGCGTTTAAGTATCTTACGAGGAATTGAAATATATGCCAGACGTGCGACTATCGAATCGGCCGGTATGGCACGTTTGCCATTGGACATAATTAATGCGTACATGTACCTGGAGTTGTTAAACCGTTGATTGGCTTGGATGACAAGCGTTGGGTCAATTACCTTATTCACAGTATATGCAGTGAATCAAATACAACCTCATTTCATTCAATGTTTATCCAATAACCTACCATATCATTGAAAGCACAACATCTAGTTATAATGATAAGTAATATTTTTTTTAAAGAAAGACATATAGAAAACAAAATGCCGTTCTTATGTTTACGGACGAAGCCATTGTTTTCATAAGTTGATATGAGATAAATCACTTGTATCGCTGACTGCTCTTTGCCTATAATTACGTAATAGACGGTATTGTAGAAGCGATATGCATAGCGGGGGTTAATTCCTAAACTTCAAACCATGTTTTTATAATTCTTGCGTTGGTTTTGTGATAATCATATCGACAGTGTCCGGTAATGCAAACATCTTAATCGATAGTTATTTGTGTCCTTTTTATGCTTTATCAAAATAAATGACGAGTTTATTCCTGATATTTATTTGATAGACATATCTATGGAGTTGAAACTTTATATTAGCGCACTTTGGACAGCACTAATTGCGTTAAAATATGAATCCCGCTAAAATAAGTACATATACAGTATTTACATGTACATAAGGTAGAAAATAATTATAGCATAATGGATTGATGCTTAGAGGTGTGCACTATTGAACTGAAATTTCAGTGCTTGTTACCATTAGTTTGTAGTCAGTTTTTAAAATTTATGTATTGCATGCTTTTGGATTTTTGTGAAAGAAATGAGTGAAGGGCAGGGCAATTGAATGTGTAACCTGACATTTATAAATTTGTGATTTAAGTTTAATTTACATGTAGATTAATTTATAGTTTGCCTTGTGAAAGAACTGATGTTGATTATTTTGTTTTAAAAATAAAATAGAATCCATTGGGTATCCTAACTGATAGTCTGCTAAGGATGAGTCATTTTACATTATGGCAATCTTTTGTAGAACAGCAATTTTTCCCTAAATTGATGAAGTGATTAAAAAAAAAATGAAGGAATTTAATGTTGAAAAATAAGTGTATTAAATGTATGATATGAATGGATATTTATAAATTGTATCCACAACTATAACTGTAAAGATATAAAGAGAATAAGCTTGTATACCTCATCAGCCATTGCCGTTTCTGGATTTGGAAATTTGGCCTTGAAATATTTGGCCAGCTAGTGCTGGGTAGCATCTACATGTAGTCTAGCCAAAGTAGTTCAGAAGAGAAAAAAATCTACCTTGCTCTACTTACAGCTAGACTATTAACCACACTTCCGTAATGAAGTACAATGTACATGTACATCATCATCAATGCACAATAAAAATCAGATTCAGTTAAAAGTATCCCAGAAATCAGTGGGAATTAACATCAAATACTAAATGAGCAAAAACATAATTTCTACATTCAAAGATTCCCGTATCCCATTCTGGTAGAGATTTTGAATTTGACTCTTATAGAGATACACAAAGTGTAAGGTTTTAATTCAGAAAATGATTTACAGATCCAGGAAGTCTAACAACCGATGGTGCCAACAGATGTTTAGATAAAACCACCTGTGGGGAGTGCATAGCAGCTGGAAGTGAATGTGCCTTTTGTTCCGCAAAGGTATGTACATGTATGCTTGCATTTAGACTTTGTTTCATATCAGGGAAGTCACTCATTAAACTAAATACATGTATAGCCAAAAAAATTATAATATGGTATTGTTTCTTAGAAATCACTTTGTCATTTAAAAAGACATTTTTTTTTTTAGTCCCCCTTTTGGTGTGTGAGTATACCACCATGAGTTACAGATCAAGTTCGAGACAGTTCTAGTTTTCATCATCATCAAAGGTTGTGATCAAATACCTAACTTGCTGGCAGTCTGAAAGACAGTTTGTTGTGTGAGTGTGTGTGTGTGTTTTGGGGGTCTTAGCTTTCCATTTGCCGGTAGGGGATTAGTATTGCCTAAGCAATACTTTCAGATTGCTTGTTTTGCATAGTATGCGTCCTTAAAATTTCAATGTTTGTTGTAATTTACTGGGTGAGTGGCTGACATATATCCATTAAGTTAAACAGCTTTGTGTAAAATAGATACACAGACAAAACATGTATCACTGATATGTTTCTGAATGAATTGAATGAATTTTGTCTTTGCCCGTGACAATGTGACAAATCTGTTGTTCAGGGAACTGTTTCCTTAATCATCACCCTACAGTACAGTCTAAGTGCTACGACAAATTGTAATTTTTACACATAACACCATGGACTTAATGCAGGAGTAAATTTAGGGATTACACAAAACACTGTGATTTAGTACAAAGTTGTGAAGTAGCACAGGCAAATTTACACCTGAATTCTCACTGTGTTTTATGAAATTTCCTAACTGTGTTGTGTGCACATTCTCCGAAACACTTTGATCTGCATAACAGAATTTGATACAACTTCATTCGAGTCATATTTACCGTCATAACTAGGAAAATAATTTTATTTGTATGTACATGTTATTAACAGATGTTTGCTGGTAATTCTCTCGTAGTAAACATGGACATGTGTTGAGAATTATTATGACTTGTTTTATGTCTTGATTGCCTTGTCTTGTAGAAATATGAAACCAACAACAAACCACGTTGCAACAAAATAGGCATTCATATGTTAGAGTGTCCCCAGGACGAAATAGAGCATCCCAAAAGTGTGCTAACCAGGAGTCGGGTTTGTATTTTAAGTAATGATTTCAGGACTTATTTTTCAGAGGTTATTGTAATCACTGTGGTTATTGTAGTCACTGTGGTTATTGTAATCACTGTGGTTTGAACTATAATCCACATCCTTTTATAATGAGCAAATTTTGGAGAAAATGTCAAGGAAAAGCTACTTTACTATGTATATGTATGTTGAGCAGGGTAAAGATTTATGAAATGTTAGTCAGTGGGTGCAAAGTTGAGATTGGCTGATTTAACATTTCAATTTTTTTCTGGCATTCTGTTTAATTTTTTATATAAGCAAGTGTAATAGCATGGTTTTGCAACCCCAGAAACCAGAGACATCACCTAATACAGGGTTTGAAATTAGCAGTCGTCAAAAACAGCCTTAAATCTTTTTGTTTTGGGCAACCTAAAATTTCGGTAAATATAAAGGAGGTCCAGATTTTCTTTAAATTTGCCAATGTGATGACACAAAATTTTTTCCAATTTTGAGTCCTGCTTATATGACATTTACTGAATGTTGGTTGTTTCATTTAGAGATGAGCACAGGTGATAATGTTAGGCTTATAATTTCCATTTTTTTTTTTTTTTTTTTTTGGACATAGGATGAAAATGTGAAAGATGGCAATAGAACTGTAACAGCCATTCAGCTACAACCGCAAGTTATTGATCTTCAGCTTCGACCAAGTAAGTATCAATGATGATGTTTTACAGATGTCAGTCGCATTGCAGTCTATTTTTATGAGTCAATTTTTGTAAAATGCTTCCCTTTCATCTAGTTGGGATAGAGAATATTGGGCTATAGGCATATTTGGGGCATGGCTTGAGCGGTTTGTAGACGTTTTGTAAAATCTCTATTATTTGACAGCAAATGCTATTCTACTTATTATTTTTGAAGTTTCTGCTTTGCAATACTGGTCATAACATCTTTGACTTTTTTTTATTTCCCTTTTTTCGGAATAGTAAATAGTACTGTACAATACTTTGTCATCATTTGAGTAACGCTCGCTAATGACTGACGTATTGTTAATTTCAGATGACCCCCAAAATTTCACTCTGACCTTCCGTTTGGCAAACAACTATCCTGTGGATCTTTACTACCTCATGGACTTGAGTAATTCTATGGCAGATGACAAGACAAAGCTGGCAGATCTCGGAGTTCAGATTGGTATAGTATTGATTCATTTACACTCTAGTTAATAGTAGTGTCCAGTGGTGGATTACTGTTGATCTGTTTAAGTAAACTGATTTTAATAATTAATTAGGCCAGAGGTTTTTTTATTATTTGTTTAACAGGAAATTTTGTGAAAAAAGTGGAGTCGAGGGGACGAAATATAAAAAAACCTTGAAAAAATATGCGGTCGATACCCAAAATAAAAAAAATTGCTTGAACAATAAAAATTTTTTTTTTGTTTGTTGATTTTTTACATTAGTTTTCAAAATTGTAAATACATGCATCTTGTGCAGCACATTAATATTTATTTTGTGCATCAGGTATTCATCGGATTTGAATCAATGAGACAAAAGAGAAATAACTTGATAGAACTTACAATGCTTGAAAGTTTGACAAAGCTTTAGATTTTGATAATTTTTTTGCCACTCTGCCACATTCCGTATAGCAATTGGCTTTCCTGTAGTTTTGCAGTATTCACATGTGGGCCTGACTATGGCCCGTATGTTCTTCATCTCTTGGAAAAAAGGAAAAATGAAATAGAGCATTTTGTTTTTCTTTCAGATAGTGGAAATATAGAGTCGACGCTCCCGTTAAACAAATAATAAAAATACTCTGGCCTTGTTGATTTCAAAATGATATTTTTGATTTTTGGGTTTTGAAAGATTAAAATTAATATGATCCATTAAGAGTTTTCTTTGTTTTGTGAAAAATTGTTACAGTAATTTCTTATAATCTGATTACATTTATGTTAAATTAAACGAATAATTTACTTATTTTTAGTTAGAAATCACTCAGAAAATTTAAGCTGAAGTGATCGTATTTGTGTTACATGTGGTTTCATATTATGTACAAGTAACATTGACTTAAAGAAATTGAGAAAAAGATGAAATTGTCCTTAAAGAAATAAAGAAAAAACTTAGCTCTGAAAATTTGTATTGACGTTATACATGTATCGGCCATCTAAAAATGATATAAATAAAGGTATTAATCTTTATACACAGTAAATTGGTTTATAGTTTTGAAATTGAATCGTACCTCTTTTAACAGTCGCATTCATTCAGTTTAAATATGACTTCAAACTTGCAACATTCACGTCATCGTAAATATATTTGTTGTTTTGTTGACAGCTAAACAAATGAATAACATCACAGAAAATTTCAAGCTAGGATTTGGATCTTTTGTTGACAAAGTTGTTATGCCATATGTCAGTACAGCTCCCAACAAGTAAGTCAGATGTTATAACTTATCACTGTACATGTAAGGCACTTTTTATTTGCGAGAGTGTTATTTTTGCATGATTTCATGAGGCCAATTGGGTTCTTTGCAGTATCCATACATCACAACTTTTTCGTCTAAAAAGTAAAACTTTAAGTCTCCAGTATTTTTAGCTCACCAGAGCCGAAGGCTCAAGTGAGCTATTGTGATCAATCACTGTCCGTCGTCTGTCGTCCGTCCGTCATTAGCTTTTCTACATTTTCGACTTCTTCTCCAGAACTGCAGCATAGAATTCCACCAAACCTCATAGGAAGTAAGTACTCAAGGTCCTCTACCAAGTTTGTGCTTTTAGTGCTCATCCGTAATCCAAGATGGCCGCCATTGGCTCTGATTGGTTGACACATTTTCGACTTCTTCTTCAGAACAACTAAACAGAATTTCACCAAACCTCATAGGAAGTAAGAACTCAAGGTCCTCTACCAAGTTTGTGTTTTTCATGTCCATCGGTAATCCAAGATGGCCACCATTGGCTCTGATTGGTTGACACATTTTCGACTTATTCTCCAGAACCGTTGAACAAAATTTCACCAAACTTCTTAGGAAGTAACTACTCAATGTCCACTACAAATTTTGTGTTTTTCGTGCCGATCCGTTATCCAAGATGGCCGCCATTGGCTCTGATTGGTTGACACATTTTGGACACTTCGAAACGACTGCACAAAATATCACCAAACCTTATAGAAAGTCTTGTAAAAAAAACCCCAATTTTTTATACTGAAATGAGCTGTCATTGTATTGTAAATAAGCAATTTGTGCTCAGGTGAGCGATATAGGCCCATTTGGGCCTCTTGTTTACATTGCTATCCATCGGATGGTAAGAAAGTGATTAAGATGTAAGATTATCGTTTCACTGATACAGCCCTCCTACAAAAAAGATGTGGTTCAGAGCGTGCCTTGTGTTATCAGATTAAAGCAAAGTATTCATGAACCAATACATTTTATGAATATGAAATTACATTAATAGCTTATTTGCTATACAGAAGAAAAGTTATCTAAAAATAAGTACATGTATGCTAAATCTACATTTATTTATGTATGTACATGTAAGGTTGAATCTTATTTACTCTCTTAACTTGAACATCTGACTAAGTCGAACTTAATAATTATACTGAACTATCATTATTCAGAACAAACTCCTGTAAGTAAAACTTTTTCTTCTGGGCCTTGATGTATGGATTTTGATATGAAATTAGGTAAATTTTGTGAAAATCTATCGATATTTTCATCTGTGATGTGCTTGAAAGTTGGTTTTGCATAAAAGATGTAAGTAAACATTATCAAGTGAATAGTTTTGCTCGTTATGCTGTATGAGAAATAAAAACAACATTAATTGGCCCGGCAGCATGTTTGAATGCATTAATATATTTCATCCCACAATTTTAATTCAGCCTTAGGCTAATGATGTCTTGTGCATTGAAATTCTTCTAATTTTTCTATAGGATCAAGGAACCCTGTAAGGGCTGTGAACCTACCTATGGCTTCAAAAATCAACTTAAATTAGATGCTGACGCTAATAAATTCAGAGTAAGTACATAATAGCAGTCTTCACAAAGACTTTTTTTTAGAACCACTTGTCCACCGACAAATTTTATTAGCCCATTGTATTCTTTGTGAGAGATCTTTTACTAGCCCAACAATAAATCTGGTAGCATTGGGCTAGCGAGTTTTCATGAACACTGTGACTTGTTTTATTACATCTGTTGTGACAGTATTGGGATCCCTATATAAGTAATAAAATTGCCAAAATATATGTGTACCAGATGTTATATTTAAATGGTGTTTAATTTTAAACAACAAATTTAAGTCTGATAGAGTAACACATAAACTTGGACTCAAATTTTAAACACTCACGTAGCAGGCAGTTTAATCACAAGTTTACGATGTTAAATTCTGTCGCATAATATCAAAGTAAATCAATGTTCCTCCATTTGTTAAACTCATGTACAGGTATACATTTCTTTAACAGGATCAAGTAAATGCAGCTAAAGTGTCTGGCAATTTGGACGCTCCAGAAGGTGGATTTGATGCCATCATGCAGGCAGTAGCATGTGATGTAAGATTATATCAGTATGATTATCCCCTCAATTAGCGTAATTAAGTGAGCTTAATCTCTCGGAAATTACATTTTATTACATACCAGTTTGCATCTGACCAAGACAGTCTGTATTGCTCGACAGTCTCTCTATTCGAAGGAAAAATCTCTAATCTTATCCATGAAATCACAAACTCAAAGTAATTTATTAAACTACATGTTCAACAATTAAAAGTGGTGGAAAAAGAAACAATGCCTAGTTTGTTAGCTCTACTTGTCAAAGACCAGTCCTACTTATGCAGTACTTTGATGTCTATACAGACCTGCCAACTTGTTATGATTTGGGTGTATTGGTTACAGTTCTCTTAACCTTGGCCACAAATTCACAAATCTAGAAATGTATTTTAAAAACATAAAACAAAAAAGGAAAAAAAAGCGTCTCTTATTAATTAGTTGAAAATTTACTCGTAATACATGTTATAGGATAAAGATTATGTAAGGTTTGAATATTATGTTTTCTCAGAATGAAATCGGCTGGAGGAATCAATCCAGGAGGATGTTGCTCTTCTCAACAGATGCTGGTTTTCATTATGCTGGTGACGGAAAGGTTTGTTTGTCTTTTCTTCAGGGTTGTTACTATTGTTGTATGATATTGAAGGATAATTCAGACCAAATGATGGTCCTTTCTCAATATATGTTAATGTCTTCATAAATTAGTAGATATCTTCAAATTAAACACATCTAAGTAATTAAAAATTGCTTGTATAAAAAGTAACACAAATTCTGAAAAACAAAAATAAGAATATGATATATGTTTAACATCTACTATGTCGTTATGATTAAATATCTTCTAAGATACAATTTTATTATTACTATATTTAAATCAGTTTTGATATCTATTAATAGCTGGGTGGAATTATCAAACCAAATGATGGTCAGTGCCATATGATGGAGAATAAATACACAGAGAGCACAAATCAGGTCAGTCATTGACATGTATCATTGTCTCCCCTTTCTGTAATTACGAGTCTTGGATGAAATAAAGAAGTTCCCATATCAGGGAAGATGAAGGCAAGTCAAAAATGGTACACCTGGTCTCACCTCTGAATTTCGGGGGTCCGTGAATGTCCACTGTGGTACATTGTTGTTAGTGCCATAGTCATGTGACATCAGTTACTTTCGTATTTTGCATGCTGCATTTAATCTCTTAAAATTAATGACATGCAAAAATATACAGGGCACATTCACCGTCTTACATGACCTAATTGTGTAAATTACTCCGAAATAACAGATGTCAGACGATACCTCTATATATCTAATCTATTAGAAAATGCAGTTAATATATGGATTTGCCAGCCTGAAAAAAAAAGCCACCCAGGATGTTTGAAATTTGGATATGAGCATTTGCAAGACCCAGTGTGATATTTTTTGTCACAGATAGTTTAGCAAACAACAAATAAGTCATGCATAAAATAAATTTTGGTTAAGCATTTATTCTGTCTTAAATATGTAAATTTCGTATTTTGCATGATATATGGAGCCTCATGCCCAACAAGCTCTATGTGCCGGAATTTCCATCATGATGTTATATCAAAACATGATATGTTGGTCAATTGAATTTAATATGGAAAAGGCCTGATGGGAAGAAAATATTAAGATTGAGCTTTTCTTAATCTGAGGCCATTTTGCTCATTTTTACTGGTTTGATACATTTTTATGACATTATACAGATGTTTGATGGCAAAGTTTTATGAAAAAGATTTTCATGTGTTATTTTGCAGATAAAAATACAAATAAATTTATCTTTTAGCAAGTTTAATGTTTTGGAAAAATCATTAGACTGGAAGTGGGAGTTAGTGACCCTGGTTCTTTCACTGTGTGTATCAGGTTATGTTTTGCAATTCAGTCACTCACAGTAAAACTGGAATGAAAATAATTTAATACACCATTCTCAAAAAAATCCTCTGTACCAGAGAATAATACAAATACATTTAAGGGGCTCATCAATGGAGGATAAGAAGGTGATAAAGGCGTTAGAATGCTGTGTCACTGATACAACCCTCCTACATAGAAATATGGTACACAGCGATCTTCTGGTTTTCAGATTAAACCAAAGAAGTTTTCTTGAACCAGAACAATATACGATTTTCATATGTTATTGTTGATTTTACATATATTTTATAGCGGGCCTCATGTCCGACGAACAACGTTTTGTCAGAATTCTCATTATGACATTAATGTTTGGATTGTTTTGTCTCATGGAAGGATTGAGTTTTGAGCAGCAAAACATCGTATGTCAAGCATTTGATGTGAGATGAAATTGATACAAAAAAGGCCATTAATGCATGTTATGTAATATTATATTTCATGGATGAGAAAAGAAAGTTTATTGTATCAAAGTTTTGAATTTATTTCATTATGTTTCTATCACACCAAGATTGTTGCTTTTAAAGGTATCTGCTTACAGTATAGTTAAATTTTTTTGTAATTTTTCCACCCACCCACCAGAATGGCCCACATCCAGGTGCAGTATAAAAAATGACACAATGCACAGTGTAAATAAGAAATATGTGAATGAGCACATGTAAATTTCCACCTGTATTCCCATTGTAATTTGGGGTGTTTTTTCCCACTGTGTTTTGTGCAATTTCCTCAAAACTTGTGAAATGTACTGTATGAGACGACCTTACCCAAGAAATTGAAACCTTTCTGGTGAAAATACAGAGAAAATGTGTATTTGCAATATTCCTGACAACCCTTTAGCTTTATTCAAGACTAAATTAGAGTTATCTTTCTTATCATCAACTGCATTTGACAAGAGGATCTCTTTAGTGCAGATATAAAAGTTTTGTGAGCTAGGTGCGGTTTTAAAAGAGACCTTGGTTTTAACACCCATTAGTTCACTAATCTATTGTGTATGAATTTATGATAGGTTATAATACAAACGTGCATTTAGTATGATTATAGGGTTTGTGATCGTGAGATTTCTAACAATATTTGATGGTTAAATTTCAAACCATGGGATTTGCTGTCCAGCCTACCCCTTGAACTCACAAGTGGGTAATAAAAGTAGATTAATCATTCCTTATTGGATAGGTATTTGGCAATGTATGCAACATTATGAAAATGATATTAACTTGAGAATGAAATCCCCCCCCTAAAATTAGAGTTCTTTTTCAATGGAGGGAAAGAAAGTGATCAAGTCTCTAGAATGCTGATTTACTGATACATCCCTCCAACAGAGAATTGTAGGTCAGGACATCCTTTGTTTTTATCAGATTTTACCAAAGGCTACATGGACTACTACAGATTATACAGAAAATTGTATAATGATTCTCGTGATTTTAGATGGTTGGTTGGTTGATTGGTGTTTTACGTCGCTTTCAACAATATTTCAGTTATATCGCGACATGGAAGCAGGAGGTTACCAACCTCTTAAACATAGTGGCGCAACCCGGGAATCGAACCCGGATCGTCGGCGCCGCAAGCCAGGCGCTTAACCACTACACCAAGCCTGCCCCTCGTGATTTTAGAAATTTTATGGAAGTTACATATCTTGTGACAAGTTGTCGTCCATCTTTGAGGTGTATGACTGCATATTTGTTTGTAAATCAATCTTATTATGTGGGCAGTTTCTCCAAACTATGGATAGTTTATGTATATTTCAGATACATAAGCAAGGTTTGAGGCATTAAACTATATGAAAATGTTTCCAAAGAACTGTAAATATAAACAACTTTCTCAAAAAATGAAGATTTATTAAAACTATTATAATTAAGAGGCAAAACTATCAATAGTTCTCACAGAGTGAAAATTCACAGGAGTCATCTCTCGTTGTCAGTCAAAGTGTGAAGTTTTGTGCTTTAATTAACAAAACTACAGACTGAATTTCTATAAAATCATCGTTGAAAATGTAAATTGCTTACAAATCAATAAATATTAAGATACTAATTTATTTGGAAACTGTTAATATTGGTGCAAAATTATCAAAAACCCTTTCCAAACAAAGGTCATAAAATTGGTAATACTATGACTAAGAATCTCTTGTTTGACCTCAAATATGGCTGACTAGGGGAGGTAACTCAAATAAATTTTGACTAAGTGAAAACTATCTATTGCTAACAAGAAGAACATGTAACAGAGACTAAATTCAATTATAATCAGTTAAATTACTGCTAAAAAAACTTACAATACCTATCTTCACCTATCCTTTTTATCTTTGTAATTATTTTTCAGGATTATCCATCAATCAGTCAGGTAGCTGCTAAAGTGAAGGAAAAGAATGTCAATGTGATATTTGCTGTCACCAAGGATCAAGTGCCAATTTACGAAAAGCTGGAACCCTTCATTGCTGGTTCAGAAATTGGAGAACTGGAAAGCGATTCAAGCAACGTTGTGGACCTTGTCCGAACGAACTATTTGGTATGAGTAAATGACAAGATGTCCTATAGATAAAAAATTTGAGAAAATATTATCTTTTTTAGACAAAGCTTTACACAGAAAAGTTGTTTCTTAGAAGATTGCTAAGCAAATCTTGTCCAGATTGATGATATCCATCTGTGAATATTTTTGTTAAATTTCTGGTTGAAGCAGACTTTTAAAACTAAGAATGACCAGTTAACCACAGACTTGATACTTTTCAAGTGAGGTGGATTTGGTATGCCTTTTTGATTGCATGTAAAACTATGTCAATATGACCTACATGTCACAGTTCAGTAATTTTCGTTAAAACTTCAAAATTAAGAAGGATCAAAGGCCTTATACTTTGCATATGTAGGATTTATTTCATTTTGTATGTGATTGTTTTCCGTTATCTTTCAGAAAATCACATCTAAAGTGGAGCTGGTTGTTGAAAATTCAGATGATGTAGAAGTCACCTTTAGGACAAAGTGCAAAAAGTATGTTTTTTCCAATACAGTGTCATACAATAGATGGACATTTTCCCTCCAGATTTATTTATATAAATGTATTTTTATAAACACATAGTAAAGAAATTTGCTAGATTCTCATTCCCAACCACTCTGATTTTCAACCCCTACTAGGGATCTCGTTAACGCGTGTATTTGCGTCCCTGACGCGTCCAAATCGGCCGGGACGCACGATTTTCAAAAGTGGTGAGTCCCCGGGACGCGTCCGTGTTACCCCCATACGCGGCTAATAAATTTATGACATTGTGCTGTGTCGCCGAGTAAGCCGTGTATTAATTGATTTGTATCAACCGCGGGAGATAATGCTTCGTGCAGTCCGTCGGCGGCAGTATATAAAGTGTCCACTCGACCCTATTACTTGCCCACGATGCCGCCGGCGGACGCACTAATCGTAGATTTAACAGTGAATAAGGGTGAATTAAAGACCTCATTGTACATGTATAGGTGGGAATTTCAGAAATCTATCACAAATTTAATACCAAACCAAATGTCTAAAATGGCATGTTGATTCAAACACCACTTCATTGCATATTTAAAAAAAAATTACGAGTCTTTGTTTTCATAGTTAGTTTCACTAGTGATGAAAATCTGTAAGAAATTGCTATATCTTTATGCAACTGTTATCATGTTTTCCATATCCTGGATTGTCACTGTCTAATCGGCACGCGCTGGACAAAAAGGATTGAATGTGTTGACATTTCAGGGTCATCTATACAAGAGGATTTGTTTTACAAGTTAAAGTTGATAGGGGGTCTAAAGAATCTCAGAGTGGTAGACAAAAGCATGTGTTTAGCCATCAGAATACGTAATGATTTATTTGAACCTCAAATTGCCTTACTATTAATAAGTTCAACGCACTTAAATATATTAATGATACTTAAAGACTTCGGCGGTTTGTATGGGTCATTAAAATTAGCAGTTACTGCAAAACTGCAACGACAGCTTGGTTTAAACATAATTTGGGTTACAATCGGTAAATTTATTAATGCCAACATGCCTGCTGACCACTCATTCCTTACATACGGCGACGAGGTCCTCAACTCACTGATCAACAACCCAACCCACCTACCCACCAAGCTGATGCGGATCCAGCAAGCCGGATCACCTCTCTGTGAATTCAACACCAAGAAATCCCTGAAGTTCATGGATATGCATAGCCGTAGGAAGTGAACAATGTGCTATGATATGATTTGATTTGATTATTATCTGTATATAATGTATAATATAATATATGATGCTTGATTTTCCATAAGAATTATTTGTAGTGCTTAGACCTTAAAACTTCTTTTGCTATATATAATACAGTGCTTGACAGTTTATAACATGATTGATAAATTATCATTTTATGTGATTGTTACAAAGAAACAAATAAATAATTAATCAAAGGAATCTTTTCATTTTATGCCAAGTGCTTAGCAGTATGTTAGGGTGGTGTCACACTTATGTTGAAGGTAACCGAAGAGATATTGTAGAACACATTGAGTTTTGAACACATCATGTGAACATTATCTGCTTTTCATGCTTAAACAACAAAACTATAAAATTTATTGACATTTAATTCACTTAATTAGCATGAAAGACAGATGATATGCACATACACCTATCAAAGAAAAAAGTGGAGTTACCGGCTCAGTTATGTGGCAGAAGACACAAAAAAACTATATATATTGAAGTTTACTTCGGGACTCATCATTTTTTGATTGGGACTCACCATTTCAGAACCCTAGTGAGAACACTGCCCTACTCTGATTTTAATTATATTTTTGAAATTTACAACTCGCGAAAATGGCATCATACTAAATTCTTAAAATTCACTGCAGTTTTCAGAAAAGTTGGATGAGACTTTAGAAATTTTTTTTTTTCTTATGGCCTAATCAGAGATCGACATTCATGCATTCAAAAAAAAAAAAAACTTTAAATGGGATGTGCTTCAATAATGGTAATTTTATTTGTAAATGTTTCTTATTTCTCAATATGAGTATTATTTCTCTTCACAGCACAACCATGAAAAATACAAATAAGTGTGAAGAATTGAAGATTGGGGACTCGGTATGTGAAATATTTATTAATAACTTAGCCAATAAACTGCAAAACAACATTTGTGGTTTTCAAAATAGTGTAACCTGAAGTATCGTATTCAGTATAGCATTAGTTCAAACTGACACCAGCGATCGTTGAAAATATGAAATTGAATCTGAATAATAATTGTCAATTAATTTGACATTAAATGTTTAAATATATATCTTACCAGGCCAAAACAAATAAATATGCCCTTTTCTTGTAACATGCTGAAAAAAAATTAGTGTTGTTACAATGAAGGTTGTTGTTTTTCTTTTTTTTTTTTTTGTTTTTGTTTTTGTTTTTTTTTTTGTTTTTTTTTTTTTTTTTTAACTTTTTAATTATAGGGGGCAGGCTTGGTGTAGTGGTTAAGCGCTTGGCTTGCGGCGCCGACGATCCGGGTTTGATTCCCGGGTTGCGCCACTATGTTTAAGAGGTTGGTAACCTCCTGCTTCCATGTCGCGATATAACTGAAAAATTGTTGAAAGCGACGTAAAACGCCAATCAACCAACTTTTTAATTATTACTGAATCAATGTTTGATGGCAAGTAGAATGCATTTGGACTATTCACATGTAACAATTACTTAATTTTTGCCCAAACGTTTATGTTTTCCTTTCTGGAATCATATTGTCTGTTGTCCATCTGTGTGTGTCTGTGTGTATGCTCGTCTACAATTTGGTTGTCATGTGATAACTTGAAATATCCAAAGGTTTCAAATTTCACATCAGATGCAGATTGATGCAAGAAATTTACACATAGATTTCTCAGTCAAAGGTCAAGGTCACACAGCAGCACCCTTCATGGATTTATCAGTTTCCTAATCATTTACTAAAGTGTTAATAACTAATGCTAACAATACAACTTACAAGCACTTTCACTGTTAACATTGAATTCAGATTAAAAGGAATGCTTGCATATTGTAATATTTGTATGCATAATCCATTATACAAATGAGGTCAAGTTTTGTTTTGGGCTTTTTTGTTTTTTGTTTTTTGTTTTTTGGAATGAGAGGACTGTGTGTGGGGGGGGATGGGGGGGGGTGTTATGATTTGGACTTTGACACACATGTCAAGAATATTTGACGTTGACATACATCTTGTCCAGTAATGTTGTTTTAAATAAACTTTCCCAAACTTTATTCCTGCCCTTCTGTTATATATATCATGTACATATGGTGACTTTCAATATCACTTAAAACTTTTAATCTTGACGTGATTGTAAACTTGAGTTACATCGTATTTTCAGGTTTCCTTTGATGTAACAGTCACTGCAAAAAAATGTCCGGCAGATGCCAATGGCAATGTTCGCAAGGTCCTGAAAATCAAACCGGTGGGACTGTCTGATAACCTGGAAATCAGAATGGATATTATCTGCCAGTGTAACTGTGAAACCCCAGCCATAGCCGTAAGTTTTCAAATGTACTTGAGGAAACATGAGTAGTTGACCATCATTTTCACGGGATATTTATTGAATTTCGTGATGTCACAATACATTGTCTGTGAGATGTTAAGTACTATGATGTCATGTAATTTAACAATTTTTCGCGCATAAATGGTAGGGTAAATTGCGTAATGATAAACAGTGAGAAGAGATATATTTTGAAAATTGAGAGAAGCAGTTGTACAAAGAAGTGAAAAGTCAGTAAAAGTGATTATTTGAAATAGATTGTCTTGACAAACCGATACATCTTTCTGACGTTTTGAGTCTTGGATTTTATCACTATGTTTAAGAGGTTGGTTTTCCTCAGCTACTGGGTGGCAGTACTACTGAAAAATTGACAGAAGCAGAGTAAAACCCAATCAACAAAACCGTCTTTACGATGTTCTTTACCTATATGGTTGCAGATAGTAACCAGATAGAAACCAGATCAACCCCCTCCACCCACTCTCCTCCATACATAATCATTGATACATACATTCCCATTTTTTCTTCCTGTTTTGAACCTTAGGTCAAAGGTCACACCAAGTTCAAGGCCAGCACTGTAGCCCATTCCGTCACTAGAGCTCCTTAGAGTTAGTGTGGAAGGAGTGTATATATACAGGGCTTACCTTGACCCCAAAACTGGGTCATAATTTTTGTGATCTTTATTTGAATTTTTGTCATTAGTGAAAATAAATGTGCTGTTATAATTTTGAAAAGTTATCAGATTTTAGGACAAAATATCAAAAAATGCAACAAACTCAATAGCCAGTGTAAGCTTGACAAAAACAAATGGGTTGCAGGATATAAATCTTCGCTTGAAAATAATTCATGGAATTTTTTTATAGAATACGAAACGCAACCACACAAACTGTAATGGGACAGGAACTTTTGTTTGTGGTATATGTAAATGTAATGATGGCTATTATGGTAAAGACTGCAGCTGTCCAATCGGCAAGAAGACTGTTGCTGATCTAGAGAAGTTATGTAAACCGTAAGTGTACAAGTTTATTCAGAATGATGCATACAGTAAAACCTGTCTTAGCAGCCACCTCTATTAAGAGGTCACCTGTCTATAAAGGTCACATTTTAAATTCCCAAAATCTATGTTTTCCTAAATAAAAGACCTCTGTATAAAGGCCACCTCTCTATAAAGGCCACTTTTGACTCTTCTCTTAGCTGACCTTAATGGACAGGTTTGACTGTATTAACTTGATGTTAGAATGGTTCGTTAATACATAACTTGATGTTGAAAAAAAATTTTGCTTTCTCAGGGATGAAGGTAACAGTCTAATGATCATAATGTCATGGATTTTGATTTTTATCAAAACATGATTATTTTTCGTAGAATTTAGCAAAAATCAGTGAAATTATGCTGCAAATCGTTAATAGCAAAGCAGTTAATCAAGGTTAGTCTCTTTGTTGCAAGATGACTAAAAAAGTATTGAAAATGAATTAAAAGCTTAAGAAATTAAAAAAAAAATTTTGAATAACTGAATGTTTTACTTTTGGTAAAAGAATCCTGTTTTTTTTTTTCCCAGTTTTTCTGCGTAAATGACCTTTCATAAACAACGCTTTTTGACTTTTTCAGTGAAGGCTCCACCGTAGATACACTGTGTAACGGTCGAGGAGACTGTGTTTGTGGCAAATGCGAATGTAAAACCAGGTCCAGTAACTCCGCCTTGAGATACAGTGGAAAATACTGCGAGTGTGACGACTACAATTGCCCTTTCCATGCGGACAAAATATGCGGAGGCGAGTAAAATAATATCATTTAGCTTTAATTGTTCTCCTTACAGCTCGATGAAATTGTCTTAAGTCTATTGTATGAGATTTTTAAAACATTCTGTTTTGTAGATTTGAATCATGTGATCACAAGACCAAATTCACTGAATCTCAAGTATTGAAAAAAAAATATGCATAGTTGATACATCTTTTAAAAAATGGGAATGTTTTATATATATGTCAATTTATCAGGTTTAAATCCAGCAATCTTACTGATTGATGGTGTGATAACTTTACTAATTTGCAAGTAGTGCAGTTCTTGATTTTTCTTCTCCGTATCTTTGATACAGAGAAGCTTAATGATTTGGGTTTCAGCTTGTGACCACAGGGTGATGGCTTTAAGTGCTACTGATGGCTAGACGATATGCCGTCTTTCAGTGAGACAGTAAAAACGAAGGTATTATGTCACAGTACATGTAGATGTGGCAGGTAAAACATTTCTCGCTGCTGCAGATTGGTTCCTTACATAGGTCTAAATTTCTGCATGTTGCATCACCATGATTTAACACAATAATTTTGTAGTGAGGTAAAGCAGGAATCAACAAACAATATTGAACATATAATTTCTATAATTTTAGTCAATGCTGAGCGCACAATGGAGAATGTTGTCTCTGTCACAGTATGAAGGTTTGCTATCAAAACAGTTATTTAAAAAAGAATGATACAGAATTTGATACTTTATGTTTTAAAACTGCAGGTAGTGAACGTGGAATTTGCAAGTGTGGGGTTTGTGAATGTAACAGTGGATGGTCTGGAGACGATTGTGGATGCAAGAATGACAACTCTAGCTGTATGGTGTCTACCAAGGGTGGGGTAAGCCACAGTTTATTCAATATTAACCCTTATCATGCCATGTAAAATATGTACATGTATAAATAGTACTATGAAAAAGTAGAGGGATGTTTTGGTATGTTTTATGAAGATATTTTTCTTAGTAATTTAGACATGTAATGTACAAGAATTTCAGGAAAGGTTTGGAGTTTATGAATATTGTATTAAGGTTGACCATCATTTACTCCAGTACAAGTAAACTGCAGTTAAATATATGTAATATGACAAAAAGCTCAATTTAGCCCTGAATATCGAAAATGTATTCATAAAAATACAATAAATGAGATTAAAAATGATAAAATAGCATGGTTTGTGCTGACCAATGAAAAAGACTTTAATGTCCAAAATTCAATGTATTCTATTATAAGTGTGATTAGACGCTTTCTTGTTTCTTTTACAGAAATTACTGGAATGTAACGGAAAAGGAAAATGTGTTTGTGGAACTTGTCAGTGTAACAGCAAAGACTTCTATGGTCCCACGTGTCAAGATTGTACCGTAAGTAGGGGCAGGGTGGTACAGTAAGTAGGGGCAGGGTGGTACAGTGGTACTGCACTGGACTTGAAATCTGAGGACTTGGGTCCAATTCCAGAGTTCAGTGTCAAGATGGTACAGTAAGTAGGGGCAGGATGGTACAGTGGCACTGTACTGGACTTGAAATCTGAGGACCTGGGTTCAATTCCAATGGTCAGTTCGGATTTATCATTTTCTGGCTTTCTTCATGTCCTTTGGATGAGGCAGTTTACACCCAGGCCCGATATCGAGGTATAAACCTAGGCCCGGTGTCGAGGTATAAACCTGGGCCTGGTGTCAAAGTATAAACCCAAGACCGGTGTCAAGGTATAAACCCAGGCCCGTTGTCGAGGTATTAATAAAATCCCTGTGTCAAAGTATAAACCCAGACCCAGTGTCAAGGTATAAACCCAGACCTGGTATCTAGGTATAAACCCAGGCCCAGTGTCAAAGTATAAACCCAGGCCCAGTGTCCATGTATAAACCCAGGCCTGGTATCTAGGTATAAACCCAGGCCCAGTGTCCATGTATAAACCCAGGCCTGGTGTCCAGGTATAAACCCAGGCCTAGTGTCAAGGTATAAACCGAGGCCCGGTGTCCAGGTATAAACCCAGTCATAAACCCAGGCCCGGTGTCCAGGTATAAGCCCAGTCCCGCTGTCGAGGTATAAATTCAGGCCCGGTGTCAAAGTATAAACCCCAGGCCCGGTGTCATTGTATAAACCCAGGCCTGGTGTCGAGGTATTAACCAAGGCCTGGTGTCAATTTATAAACCCAGGCCTGGTGTCGAGGTATACATTGGCACAGAAAAGAATCCTCACTGCCTCTGTTGGGTCCTTAGTATAGGACAAAATTATGAAGCAGTGCACCTGCCAGGTGCCACCACCATATAAGAACAATAATCTTTAAGTGGCATAAAATAATTACAAAGAAATACACATTGTAGCTTCTCCCCCCTGTGAAATCTGGGTTCTATCCCTAGATAGGGCTAAGGGCATGATCTGTTAGTGTACCTGCAAATCCCCAGATAGGGCTAAGGGCATGATCTGTTAGTGTACCTGCAAATCCCCAGATAGGGCTAAGGGAATGGTCTATTAGTGTACCTGCAAAAGGCATATAAGTTTAGTTTTTCTACAGTGGGGCTCCACCATACCAGTGAATTAACCTTGGTGGGACACTAACAATAAACACATGATGAAAGTATGAAGAAAAGATAATGATTAAGCAATGCACCAGGCAGATGTGGCAACCATAAATGGGCAAATATATTTTGTAGTGGTGTAAAAAGTTACAAAAGGTACACAGTAAATACAATTCTCTCATCAAAATTATGTAGTTGGTAGTATTATCTTGTCAATATTATACAGTAAGTAGAATAATCTTGTCAAGGAAGTACAATTGTTGTCAAAATTCTACTGTAAATACAGTTATCCTGTCAAGATGATAGAGTTAATGCTATAGTTTTGTCAAGGTTGACGAGTAAGTACAATTATTGTGTCATGAATGTAGAGTAAGTACAATTATGTCATCAAGATTGTGCGGTAAGTAGAATTATCTTGTCAAGATTGCACAGTGAGTGCAATTATCTTGTGATGCAAATACTGTATCGTTAGTTACATGGTCACCTAATAGGGTTTAAAGGGATGATATAGGGTCAGGAAATCTAATACAGTGCCAGATGAACCTTTTCCTGGTATAAGATTGTATCATCTGGTATAACCCCATAAGGTGAACATGTAGTATATTAACCCTACCTTTAGTCTCTATTATTTTATCACAAACTTCATATTTATACCCCCCACCCCAACCCACAAACAAAGTTTGGGGGGGTATATAGGAACCACCCTGTCTGTCCGTCTGTCCATCAACCTTTGTCCGGGGCATAACTTTTTTATTCTTTATCATATGATGATCATACTTGGTACATTTGTTCCTTTGGAGATGCCGGTGTGTCATGACCCTGTACCATGGTCGTGGGTCAAAGGTCAAGGTCACTATGCCTTATTTTGAATTTTGGTGCTGCGGGGGGTATTTGTCCCGTTAGGACAGTTCTAGTTATACTTAGAGTAAGCCGATGTGGCTCTGTGAATGAGGTGCTCGACTTGTGACTGATAGACCCCAGGTTCGATTCCTGCAGTGGGCAAACCAGTGTTCTATCTTTTGGATGAAACAGTAAAAACCCAGGTCCTGTGTTATTGTAGGGTCCGTTGCAAAGGTATAAAATGCTATGCGAAGCATCAGACAGATTGTGTCACCATATACGTAAAATAATTGTGGAGTGAACTAAATCAATATTCAGTCATTTCTAGAATACTGTTTGGTAAGTCATTAGGTGATGAAAGATCATGTGTAGATTGCTATTTAAGTCAGTAATCACATGATGTGCTTAATCCAGTCAAATCATGATTTCATGAAAATTTTACCAAAGAGGATGTAATGAAAAAGATGAGGGTTAAACAACAACTTGCAACACATTAAACATAGGGACAGTGAATTTTAGGAGATGAATAGTTTGATAAAAATTTATGATGTTGATAGACAGTTGGACTAACTTGCATGATTTTTTTCAGAATTGTCTGGAAGTGTGTCGTCAGGAGAAGCAATGTGTTCAGTGTCATATGTTCCAGACTGGTCCTAAAAAGGATAATTGTGAAGAGTGTAATGGTCAGGACTACATAGAAAAAGTGGACGTGCTGGACAGTGAGTCAAATTTAATATTGTTATAAATTAAATTACACCAAACTTTCAGTGAAAATTAGGACCACTTCGAAAAAGTGGACATGCTTAATAGTGAGTGAAATTTAATATCTTAAGAATTTAATATTTTTAAAAAAAAAATTGAAAAAAATTTTTAGTGAAAATTGGGACTGCGTATTTACTAGAATATAAATATGCACTTTTTTTAGCCAATTTGACTCGTCATTTTTGCACTGCGTATTATACATAGTGTTAGAAATCTGGAACTTTTTTCCACACTTTTAAACTTCAGTGGTGGATTTAGAGGGGTGCGTGTGTCAGTTAAAGTATCTAAAGCAGTCAGTCAAACCCACGAGGCATGAGATATGTCTGTTATCTGTAAACTGTCTGCTTCCTGTAGTAAATATCCAAGGCGATAACAGGAGTAATGTCTACAGTGTGCCATTCAATGAACACGGTATAATACTTGCACTGTGTTATTTAACAATGGTTTCTGATCAGCAGATTGTACGGGTGACACAATGATTTATCCTTTATTGGTTAATCGATAGTTACGCAACAGGTGAAACTACTTAACAGTAACGGCACGAGCATCGACAGTTTTGATAACACTCATTCATTCATTCTTTATATATTTTGTCGTCACAAACATTTGCGATCTCTGTGTAAAGTTCACGTAGTATAGTAGACATGCATGTTCATTCTAACAAGAGAGAAAAAAATTAAGCAATAGTTTGGGACGAGTGTACTAGTTAACATATTTGAAGTCTATACGAGTTTGATTATAAATGAAATGAAAGAGGGAAAAGCGTTGATATCTCACGATGAATAAAGGCTGGTAGTTCTGTGCCGATTTTGATAATAATACACGTTGCGCGATTACATTTTAAAAGGTATACGGCAAACCAAATTCAGCTCACGGTCTTGCTGTTTCAACACGAAATCGACATCTTGTTTTGGATTTTTCCCCAGGGTATTATACACAGAGTTAGACGTTTTTTCATGATTTTTGCAGTCATTTTTAGGGGCACATATTATACTCGGGTGCGTATTATATTCGAGTAAATACGGTACTTTGAAAAAGTGGACATGCTAGACAGTGAGTAAAATTTGATTTCGTTAAAAAGAGGAAAAAAAATATTTTGGTGAAAATTAGGACTACTTCAAAAATATAGTGTTTTCAAAGGGAAATGTCATTTATTATTAATATTAATAATTATCAAATGTAAGAGTAAAATCAAAACAAGTAGGGAACTAAAAGGTTTTTTTCAGTCTATTAATATTACATTATTTAGGTGATAAGAAGATTTGTGAGAATAAAGACGAAGATGATTGTATCTTCTACTTTTCCTACGAGTACGATGAAAACAACAAACTCTTGATTCAAGCTCAGAAAACTAAACGTAAGTAGAGGTTGTGTTTTTCCAGTTTTGTTCTAAACTGAAACTGTGGTGATGGAGTGTATGATGTTTTTTAGGATTCCATTAACCATGAAAAGAACCTAAAATAAAGAGCCAGTGAACTCATCTGAGGACAGAGCTATTATCATAGTAGAATTGAAGTTAATTTATTTTACAGGGTCAATACGGAAGCACTGAAATTGGTCTTTTGATAGTTTTTATGCCCCCAGATCAATAGATTGCGGGCTTATTTTTCTTTTTGTCCTGTCTCTCTGTTTGTTTGTCTGTTGTCAACTTTAAACTTGGCAGTAACTTTTGAACTGTTAGGATAGAGACTTCATATTTTACATCTGTAATCAGCTAAAGAAGCCCTTTCAAAAGACTCTAAGGTCGATGACCTTTTGACTTTGACAATGACCCTCATGCTAAAAATAACTTTTTGGACTTCGTTGCCGCTGGGGGCATTAGTGTTTCACAAACACAGCTTGTTTAATATATTCTATGTATATTGCAGAATGCCCTCCCCAGGTCAACATCCTAGCCATCGTCTTGGGAGTAATTGGAGGAATCGTTGCCGTGGGTATAGCACTGTTGTTGATATGGAAACTCTTCACTACCATCAGCGATAAGCGAGAACTAGCTCGTTTTGAGAAAGAAACCAAAAATGCCAAGTGGGATACGGTATGCATAGATGTTAATTTATATACCTCCGGAATGGGAGATTTAGGAGCATTAGTTTTTGCCTTGTCCGTCGATTAGTTTGTCTGACTTTTTGTTTGAAATTTTCTATATTGATTTTTGACTAAATTTAGAGATCAACATTTCAGAATACATCAGGACATTGCTACGAGTGTCGAACATCAGTATTTCACAAACTCCTCTTGACAGTTTTGAATATGAATAGGAGAGTGGTGTCTTGTCAGCTTGCGGAATCTTTTTAACCATATACCGAGAGTTATACAGAAGTTTCTTGTGATCTGGTGGTCATTCAGACCGACGCTACAGTAATTTCGACTGGTCCAGATCTTTTTTTCGGTGGACAGAATCTTTATTGGCATCATTAATGCTCAGTTCTAACCTGTGAGCAAAGCAATTGACCCTGATGATTTCATTGTTGTCCCCTATTAGAAGTGCTCTGAATTACCTGTGTCATGGACACCTTTCTCTCTTGCTACGGTATTGTTGTGTATCAGTGTCTTTTGTTAGTAATGGTTATTCATAATAACAATAGGTAAGTTCATACATCCACATACACACAAGCAACCTTTGTGTTTTGGTTTTGCTGCTCTCAGTAATAGAGCAGTATCACTGCAAAACATTTCAAAACATGAGGCACATGTTGTTAACCTCCTTAGATCATCAAACTGAGGCCAGTTTCTTCCAAATCTTTAAGATTAATCACATATCAGTCTTCCCTCATAGCCTCATAATCTTTCATGTCCTCCCACTCCCTCTTGGAAATTGTCCTTTTTTTCTGCCCAAGGACTGCTTTTGATGAAAATTTAATCAGCCATTACTGTTTCTAAATTTATTACCAAAGGATAATGGTTTCAGAGAATCTGATTGATGATGAAAATATCTTAGCCAATCAGCAATCTCCACATATTTCTGTCTTTGGAAGCAAAAAACTTGAACTAAATATTGGGAGAAAAAACTGTGTCAGACATTTTAACAAGAAAACCTGGATTTCTGCCCTGGAAATATTCATACATTATGACAGACATTTTTGTTAAACTCTGTGTACTATGAACATAGTACGGAATTCTGATAAGTTTCACTTTGAACTACTTTTGAGGATTCCAGAAAGATTCCATATAGAGGAAGATTGTTTACTAAATTGATAGATATTTATTAATACAAATTCAATGATTTCCAGTTCAGACTTCCCCCCCTTTAGGAAAATCTGACGAAATTTATGGAAAGTCCTTGATATTTCAAAAGAACTTTTGTGAAATGACTTTCATTAGTATATTACATGATTTCCTCTGATGTTTTTGCAGGGAGAGAACCCAATTTACAAACAAGCTACATCAACATTCAAGAATCCAACATATGCTGGAAAGTAGAGAAAGAAAAAAGAGTATATTGTGATCACCAAGCAGATCTCAGCCCTGCTGTCGTTCATTCATTGCACTTTGTGTATGTTTATACAACCTTATGGTTTGAGTAAGCATATTTCTATACCAGTGGACTAGTAAAATAACTTTGAAGGTCCAAAGGGCTGTATTTGTGATGACAGAAGCCCAGTGGGCCAGCTCAGTTCATTTTTTTTCTATGCAAATTCTGTAATTAGTTCTGATAGAAATTAAGCAATAGAATTAAAGAAAAAATTGATGTATTTGTTCAAGTAAGACAAGAAAAATACTTTTAATATCCAGAATTTAAATAATTCGGAGTTCCTAAACATTTAAACAGCAATAAATATGATTATATTTATTGTAAAAATAATTGAAATAAATAATATGATTTTAATGAAAGTATAAGTCATAGCGTATTTCAGTTTAGAATAGTCACATATATTTGAAAGTTACCAAGTACAGTATTAGTGCTTTTTCCGATACATCTGCAACAGTATATATCTTATTATTATATACTTACAGCTTTTCAAGTATGAGATATCGTATTTATAATATTTAATCATTTAAATAGATGTACATGTACTTGGAAGAAAAAAACCTGATTCATTCCATCTAAACATCTTTTTGTCAGAATTTCTTTTTTCTTTTCTTTTTTTTTTTCACAAGAGAATTATTAATTTTACGACTGTCTGTTAAGAATAGGTCTTAAGTTTTATGGTATGGTATCTTAAATTTGGAATATTGAAAATCTTTGCAGAATTGCTTCAGGTTGTATTTCTACTTTAAACATCCATGTCATTTATGTTTAAAGTTTACTTTGTTGTGATAAGGGAAAGAGCAATTCTTGCAGGAATCATGCAATTACTTGTTGCTATATCCAATATGTATGTTTGAACCAAAAAGTTTTAAACAAAATAGTCCTTTTAAAGAATACTCAGTTTTCATATTTTTTGTTTTCACAAAGCAAAGATAAAAGATTTCATCCCACCATTTTTTACTGTGTATTAACTTTAAGAAATTACATTGCTGTGTTAATGAAATCACATGTATTTTTTTTTTTAACTCTGGAATTGGCAGGTCGGGGATATACTGTTTTCAGTATGTTCGATTTAACATGATGGACACTTTTCAATTAGCACACTTGATGTATAAGTGGCCACTTCATATAAGATAAAAGATTTTGGACCTACATGCAGAAAAAATACACCCAGCTGGGGGTATAATTTCTCCAAACATATAATGTGAGTTGCACACATGATCTTTTAGATCTTCAGTGAATTTCAACGTCATGTGTCTCATTACTGTACAAGTGCCTTTAAAAGTCCTAGCTTATTCATGTTTGACACCTTTTTCATTTGCTGTGAGATATTGCGAAAAGATGTAGATACCCTATTTGATGATATTAAATTATAGAGTAGCGTGAAAAGGTATTTTGACAGTGAGTGTTTTAAGAATGGTTTTTTTTGTAAAATACTAGCTTATATGAAGTTTTTATTTTTTTGGTCATTTTTTTCTGTGCTGTAGATCTGGTAGTGTTAGGATTCCAGTTTCATAAAAAAAAACTTTATTACATTTTCATGCATTAAGCAATGGTCATTTTTGATAGCATGAGTGATACGCAAAATTAAAAGCAGGAAAGATGGCTTTTTCTTTTTTTTGCATTTAATTTTTTTTATTATTGGTAATTTCTGTGACTTTGATTGTGTACACAACAGGAGGAGTGAATGATAATGTGATGCCATGTTGACGACAAATCAACATTCACAATGTATAGAAGTATGAATGTAAGCTTCAACTGCCTAGCTCTGCCAAAGAGCAATTATATTTGAAATAAGACATTGACTTATGTGCAAGAAGTTTCTACCGTAATCTACTCTTTTTTAGCTCTTTGTTGCTCACTTCACCTATACTTTCAGTCCAAAAATAATATCTTCTTTATATAAATGATTATAGCAAGTGATCAATCATGATCAATATATTTCTTATTTAGATGAGTGTAAAATAATTAATCATTATTTGATTTGTTGTTTTTGTTTTTTCATTTTTTCTCTCATAATACTTTCTTTGTTTTATCCATAATTGTTATTGTGATTTTTAAGCATGTAATACTGTAGGAGTCAATAACTAAAAATGTGACGCGTGTTTAAACTTAACTATATGTTTTTGCATGATGTTTGATTTTTCTGTAGATGAACAACATCTTAAAATTATATTGTTGTATGTTTTATAATTTATTATTCATATTATAGCTTGACAGACTGCTTTGCCTCATCCATATTTTGTCCAATATATTGACAGCGAGAAAGATTTTATCAAGAACTTTTGGGCTCAGTATAGATAACTTTTGTAAACATATGTGAAATTGATCATAGACATCAGAATAATTCGTTTGGCATAATTTGAATTATCTAGCAGAAGTACATGCTGAAAATCCAAAATTAGAATATATTTTTTTAAAACTATAGAAAACCAAATATGAATTTGCATAAGGCTGACATATTTTATTGGTGGCAGATTTAAAGGAAGCAGTTTTCTTAATTAGATACATTGTAGATTGATTGAAAAATAATAGAAACTTTTGGTTTAAAAACATAATAAGCAGATTCTTTTGAAGGAATTAGTGAGCAAATTTTCTCAACTAATTTGTTTTTGTTTTTTGGTTTTTTGCTGAGGCAGTTAAGTCACATACATACATGTATTTAGTGGAAAACATTGTCATTATCTCTGTTAAATCCAGAGTGTATAGTCATACAATATAATAGTATAATATGAGTATTATATATGTAATAGGAATGATAATGTGTATCTCAAGGTTGTGCTCGTGCCATTTCTGTTCGTCTGCCATTTTAAGATTTTTAATTTTTTCGTTCAAATTTGTAGATGAAAGATTCACACAATGTAATACCTTGATACAGTTGTACTGTTGTATGAAATGATGATTTAACTTTCCAAATGTTGTTGAAGAAATACTTTGAAATTTTTTCTTTGAAAGAAAAAAACAATCCATAAACAGAAATATTTTTAGTAATTATTTACAATTCTTTTAGACAATCTCTTTCATCTGCTTCTGTGGTTTATATTTGATGTGTTATGCTTCAGTCACTGTTGAGCTTCCATATGCATTCTTTTTCATTATAAATTTGATATAACTATGTACTAGTAAATTTTACAATATGTATCATTGTTCTTATGTAGAATTGTATCACCCCACTTTGAAAAAGTGGATTGATCTAGCACAGATCCAACTGATATGCATTTAAGATTTAATATGTTCTCATCAGAGAAATATTGAAATTAGGAGTGACTTAGTGGTTCAAGTGAGCTATTGTGATAAATCACCGTCCATCGTTAGCTTTTCTACATTTTCGACTTCTTCTCCAGAACCGCTGCACAGAATTTCACTAAACTTCATAGGAAGTCAGTACTCAAGGTCCTCTACCAAGTTTGTGTTTTTCGTACCAATCCGTAATCCAAGATGGCTGCCATTGGCTCTGATCGTTTGACACATTTTCGACTTCTTCTCCAGAACGGCTGCACAGAATTCCACCAAACGTCATAGGAAGTAAGTACTCAAAGTACTCTACCAAATTTGTGCTTTTCGTGCCCATCAGTAATACAGGATGGCTGCCATTGGCTCTGATTGGTTGACACATTTTCGACTTCTCCAGAACCGCTACACAGAATTTCAACAAACCTCGTAGGAAGTAAGTACTCTACAAAGTTTGTGTTTTTCGTGCCCATCCGTAATCCAAGATGGCCGCCATTGGCTCTGATTGGTTGACACATTTTCGACTTCTTCTCCAGAACTACTGCACAGAATTTCACCAAACCTCATAGGAAGTAACTACTTGAGGTCTTCTACGAGGTTTGTGTTTTTCTTGCTGATCCGTAACCCAAGATGGCCGCCATTGGCTCTGATTTGCTGACGCATTTTCGACTTCTTCTCCAGAACGGCTGCACAGAATTTCACCAAACTTCATAGGAAGTAAGTACTCAAGGTCCATTACGAAGTTTGTGTTTTTCGTGCCCATCCTTATTCCAAGATGGTTGCAATTGGCTCCGATTGGTTGACACATTTTCGACTTCCTCTCCAGAACGGCTGCACAGAATTCCACCAAACCTCGTAGGAAGTAAGTACTCAAGGTACTCTACAAAGTTTGTGTTTTTCGTGCCCATCTGTAATCCAAGATGGCCGCCATTGGCTCTGATTGGTTGACACATTTTCGACTTCTTCTCCAGAACCACTGTACAGAATTTCACCAAATCTCATAGGAAGTAAGTACTCAAGGTCCTCTACCAAGTTTGTGTTTTTGGTGCCGATCTGTAATCTAAGACGGCCGCCATTGGCTCTGATTGGTTGACACATTTTCGACTTCTTCTCCAGAAGTGCTGCACAGAATTTCACCAAACCTCATAGGAAGTAAGTACTCGAGGTCCTCTACAAAGTTTGTGCTTTTCGTGCTGATCGGTAATCCAAAATGGCCGCCATTGACTCTGATTGGTTGACACATTTTGGACACTTCGAAACGACTGTACAAAAAGTCACCAAACCTTATAGAAAGTCTTGTAGAAAAAAAGCAAAATTTTTACTGAAATGACAAGACCTTTCAATCGGTATAAACGTTTTTGACTTTGTGACCTTTGACTTTAACATTTGTTATAATTTATGAATCATAAGAGACAGGGCTTCCATATTTTTTATGTGTATTCCTTGTGACAAGAGAGTTCCGTCAGTACTAAACGTTTTACCTTGACCTTGGAGTTTTACCTAGTGTTAGTTTTAGGATAACAACTTATATTCTTTATTATATATATATATATATATATATATATATATATATATGTGTGTGTGTGTGTGTGTGTGTGTGTGTGTGTGTGTGTGTGTGTGTACATGTATATATAATAAAAGGGCAGGCTTGGTGTAGTGAAAGCGACTTAACCCACAAATTAACCAACCAACCAACTTATATTGACAAGTTACCGCTTGGGTATTCTTGATTTATGGGGATTGGAAATAGGCATCAGAGTTATAGGAATGATGCGACCAGCAGTAGGCACATTAAGACATTTTTCTGCTTTTACGTTGTTTACAAGCACCTGCTTTTATTCTGTAATTTGGCAATCGTGTATAATTGCTGAAAGAGACATAAAATCCGTCAAGCAGCCAACCAATTCAGAAAGAACAAAGTCGTCTATGTTTTGTATTGGCCACCGAGTATGCAGATTACTCCAGGATACATGGAATAAGCAGTCACCGATCTGTACTGCAGGCTCTGCAACCCTGTCACGTGCATGTTTCTCACAAGGTACCAAGGCATGAAAGAGATCTGTTCTTCTTTGAGAACTGTTCTTCCTTCATTGAGCGATAAATATTCAGTAAAAGATGACAACTCTTATAATTTTACTCTTTATTTCAAAACTGTTCCCTGACATACATGTCTTGCTTTCCATAAAAATAAATACATAATATAATGACAAAAGCATGTCTAGACGAAAGAGTATTACACATCAGCCGATTATGATAAGATTTGAATCGGACTACAATACATATATTACAAACATTGCAATCACTCATTCATATGACTTCAAAAATAAAAAAACGTTTTCAGTCAACACATTTACATTGTACTTATTCTCTCATACAAACTCACAGATATTCACTCTACTTCACTTACATTAGTAAATATATCAAGGTATATTGATTGTTCTTAAATTGCATGAATGCATTGCAAGTTTTGACCTGTTATACTTCATTCATTCTTTTCGTTTCAGTAAAAATATAATAAGATAGCCAAAAGATTCGTATGACGGTGGGAGTGAGAGACTTAGATGGAAAAGAAAGGGGATAGAAGGGGAGAGGTATTAACCCGTCCGTCCCCTCAAAGGATATCACGATAAATTTTGAAAATTACCTATATACCCCATTCCCATTTTTTCTTTATAATTTATTTGTCATTTACGTGATTACACCATCTAAAATTTAAGGTAAAGGAACTTTCCTCCTTTGTTTAAGTCTAATTCCAGAATAAATGGAGCGATAAAGTATACTTTTATATCACAAGTGTTTTATAGGGACATTCAGGCAGAATATTTGTATTTATAAGATAAAAACAAGAATGTATCAATGTTTTCAGTCATACTTTACCCACCATCCGATGTGTGATATATACGCATGTTGATGTTGTTGATATCACTGATAGCATATTCAAGCTTCTTGTCTATTCATAAACAGAACTTTAACCGGTTCCTCTGAATACGTTGATTTTATATTCTTCTCATCCATGTTATTGTAAAAATTATCATAATTAACTGTAATCATGCCGTCACCAATAACTTCTTTGTCAATGTTTATTTTATCTAGATATTCACGTTGTTCTTCTCATATTAGATGCTACTTGAGTTTCATACTTATTTTATTCATACGCTACAGCCACCATGGGTTAATCAATCATCGGTTTCTCTACCCCTCCGGCGTTCATATCATGTACAGGATTTTGGACTGTGGTTACACAATTCTTGTAAATGGGATTCTCTTGCTGTAAAAGAGAAGAAATCAGAGTTTAGTAAAGTGCTACATACCAACGAGTTCGGTTAATAAGGGACATCCATTCTTCTTGACAAAATAGGATATAGGTTATCATTTAAGCTGCATAATAAATTCCATGGGGAAATTTTGTTCCATGTCTTCCCAGTTCAGTATATAAAACTGCTCATAATTCCAACTAAGTTAAAAAAAGCCCTTGCTGCATGACAAATTTCTCACTGCTCCAAAGGGAGGGGGCGGGGGGCATTTCATTAGAAAAAAACTATGAGGTTATGTACTAGGAAGGTTCTACGACCATAGGAGTAAATTATCATAGTATGATGTAACACAATAACAAACAAATATCTCCACTAAAAGCTGATCAAAATGTTTTACCAGAGTAAACTATCAATAGTTATAAAATGTACGTGTTTCAAGATTTATAAACACGATATTCTTACTCTTTCCCACGCGGGATTGTTGATCTCTACTTCAAATTTGGAGAACTCGACACTGTCGTAGAGCATGGTCAGGAGTTTCCAGATAATGAGCAATAAGATACCTATACCTAGGATGGCACCTGCTATTCCTAAACCAATTGTCTGTAGACTGGCTGGTGTACTGCATCCAACTAATAAGAAGAACATGTCCAAAATCATTTATTTGTTTTACCGATGTATTTCAATTTGTAAGTTTATTTACTTATTTTTTTTGTCAACCATAGTTCCCCTCATGAATCGCCATTGTTATCAATGACCCCCCCCCCCCCCAAAAAAATACTGTTATCATAATCGTAATTATAATAAAAGCGGTAGGTATGAGATTTATGCTTTTTTGAATGTTATGGTTCGAGTTATGAAACATTTCATGAAGTATTTACATGTATTAGTGCAATGGTTAGTAGCTTATACGTCAGTGATTAAAATGATTTCATAAATGTTGAGGAGGTTTATCCTGGGTCTGGCGCCATAAACTGGGAATATACTTAAGTCAAAAATTCATATTCGTCTGTTCATCAATGAATTAATAACTGGGATTTGGATTTTAATTAGTTTTATTCTACTGATAAATAGAATTAAACCACTCTGCATTAAAATTTACTTGAACGTTTGATAATGTAATAAATTAAAATGAAATTTTTGACTTAAGTATATTCTCAGTTTATGGCGCCGGACCCTGAACACTTTTAACAAAGAAACAATAAGACAGAGTACCACTCGCTATAACGATTTCAGAGGTGTATAATATTCTACAATGAAAGAGTGAAAGAGGTTCCCTTCGCCAATAACTTGTGTGCTAGAGCTACCTTGAATCTTTAAAAATATGCTTAAAATTTTGAAAATAATACAAAAACAATCGTTATTATACATGAGAGATGATAATCCCTTTCTCACACTTGTTCTGTATATATCATTGATTGGAAGTATAGTAAAGTACCGAGTTGCTGTTGTATTTGTGTGATTTCTCTGCATTACTGGCGATCTCGTATCGATTTCTAGAATGGGGAACTACATTTTTAAATCAAGGAAATTCACCAAGAAACAAAACAGCTTTGAAAATTTGAAGCAATCTCAAATGCAATCACATTTTTATTATATTTTTTCATACCTTTCGTGGATCTCACTCTTACATACTGTAGTGTTCCATTTGTCAGTTCGTACGTGAATTCCACAAAACATCCATCGCTTGTCAAGATTCTACAGAATTTATCTGAAAGAAATCAGTATGAACACATTAGCATGCAATCTATCATGAACTGGATTTCTTTTTGTAATATATTTCAAATATCATATTATTTTTTTGACAGAGGATGCATTTGAACAATGAAATCGTTAGTCCCTATCTCAAATCTTTTGTACAGGTTTTATGGGATTACATGAACTCATCTGGTGGCGATGTTCTCACATGTTATTCTACTTGAAAATGTTAATTACAATTGCTGTGTTAATGTTATGCCAATTAATGCAAGATAAGTAAGTTGGTAAGACAATAAAAGATAAACGTCGACCAAAGTCGAAAATTTAACAACATAATGGCAAGCGGGGTCCTCACAGATTTCGAAAAGAATGAAAAGTTAAATTAAGTACCATGAAGGAGTAAGCATTCCCTTCAGTACTAAATGGTTTGCTTATGATAATAAATATATCTCTTGTTGAGGTGATTCTACAAAAAGTATGTATTATAGAATTACAAGACCATATGTGAGACTTTGGGGTCATTTAAGTACTGAATTAATTTATATCTATCAAAACAAGGGGATGTCTATAGATAAAAATGATTTCTAGTGATAGTTATGGCTTTTAGGTTTAGTGGAAACAGAAAACGTTTCGATCTGATATAACAAATAAATGAGGAATATATCTTGGAAAAAGCACAACAATGAAATATGGTACGTCCTCCAACGAAATAATGGAACATGTTGTAGGACCTCAAAGTTCCCAGTTTTAGGTTCGAATCTTATATGAGAATTGTCCAATCTACATCTAATATACGTCTTATAATATCTAAATACGACCAAAATGTAGAACTCACCTGCAGCATCTAGACCGGCTACGACTTCTACATGTTTACAATTCTCGTCACATTGGACTGTAGATAATGAACCTTCACCGTATGCAGTACACAAAACACAATCTCTTTGCGTAACACAAGGATTCTCTGTGCAGTTCTACAATAATTTAGCCTTTTGATTAAGTTAAGCCTGCATTCATTTCTCATTTTCATAAGTGCAAAATACGAAAGTAACTGGTATCAAGTGACCATTGCATTAACAACAACAAGGTACCACAACGACATTCACGAAACCCTGAAATTCAGAGGTGAAACAAAAAGCCCAGGAGAAGTGAGCGTCTCCTGTTTGGCTAACCACACCGGCCCCTTAGAGAATAAATAAATATACCTCAGCACTGTATTTATAAATGAATGTGAACAAACACAGTGTGGAAAGTATTGCTACATAACAGCAGGAAATAAGTACAATAACACTTAACTTAAACCCTTAAAACAGTTGGCTTAAAGTACCATAGCGATAACAATAGTGCCTGTGTTAAAACTCAGTCAATAATAATGTAAATAAATGTGATAAGTATTCTGAAAGAATTCGATAATGAAATTACATATCAAAATATATATACGTGTATAAATGTGGTGCACCATACTCTTAAATCATGCCTCTTCAACGATGCTCAGGACAAAAACTGTGGAAATCCGAGGTGTAAACAGTTGAAGAACACACTAATTAACCAACTGACAGAAAAAGAAGAGCCAAATAACCAATCTAATGACACTGGTCAAGAAAGAACATCAGCAATAGATTCAACTGGAGCGTCTTTTTATACAAGTTTTCGATGCCAGTCTTTCTACATAATTTTGTTCACATACTAGGTCAATAAAGGTGTATAATTGAAGTTTTTAAATACATGTAAATATACTTTGAAGATGCATGTTTATATCTTACCGCAAGAGTACATCTTTCACAAAATCTCCCATTATAGCCATCATTACATTTACACTGATCACAGTCGCATATTCCATTATCACTACAAATTGTCTGAAATTGAATTTTATGGAATTAAACATATTCTAGGAAAACCTTTTCAAGTATTATATATAAAATTACAGTCAACAATAATAAATTTGGTTTCTATTCATAACGTACAGAATCCTAACTATCATTAGTTTATTGTTTTAAGACTTTCTTTCGATCATTTGGCATGTAATAATTTGAATGTAATACCGTTTTCCCCTGTATTGCAACATATACTGCTATTTTTATTACCTGTCCATTAATTACATCTAATTTAATTAATAATGATTAATAATTTTTTTTAAAAAAAACTCATCATGAAATTTATAAGAACAAGACATGAAGAAGAGTTTGTATGCAATATATTTTTATTGTTTACCCCGTTGGAGTTCTTGCATTTGTCATCTGTGCATTGACAAGCATTGCCATTAAAGTTCTCCGCGCACTTACATACATTGCAATCACAATATCCTTGACCTGTAATAATTAATATAGCAATGTTGTTATATTTCACACCTGTCTTAACGATCATCAATAAAGCAAGGCTGTGATGTGTTACACCTGTGTTAACGGTCACCAGTATAGTAAGTTTATGGTATGTCACACCTGTCTTAATGGTCACCAGTATAGTAAGGTTATGGTATGTCACACCTGTCTTAATGGTCATCAGTATAGTAATGTTATTGTATGTCACAACTGTCGTAATGGTCACCAGTATGGTAATGTTATGGTATGTCACAACTGTCGTAATGATAACCAGTATAGTAAGGTTATGGTATGTCACACCTGTCTTAACGGTCACCAGTATAAAAATGGCTTGATATGTCACATCGGTCATAATGGTTAACAATATGGCAATGTTATGATATTTCACACTTGTCTTAACAGTCAACCATATAAAATGTTATATGTCATACTTGTCTTAACGGTCACCAGTATAGTAATGTTATGGTATGTCACACTTGTCTTAACAGTCAACCATATAAAATGTTATATGCCACACCTGCCTTAACGGTCACCAGTATAAAAATGGCTTGATATGTCACACCGGTCATAATGGTTAACAATATGGCAATGTTATGATATGTCACACTTGTCTTAACGGTCACTAGTATAGTAATGTATATGATATGTCACACTTTTTTTAACGGTAACCTGTACTAAAATACCACCTGCTTATAAAAGTAAAATATACTTTTGTATGAAGGTTATCTCTGTGTAGAAATCACTTTTAAGTCTTCTTGTAGGTGAAGTGAACTTTATATACAAGTTTGAATGGGCCAATATGAGCAGCTAACTTGACTTCACTAATTAATAAAATGAAGTTTCTTGTAATTAATATTTGTTCTTGTTTGTTTAGATTTCTGTTTCAATATAAGATAAAAAGGATATGACCACTCTGTTGTCTTGCTTTTGACCATTTGAAACCAAAACGGCACATCAAGAATACATGTATTAATTGTCACAAAATAGCCTGAGAGGGTATTCAGATATGGCCCCGAAACCATATTCATGTATTTATGCTCTGTGACCTTCACCTTTAATACTTTGTCTTCAAGATGAAGCCTGACCATAGATGCAAAGGAAATTTAGTTATGACCCGGAAAATCCTATTTGAACACACGGATGGACAGACAGACAGGTTGATTCCTATATACCACTCCTAAATTTGCTTGCTCGGGGTATAAATATATACGTTTGTATTCTATCACATTTAATAGCATGCGCGGATACAGGTCTGGACCCCTGGAATCCGAAAATTTTATCAAAAAAGGTAATATTTGGGCATTTTTGGGGTTGGACCCCCCTCGTCTAAGAGAAAGATTTACCTTTTTTTTTGGTTGGACCCCCTCTGACAAAAATTTCTGGATCCTCGCATGAATAGTGATCATAAAAAAGTGCTGGAATACTCTTAAAACTACAACTATTTAATATTTGTAATGCTACAAAATCATGGCTTTTGTGAAACGTAAACTTACCCTCTTTATTTTACATTGTGCTTCTATTGCATGTTTACAAAAACAATTTTGTGTTGTGCATAATTAATGAAAACATGAGTTTGTTTATCGAAATTGAAAATTACTATATTTGCTATGTTGTCGCCAAACAAAAATACATAGATTGGCACAACTATTTTGCAGAAAGAGTAAAATAACAGTACTTAACATCTTGGTTATAAGAGCCACTATTATGCTATTTTTTTTTCTGAGTGTTATCGGTACTTTACCTGGTCCGCCACATCTTTCTTGACTTCCGCTCGGTATATCACATTTTGTTTCATCACATTCGCAGAATCTACCGCTCAGAAACTTGTTTTCACACACGCATTTTCCACAGACGCATTCACCTACACCAGAACACAATCCTGTACCGTTGCTATAATAGAGAATAAACTAGTAAATGTATATTAAATAAATAAATAAATTTCAGCACCATCTTCATGTTGACATAGAAGAATTTTTATTTTTCTGCAATACACTTGTACCTTATATGCAAACGTGGACATAGTAAAATATAACTTTGAATATGCTTAAATCTTACAATGCAAAAATTACCAATAAATGAATAAACAAATAAATAAGTACAGCACAAGTGGATTTGCTTTCATCATAGCAAAACAAAGCCATTAATAAATGAAAAAATAAGGTAAAGTTTTCATCATCCCCTATTTTCTTTAAACATTGATTGATTGATTATTGTTTTACAATAACTCCGCGATTATTCTACGGATATGGTGATGGCGTCTGCCTGATGCATTGTACAAAAATTTAGATCTTTGCAACAGAAACATCCAAAGCAGTGAAGGATCTTTTACGTGTAAAGATGATGGAAAATCCAAACCATAAGTCTAAAAATCATGAAATCAGAGGACATACAGAATCAGTGAAAATGAAAAACAAATGGAAAATAACAAAATATGTCTACTTGAAGAGCATATGTGAACCCCTGTGATGGAGTGAGATCAGGAGCCCGGGGAGAGTGAGCATCTCCTGCTTGCTAGCAACGTGCCACGCCTACCGTGACATGGGACCTAGGTTTTTACTGTCTTATCGGAAAGACAGAACATCGTTGTGCCCAGGGCTGTAATCGAACCCGGGACCTCTCGATCGCGGGCCGAGCACCTTAACCACTAGGACACACCAGTGTATTTATTTAAACATGAATTATATTGAAGTAGCATGTAACATGCAAGATATTGTAAGTTTATAGTCCTTGATATCAAATATCGGATATGAACCAGAAATATTACATAAAATTCTATTTTCTCTATTCCCTGTAAATGGTGAATAACATATTACTGTACTATACAGTAAATAAATACCAAAGATTACCTACTTGCACACATCGTCGATGGGGAATCTCTCATCACAGTCACAGAATTCCCCAGTCCAACCGGTATAGCAGTCACATATTCCACATTTAAGGTCTCCATTTCCATTGCAATACTCAGAAGATACGTTCTGTAATATGTGCATTTAAAATTATACATTTTTCAGAACATGTAATTCTTGTCGGCTTTAAGGAGTATGTTTTGCTTCGATACCTTTCTTGACTTTAAGGTGTATGTTTTGTATCAAGACCTTTCTGTGTATTTCGTTAATGATATGAGTGTGATTTATACAGTTACTTTAATTGCATCATTAATATTTTTGTAATTTTAAGGAGTCTTCACAATGAATGAAATAAAATCTATTGATAGATATGTCAATTCTCATGCACATTGTGCTTGTATTGGAGAAATGCAGCAGTTATAGGATTTTTTGTTACAATTTTCAAACTGTCATTTTTGCATATATTGTGTACAATTGTCAGATTACTTGTATTGTTATAATGTGAATGGAACTCAGTTCAATTATCAAATGTTGTAAAGCCCGCATCTGACTCTTTGTAAAATATTAACTATCCATTTTAACCGAAAACATGATTTTATATTCAAGTGTCATACCACTTGTTCTCCCTTTTCACACTCGCAATCGCAATCCCATTCCACGTCAACTCGAACACGATCTTCTAGACCTTGAGGAACGATGCTGAATGTCAGGTTACGATCTGTTGGACAGATTAGCAAATCTGTCTGAATGACAACTCTAAATTCTACCTGCAATGTCAATGAAAACCATTAAACTATGTCTGAACATTTATTCTTATATGATCTTTTCAAAATCATGAATGATGGAATATATCAATAACCGAATTATTGCTTTACAACATGTTAACACACATACAAACCTCAAGAAAAACATACCTGTTGATCAGTGGTCAGTCCTGTGCAGGAGCTCTGGAAATTGATGATGTCCCTGCAAAAAGAAAAGCATGATTACATAGACTGTAACAGGAGGCACCAGAGTCCCGATTCGATCTAGAAAGGAATACTGTTAACAATCCTTTTTAATCACGACATTTTTACTTTGCATTCTGCACTCAAGGACGTAGTCTGGTGAGCGATTTAAGCCGAAAAGCAATCTGCCTAACGGGAGGTAACTCGTAATGTCGCGATGATGTGACATTTTCAATCGTGATAGAAATTGCAATAGTAATATTCAATAATTTGTCTATTACGTATGTGTTTATAAATTATCATATAATATTGAAGAAAACCGTTTTTAAAGTTATTCCTTTAACCAAAACTTGTTTTACGACATACCAGTTTCCGTCGCTCTAACAATCGACGACGGTGATTTTAAAACCACAAAAGCACAAGATAGGCAACTAATAGCGAAGGCCGGTCTATTTAGTTATCTTGAAACAATCAAAACTAAATTTAATGAACAAGAGAGGGTTTTTATTTTTAACCTTTAGTGTGCCCACGTTTTTGAAAAGGGCTGCAGATTGACGTCATGCAGCAGATGATGACGTCATTGTGACATTACGTAGTGACATGACGTCGTCGCACCTGCTGTATACGCTCTGGGGAAAAGTGTGGTATCTTTGAGCCGTTATATCTCAGGACTCGTTCATAGTAAAGGCATGATTTACAGATCATTAAAAAGAAGACATTTTAAACTTTTAAATAATATTACGATATTGTTACTGACATTATCATTGAAGCTGTTATATATGTACCATAAAGGCAAATTCGTTAAGGAAATATATGTAATTCTTTTCCAAAAAGCTTCCATCTTCCTAAAGGGGGGATTAATGTGTTTATATATCTTGATTATATCAAATCTAAATATGATTTTGATTTGAAATGTCATTGGAAACTTGTATGGATACAAATCAATCCCTTTCTTGATCATCAAAAGGAAATATTTCATTCAGTATATCTTACACACAAAATAAATGAGGCTATAACAAAATGGGGTTAAGGTGTAATATCTTTCAAATTTCTTTCTAAAATGCCCATTACCTGCTATAATTTTATGGGTTTTTTTGACTTATTACAGACCATTGCACATTACAGTGTAATATCACAGTGATGTAGAGTTCAAAAATTATCAAATAAGTGTATTTCTTGTGAAATTGTCATCATTTTAGTAGGTTTGTTTAATTACTATAGCCACCATGAAAGGCTCATTTAATTGTCAGAGATTTACGTAATCCTTGTTTTTTTTTTTTCAGTCAATTAGTATAAATATGTAAATGTATCTACCAAAATAAAAAAAACCCCAACTTTTCTGTGTTATACTTGTGAAAAAAAAAATAAAGTGCTCTAAAATGATATTTCTGTATATCGAATTAGGCATGACACCGTGTTGATTTGCATTGATTCTAGCACAATAATTTGCTCCATAACATGATACGTTTTTGTTGTTATTTAATCTACCTCTGCCTGTTCTTATAGAATATGCATGAAATAGCCAGTTGTAGATTTTTATGCTTCTCACTAGCTCACCAGACTACCCCTTTAAACGCGGACTTCATCAATTTTCTTGATTTGTCCAGACTTATAGGTTTCTGCAAGGGACTCAACCAAAGCAGTGACGGATCTCGACGTGCCATGCCTACCATTACACGTGACCTAGGAGTTATACTGTCTCATGCCAATGGAAATTGAAGAGACGAGTCAAGCATCTACACACATTTAGCTACATCGGTACTCGGATATAAAATACTTAAATCAAATTGCTTTTCTCAAAATGTTTTTCTCGAGAATAATTCAGAAGTGAAATCAACAACAATAACCAGAAAAACAGCCTCGCGCAAATTTAATAATTTATGGTATAAAGAGTAAAAACAAATGTGGTTACCCATAGCAAGCAGTGAAGAACATAACTCTTTCAATATCTTCGCTGTTCAAATCTTTTATTTCCAATACTACCCTCTCCCGTAAACGCTGCCAAAAATAAATAAATACTAGTAGAAAGATAAAAACAAATGGTATAAAAATGAATGACAACATGTATAAACAAATGACAATAATAAGAATATTGCATTGATTAAAATATTTCTCTTTTGTAATTTTCAGACACAAAGAAATATTGTCTTGTACTTTTAATAAATTTGACTTACTCTGTAATTTTCAGACACAATAGATACTATATTGTCTGCACTAGCAGTTAATACTGTGGCTGCTGAACCAGGTAGTATTTTAGCTAACTCATCATAATAACTGCAACCAAAAAATCAAAATGCAGTCAAATGAACTTCAAAGAAAACATGTATTAAGCAATCCATTGTATACACTCAATAACTTTCTCTGTTCATTACTACTGGCTATATACATTTGCATTCAGAGACCACATGCCAAACAGAAGACGCCCACTCCTCATAGGCACTTGGTCTCACTTCTGAATTTCAGGGGTCCGTAAATGTCTACTGTGATATATTGTTGATAGCGCCATAGGCATGTGACACCACATGCATCGTATTTTACTTAAACTGCAGTTTTCAACCTTCCAATCTTTGGCTGCTTAATGCAGGTTGGTATGCATATACTGATAAATATATACGGTGTATCATTTTGTATGTGAATTTCATCTCGATTTCAATAGTAAAATGTACTGTAGGGGTATCGGTTAACTATATCTATCTATAACATAAATTCTGATTCACTATTTTGGGGGCAATTAAAATGGGGTCTGGTTGAAAAAGCACCAATTGTTATTTTAGCAGCTGTGAATGCAAATGCATAGAAAAATAAATTTGCACGTACGGTATAAAAATAATACTGTTTGAATATTAATCCATACTCAAAACCTGAATATAACAATACAAAAGTGAAATCAACAAGAAAACAAGAAACTAAAAACCAAAGTTACATTTTTGTCGGAAGAAAGTTACAGTCAAATCTCCTTTAAAGATCATTTATATTGAACAGCCACCTGTCTTTAACAACCACCTGTCTTAAACAACCACCTTTTTCTGTTCCTTTCTACTGTTTGTTTACACAAAATCAACCAGATTGATCGTCACTTTGGTGGCTACTTCAAATAGTTTGAACAAAAATTATATTCTGTTCGATCTAATTTTTCTCAAATTATGATAACATTAGAAATAAAATATATTTAACTGATACATACATTCTTTTGATCTGTTCATTTTCAACGGCATTTCCGGAGGTACCGCCAATGGTAAAGATGATGTTAATGTTGTTTTCTGTGGCTACTTGCTTTACCTGGCTTATCGATGGGTAATCCTAAAAATAGCCAAGGGTTTTCTGAAGACAACAGAGCATGCCGGTGGCAATCAAATTTAAATAGCGAATCTTTTTGTAAGAATGTCAAACTACAAAGTCAAGGTCAAAAGAAAAATTCATACGTAATGAAGGGTCTTGCAGCAAGGAATGCACACATGAAGTGTTAAATTCTGTGTGTTACTGTTCGTAAGTAATTACCAAGGTTAAAACTTTTGTAAGTAGGTCACTTTCAAGGTCAAGGTCAAAATATAAAAAAAACTTTGATATGTAATGAAGGGTCTTGTCACAAGTAAAAGACTCATGAATATTTAAATCTCTTGCTGTTTACAAGTTATGACCAAGATTCAAGGTCTTTTTTTTTTAATTCGTTCAAACTTCAACGTCAAGGTCAGAAGTTCAAACATTTTGACACCAAATAAAAGATCTTCTCACGAAGAATGCATGTGTAAATATAAAGGCCTTATCTATTCTGGTTTGAAAGTTTCGGCCAAGGTTAAAGTTTTTGTCTAAGCAATTGACATCATTGCCAAAAGTAGAGGGTAGTGACATTACTTCCCCGAACATTTGTCTCGGTTCGATAAAAAGGAAAGAGATAGGACTTTCATATTGAACATATACACAACAGTGAAGGTAGATGCAAAGGTAAAACCAACGCTTACACTATAACTGATGGACTATACAAAAGTTTCACCAATTCAGTTTCGTTAATGCGATTTACATATTTCTGTTAATGGAGGGATTTGTTTTTATCTGTTTTGTTGGGGAGGGGATGTGTGTGTGTGTGTGTATGTGTGTGTGGGGGGGTCTTATTTTTTGTATAAAACACCTTCACATAAATTTCAGACTTGTATAAAGACAACATTTATTAATAATATGTACCTGTAATTCGGCCATTGTATACATGCCTTTACCATCCAGATGACATTTGGCATCGTTAGGAGGTAATATTCCTGCTATCTGTATAAAGTAATGTATTAAACTATAAAAGTAAATCCCTAATGAAAAAAAAATTAAAATGATGATAATAATAATAATAATTATAATAATAAAAATAATAATAATAATAATAATAATAATAATAATAATAATAATAATAATAATAATAATAATAATAATGAAGAAAAAACAAAATACGTAACCGAACAACTTGAGTTTTAGTGCTTTTCTTTATCTATTGTATATATTACCACATTTCGTGAATTAGAATTAATTCCTATTTCAGTGGGTATCTTTTGCAACACATTATGACGTCATCAATTCCCTATGAAAACGTCATTTGTGGACCATCATTTCCCTGAGTATTAGATCAGTTTCCATAGAATTTGATGACATCAGAAGTGTTTTACGTCAGATACGGTCCCAAATGGGAAGTAACTCTGTAACGAAAAGACCGAATACATTGTAATGATATTTCGCTCTTTCTTTTTTATTAGGAAAACCACTACTCTGTTATGGATCATCATACTTACTCTAGCATCCCCAGCCATATGATAATTAATGTCTGAAGCGTACACAAGCATGCGCCTGGCCTTAGTGCGCCATCCAATACGATCCTGTAGATGTAAATCTAAATATTATAGTTCCTGATTTCTTCGAACTTAGCCAGTAAAATACTGAATTTGTGATAATATTCATGTTTGATAAATCAAGTGAATGCCAAGATATCGAGCAGTAGTCAATAAAGAAAATCTATAATATAAAATAAAATAGATATATTGGCTATCAAGGTCTCGTGGAGAGGACCAGAGGTAGGATGGGGTGTTATGGAGGACTCAGTCCCCCCCCCCCCCCTCCCCGCTTGCAGAACGGTTACACCCATAGTGATGTGATTTAATTACGTTATTGGGTTAAAATGTGAAATAGTATAGTACATTTTCCCTGTAACATTTTACTAGTTCTTCAAACGTATGGACATATTTCATACACTGTTTTAAGGCACTTACACCGCACACCATCGCCTGCATCAATCCATCGAGGAGACCCTCTGGTTTATCTAAGTTTGCCGTTAGGTTGACAGCATTCACTGCTGCCTATGAAGATAGAATTAGATGCATAATTGATTAATATAGTTAGATATGGAAAATATGCAAAGGCAGCACTTTATACATTATATTGCATTTTCAAAAGGAATCAATGTAAATGTACATTTATTATCTATTTTACGTAAAGGATTTTTGCATTGAACTTCATTATCACTTATATTACACGATTTTATCTACATGCATTGCTCTTTATACTCAAAGATGTCAAAGATGACAGTTAACTATATATATACAACCTTCTTTTATTACTAATATTAGCTACAATGAATTGGTCATTTTTGGCACAAATTATTGTTAATATGATAAGTTCAACAACAAATTATTGTCATGCTTTTGTGTAATGTACCACGGCAATTTGACTTCGAAAACATCTATTTCATGCATTAATTAAAGCGCGAACCACATAAAACAAATATCAAACGGACGAGTGGACAAAAATTCTGCAATACATATAACAAGGAGTAAAAAGCACAAAATGTGATGCGATGTTCCTAAGCACACATTTAAACGTAAAACACAGACATTGTTAAAACAAACATCAATATTCACGACACATTTCGAAAAAGCACACAAGTAACAGCCCATGAAAGCATAAAACGAACATGCTTTTTTATAATAGAAAATCTACTTACTGATTCAATATTTATGTAACTATTTTAAATATTATACCATATTATCATATTTTCAATGCGTCAATAATAACTGAAGGAACATTAAATGTAAACTTGTAATTGCCTATCATCAACGCATTATGATGACGTTTAATACTAAATGGTCAGGAAACTACAGCAGAAATTATTTTGTACGTTAGTTAAAGGTGTTTCTAACAAGCAGATGTTTTCTTAATCCTTGTTTTGGTTTCATATGGATTCCTTACAGAACTCTCTTTCGATTTATTTCTATATTTTTCCTTCTGTTGATTTTGCATGGTTTAAATTTCGTGATTTTAATCTTCTGAATTAATAGTTTTTATTGTTAATATTATGATGATTTTCGTCATCTTATCATATATTTCCCACTGATTTCAAAGCGCCAATGGGAAAATAGAACGTTTACAGACAGAATTGCAGGTATCTGTAACGTAAGTATAACACCTCATCCGTTTTTGATCATCAATCGTCGTTAAATCTGTAAAATCGACCACCAGAATACTTTAAAATTTATAAGAATGCACAATATGCGGTATATTCGCTTAAGACATGAGCACTCATATTCTTGTACCTTTTAATACATGATAACCCCTTAGGAAATTATTATACTTCGGTAAATAATGAATTGCATATTTCTCCTATGGTATTAAAATAACTACATTTGATTCATGTACACAGATTTAAAAGTTTCAATTAATGATATACAAGAAATAATAAATAAAGTCATGGAATTGCCAATGCGCTAACGGTGCGTTAGTATGAATTAAAGGTTTTTAATATTTTATCAAAAAAGAAAGTGAAATACTATTGTTTCCATGACGGGTATCTTCACATCTTATGCACTTTGCACGGTATATAAACTAAAATGTGTATTAATAAAGGGTACACTATGTGCATTTCGAGTATATTTAAGTAGAAAATAAGAGTAAATCCTCCCTTCATTCAATTTTGAAAGATGTAAAATGCAATATAACGTTCTACCCTTCAATGCGTCACAAAACAGTGAGGTCATAATCATCAGCATTAATATCACAGTAAAACTTTTAATAGAGTTTTTTCCAAGCATTACTTCCCTTATATCATGTAAAATTATACGAAGTTATATTGAATCCTCACCGAAAGTTGCCTTGTTTAGATTTGATTTACATATATAGTAATTTTCCGATATTCTGAAAAGTTTAACATTCTTTAAACATGATTTAGATAAACATAAGGACATAATAATATGATAAAGGGAAATAAATGCGTAAGATTGATTGGTTCATAAAGAATTTTACATCACTTAAATTCAGCAATTTTAAAAACGTGATATTGCGACATAGAATCAGAGAGGTACAAAACTCTTGAACATAGTGGCGCATTGAGGGCATAAAGTCTTAATCGTTTACATCGCAAACCCAGCGCTAAACCCACTACATCAAGCCAGCATCACTATAAAATATAAGGTTTGCGTGGTACGTTCGGCTACTCATTTTGAATGTACCGTATAAAAACACCCCCCCCCCCCCTTTCCGCATCACCCCCCCCCCCCAAAAGAAAACCCTAGCAAGCAAAACAAAACAAAAAAAACCCCCACTCCCACCCCAAAAATAAAAGGTTTCTAATAATTTAACAGATATAATACTTTAAATTAAAATTAGCATGCAAGATATGAGCCGTCGTCCTTACAATAAATCCAGGTACATTTGCGCTAAGCTTATAACGGTTGATGTAGGAATGGGGAGGATCGCAATCGAAACCCGACCCAAGACATGGATCTACTCTCCTACAAAAAGATGACATTCAATAAAAGACATATCATACCAGTAAAATTGCCAAACAATAAAAGATCATAAAGGATGATTTAACATGCATGTTAACACAATTATCAATCATTTCTTTCGACAAAACATTGAAGCAGAAAAAATACTAAAATAAAACACAAAGACACATAATTTACAACATGCCACACAAACTGCTCACAAATGTTAGCACTGAACTTAATCACACAGACTTATTCATAACAAAACAGCAATCGATGACGGATGCACGACGCCGCAATCAACATTCCAAAGAATGACATCCGGCTGTTACTTACCTTAAACCGCGCAATATTGCGCGTCAAACTTTGATGGTGATAATATGAATATGGAGGAGAACATGCCACGTTCTTTGTTGAAGAACAAGGATCCTTCAAACTGAAGTTCAGCCACAATAAAATATCGCCATATGTCAATAATATCATAAATTTAGTTAAACTTATATTTCACATTAATTAAAAGTCATTAATACTTCATTTTACATTTCTAAATATAAACTGGCTTCATTAATGTATAATTTAAAATCCCTGGAAATAACTTTAGAGACTAGAATCATCAACAAGTGTATGCTGAAAATGCTTGGAATGTCCCACTGCTTGAATCTTCAAGGGAGCCAGGTAGCGCAGTCGGAAACGCGCTAGCTTCCCACGAATACGACCCGGGTTCGATTCCCGGTGTGGTACGTGAGATGGTGAGGCTGTCATCAACCTGGCTTTGTGGGTTTTCTCCAGGTACTATGGTTTCCTCCAACACAAACGCCACCCTTACGCCAAGATCCGTGCAAGACTTATGTAAGTTGTTAACTTGTTTCTTAATCGTAAAATAATAAAGTTAATTTTTGTTACTTAAATCTCCCAAAAGATTGAGTATGTATTAGTACTCATTTTTACTCACTGTTCTGGAGAGGTTCTAGTGAATGGTAGAGCGACTTTGTCCATCGAAGTTCCTAATCCAAACCTGTAATCAGTTGTTGTTTTGTTAATCTCTCGAGCTGTAAAAATACGTGTTTCAGTTAAATTATGGATGGGAAATAACGTAGTGCACAATTATAACACGTACATGTATGTTCATAAAGACATATTTACTAGATATTTCTATACATATAGCAAACACAACAGCAGTCATTGTATAAAACTAAAATAAAATGCAAATTCCTTGGTTGTATTAACATTAAGTATCAACTTGGTCTTTAATTTACATCTGGAAATCAGAGATAAGACCAGGTACCCACGAAGAATAAGCATGTCTTGCTTGGCTAATTCCTCATGTTATAGCAAACAAAGGAAACTAAAATACATAATGTGTATGACTGATTGATTGATTGAATATTGTTTTACGTCACTCCACGATTATTTTATGTATATGATGACGGCATCTGTCTGATGTATTGCATACAAATTTAAAGTTTCGAACAACTGGCCCCTGAAGATCAAAGTATTATAAAAACGTAATAATAAGACAGATTAATGAATCCATTTATAATTTTAGATGTAGTTATTATGATCAGACTTACAAATATCTCCGGCTACTGCCTGTAAAGATGTTCTCAAATTTCTCATTGTGAAGGAAGGGTCATTCAAGAAGTATAGATCTAGTGGGAAATTTTTCGCTACTTTGTAATAAATTGTGAAATTGTTGTAATCTGCCTCATCTAAAATAGGATACAATCAGATAAGTTATTACTATTTATATAGCATGTATGTATTACAAAATTTAACAAATAAGTACATTTTTCTGAAAACGTGGATGACAGAAAAAAAATATAAGGATTATGAGATTATTAAAGGCAATATTTCAACAATAGCAAATTCATATGTTATTACATTTTGCAAATTACAAGTAGTTTGTGTGCAGAGTAAAGGTACAACTACATTTTGTTCCAACTCTGTGAAACAAAACTTTGATTTATTGAATTGAAATTCTGTTACATCTGTATCAGTTTGGTCTCCTTGTTATTGTCAAATAAGAAACAAACCACATGTGGTTATAGGCGTGTATCTTTTGTCTATTCGTAAAATCAATTTGAGTCTAAAGATACTTAAAGATATTTGAATTTGAATGTATGAGATGGAGAACATCCTTAACAATGTTATGAGCTTTATCAAGATCACACTGAGGATTTGTATTAATATGAACTAAATAAAAAAAATCATAGCCAAACCTGCTTTAAGGCCCATCTGTATTAAACAATCACCTGTCTTTAACATCTACCCTCCTTTCTTTCCTACGACTTTATTGTATATTTAAAAAGCAACCGGTATTAATACCCCCTCTAACTTAAGTTGCCTGGCCAATTTCACACTTTAACTTCTGTGGTCGCTAAATACAAATTTGACTATATGTCATGATATACAAACCAAAAATACAAATTAAAAAAAAATCAGTGTATTAATGCTATAGAATCAGTCCATGTTGTATTGAACAAAAAGCCAAATATCTCTTACCTATTCCTCGAGGAGATCATATCTGATGACATATCAACACAATTCAAAAAGAATCTATCAAAGGACTAGGTCAGGTGGCGAAGAGGAATACACATCCCTTGTCGACAGTTCAGATCCCCCACCACCACTGGGAGATATCATAATATTGTAGTGTACTTACTGGGCACTAGGTATACTTTAACATGCTGTGGAGTCAACTGTACAGATTCTTTTCCCTGTCCGCCATCCTCTAGTGGATCAGCCTGGAAAAGAAATACATTCATCGAGCATTATAAAGGTATAAACCTAAACCAATTGACGAAGAAGTGCCGAAGAGTTATCCAGTTTCGATGATCGAAAGGGGAGGCTAAATCATTGGAAGAAAATCTTAGATATTTAGATTTATTCAATGCATTTAAATTGGTTTTTTATTTCCCTCATTTTTATGAGTTGTTGGTTTCTGGTTTCAACCATTTCTCTTACACTCTATTCGAATTTGGGCACAATGATGACAAGATGTAACCAGATACATGCAGGTGTCGTACATATTTCAAATAACATATGCAGTTTAGATCTTGCAATATACACTGAAAACTTTACACATGATTTCGGATATTTGAATATTAAAATATATACGTATACCAAAAAAAAAAAAATAATAATAAGATCAAAGTAAAGCTGCAGAAAGTTTGGAATATTTGCAAACGGATAAGGATAAATACTGGAACATATATGCATGTATAGATTTTGGAGCATCATATACACATCTCGACAACTTATGTCTCTTCAGTGATGCTCAAGGCTAAAACTGTGAAAATATAGATATTTGAAGAGCAAACTCAATAAAAACATGACCTAAAAGCAAGAGCCAAATAGCCTATCTAAGTAAACTATGGTACTGCCAACTGATAATTATCTACGGCTTTTTAATGTATTCGTAATGGATATCTGTTGAAAACATTTCAATAACTTTCATAATTCTATATGCACTGAAAAAGACCAATAGTTATCTTATTAAAATGAGACAGTTCTTTTGGTATAGTGCATTTCGAACTTAGAACGAGGGTACACAATCTGATATTTGGACAATAGACTGAATAAGTAAACGACTTTACTACTTTACATTATCCCAAGACAAACGCTGAATACGATGAGGGGGAGGGGTTTGTTTAAAAATATCATATATTCAAGTGCATATACACTTTGTAACGTAACACATTTCGACTTAAAAACATACAGGCTCGCTCCACAAACGAATATAATATCGATTCGAAGAAGTCCTCCAAAGAGAGGTCCGGTACACAAAAAGTAAAGGAACACAAACACTCTGTATTGCAAAATTTCGGCCTCACGACCTTGATCAAGCAATTTGTCAGATAACAAATACAAAGCTAAGTGAAATCTATGTTTATGTTTCAAAGATACATAAGCTTATGTATCTTTGAAACGTAAACATGGATTTTACTTAGCTTTGTATTTGTTATCTGAAAAATTGCTTGATAAATGTCGTGAGGCCGAAATTTGCAATACAGAGTGTTTGTGTTCCTTTACTTTTTGAATATAATATCTGTCAAACAGATAAGTACTCTGAATCCTAATGAAACCACTAATAGGAAATGACTGAGTTAATAACATAAACCTGAAACGTCTATGTACATTCATATTCAATTGTTTTTGTATGTCTTCTTCAATCACATAATTTGCTTTCTAGTTATAGAAATGTAAAATATGAAAGTAACTGGTATCAAATGACTATGGCACTAATATCAATGTACCAAAGACGACATTTTGTATTGAATAAATACCTGCAGTATTCTAACGCGGCTCTTTTTCCTTATAACTATTTGATTCTCGGCACATCCTGCTCCGATGAGGTCTTCCATTGTGCCACATCTACTCTCGCTCGTAAAATTCTGTGGAGGAAAGAATATTGTAAAGCTATTAATGCTACAGTGTAGGAACCTGATGTAGTGACATTGCTGCAGTAACGACGTCGTACCAGGATCGACAATAATGGAGACCAAAAGCGTAAAACATTAGCGTTTCATGCTTGGCTGGCTACAGCGATATCATACTGCAAAGATAAATTTGCAAATATGAAAATGTTAAACTCTGCATACAATTTGACAGACCTTTGTCTAAAATATGTCAAACAAAACATGTAACAGTGAATAAGTTATTCCATAAGGGTTATTCCATAAAAAAAAAAGAAAAAGAAAGGAGGAAAGCAAACACCGAATATAAACAGTATCGCAGTCAAATATAAATATCCATTCAGAAATAATAGACAAACGCAGGAGTTTGAATCAGGTGTGAAGGAATCGCTCACCTATTGTTCATACCAAGCCTGGGTTTGCTAATTGGTAAGGGCCTGGGTCGTGACCGAGAGGTCTCGGGTTCAAGTTCAGCGGAAGGCTGGTCATTGTCATTTCGGGTGAAAAGCCGAGGTATCATTTCACGGTATACTTCGCACGTAAAAGATCCGTCACTGCTTCCCATGGGTTCGTTGTTAAGGTTTTGCTTCCAATGGGTTCGATCAGGTAATCGGGTTGTGACCGAGAGGATACGGATTCGATGTAGGCCATGGGAACACCGGTGTCCTGTCTTTCAGATGAGACAATGAATGTCGATGTTCCGTGTCACGGCGGGCGTGGCATGTTACTAGGAGATCCCTCACTACTACGGGAAGGTCCGTTTCAAAGATGTGAATTTCTGTGCATTACATCAGGCAAATGCCGTCACCATCTAGGTGTAATCATCTTTATGTGACGTATAAACAAAATTAAAAATAAATCGCTCAGGTGCGCCTTAAGTCATTATGATGGAAACTGTTTTTGAAATCATTATTGAGAATCATGCGGCATGTTAATGAAAGACAGACTGAAATTCACAGAGGAATAAGAGGTAAAAGATCTTATAACTGCCAATTCGAGGTCATCTCAGGATGATCTTTCAGTACAGCCAATCAGAATATGAGTTAGATATATTTCGGTTTTATTTTGCATACAAACAATACCGAAAGATCTCTAATTCAAATTCTGATTGGCTGTACTAAAAGGTCATCCTGAGATGACCTCGAATCAGCATTTGTAAGATCTTGTACATGGAGAGTATCGTAGAGGAACAAAGTAAAAGTCACGTTTTAATAAGATGGGATATTGGCTTACCAAGTCTCTGCACCATGCACATTTTGGCCCTTTTATCGTACATTCCCCACAATATGATCCTGTACAGTTGTAATTCATTGCTGCCGAAAGTTGAGCTGAAAAGTATTAACAATTAGAAATTCATTGATGATACAAGACCTAAGACGGATTAAATTTCATTATTTTCTCTTACACACCATAAGGATATTCTCATTAACAATGGTCATAATGCATTTAGGTGAAATCCATATCTGACACACCTGATTCTATAAATAGACAGAGAGAAGAGGAGAGATTTGGAGAAGGAGAGAGGATGGGGAGGAGGAGAGAGGAGGAGGAGGAAGAAGGGACAATTCGGAACTATCAGACCATATCTTTAAATCTAGGATTTTTTTCATTTTAATTAACTGTTCACATTCATATAAGATTTTGTATTTTCGAGTTGTCATAGGGGAGGGTTGATAAACTGAAGGCATTTGCCGAGTTGGATTTACTTCCTTTTTTATTATGTTGGTCCGCGCGTGCATTAGTATTTTGACTAGGTACTTAACGTAACACATTCCATATTATGCTTCACATTCTATTCAAATACTGATAGACCGATAACCCCATTATAAAGAATGCTTTTTGTGACATTCTGTGTGATATAGAAGGTAGAACATCTGATAAATGTATTATGGTTTGGCTTGTTAATATTCAATTTGGGTTATGTTAGAGAAGCTGAAAACATTAGCGCTCTAGCCATTTATATACTGAGCAAAGTGTGAAACCATATACTACTTCATATCCTAGACATAGTGAAAAACATAACCATTCATATATGTATATTTGACCCCAATGTATTGAAACTTAAATGTGTATGTGCTGACAAAACTACCTTTTAGCTCATTGTACGTTTTACCTACCCATTGGCAGATTTCCTTTTGGTCTGAAAATTTTACCCAAAAAGGTCATTTTCGACCATTTTTAGGACTGCAACACCCCCTCCCTTTACAGACCGATAGTACAAAACATTTGTGGTGGGAGACTGCAACCCACCCACCCTTTTTCAAAAACAAGACTGTGGATTCAAACAACACTGGTGGTCCAGGTCATTTTGATGAAACAAGAATACAGATTGCAATGCAGATTTTAGAGGGCATTCCCCTTTTTCCTTCCTGGCCACAAAGTTACGAAGCATATACGGAAGATAAGGTTGAAAACACTCAAATAATGTAAGTAAACCTCTAGATTTAGCACCTAAAATGGCTGAGTATTTTGACTAATACTTGACTTCTAGATGCGCCCCCCCCCCTTTTGTTTTCGGAAATCCTCTATCCGCCCCTGGTTTATCCACAATGTATTAAAAAGAGCTCTGTATACTTCGGAGTGTTCTTTTACGTAGTCTAAATTTGAGACAATACACTATACATATCTATTAAAATGTCAGAGAATTTGCGATACTAGACACACGCCCATATGCGATGAAAACAAGTTACAGGAAAAAGTGCAAAACGTAAGTACTCGGGATATCTCAACACTCATATTTCCTTCCTCGCCGGCGAATTGACATAATTGTCCCCTTGTATTAGATTATAACACATGTTTTCCTTAAAACGTTATATTACACGAAGATATTGTTTGTGTCTTACTTTACTTCACATCTATTATATTTCTCCTATATCAGTGGCGGATCCAGGATTTCCGAGAAAAGTATTGGCCAAAATACTCAGCAATCTTGGCAATCTGATTAAAACCATATCTTTATTCCGCTTCTCTATTTGTTTCATTGCGGATAAAGATCTGGCGAAACTTCGTAAGGAGTCATGGTCTGGTGAACTCTGATGACGATTTTAACAGTCACCGAAACCGTTATTTCCCATAGCCAATAAATGACTCGGTTAGGCACGTGATAGTGACGCAATATGTAACAAACTCTTTTCAAAAACTACCTTGTGGGTCACGCACATTGTGGATATTAATTTCATTTCCAGGGATTTGTAGCAGATCCACTGATTGGCTGAAAATCAGAGTTCACCAGAACATGACCTCTTACGGGGTTTCGCCAGATCTTTATCCGCAATGGGATAAATAGATAAATAGAGAAGCGGAATAAGCTATGGTTTTAATAAGAGTGCCATCTTGGGTGCCACATATGGAGTTTTACTCATATTATTTGAGTGTTTTCACTCTTTTATATATATATATATATATATATATATATATATATATATATATATATATATATATATATATATATATATATATATATATATATATATATATATATATATATATATATATATATATGCTATGTAAATAAAAAAGGCGTGGCACCATCCTTTAAATCCACCGCTGTATATAATGGTAATATTTCCAGGATGCTTCGTCAAGAAGTATCAGTGGTGGATCCAAGATTTCCGAAAAGGGGGCCCACATGTGTATTAGCCACACTACTCAGCCATTTGTAGTGCCAAATCTGAATTTTTACTTATAAATATGTGGCGAAAGAGGGGGGGGGGGAGCGGGCCCCCTTTAAATCCGCCACTGAATATATACCTATATGGCACACCGGAAGCATGGGAGGGGGATGGATGGAGTATGCTGAGGGGGAAGGAGAGCTGGGATGGGCAATCCTCTCCAATAATTTTACCGTGCACGGTTAAAGTCCATTGTGATTACAGACAAATCATCTGTATTTAAGTGTCTTTTCTTTAACTCTCCCCTCTTTTCTTTTCACCCCCCCCCCGCCCCCCCATTCCGTTCCGACGGACATGCCTATGAAACCGATACTCCAGAATAGGGAGTGATCGTTCATCGTCCAACGTTTACTGAGAGAAGAATTCATATAAATACTAAGCTACTTGTTTTCTAATCTCATATTGTATTGTCTATATTTAAATTGTATATTTAAATTGAAAATGAAATAAAAGTTTAAACTAACTTTACTGTGACACGGGGTCTGTAATCCCATCAGCTGGTGAATTTGGTCAATATCGCTCAGCCACCAGTGGGCGCTAACTTGAGACCTCTGCGTCAGGTCCCCGCTACTGACAGAGCTACATGTATGCTGACTTTACATTCACGAAGCTTGATTGATTGATTGATTGATTTCTTTTTTAATTTTACATATATGGACACAACATCTACCTGATACCGGAATCTGTACTTTTGCAACGTACCCACCCCAAGCAATCAGGGACCGTTTACGGACCACGCTTACCATGACAAGGAATTTCAGTTTTCGCTATCTCACCCAAAGACAGTACACCGATGTTCCCATCCCGGGAGTCGAACCCCAGACCTTTTGGTTACAAGCCGAGCATCTCACCCACTACACTTCTCCGGCTCAATGTAAATTCATAAGCGGAAAATAATCTCCAATCACAAAAATATCTTTTTGATATTTCAAAACCTTTTTTAAAACAAATGCTATCATAAAATATAAATTTTCAAAGATATTTGGAAAATGTCTTTGAACGGAGGTAAATTTACTTATAATACATATCCACTTTTGAAATCGTACATATGCATCATTGTACATAATTGAAATTATGGAGAGTATTTGTCAGAATTGAACGCATGTATTTCCTGTCAAATTAAGGATATTTAAAGTGAGATCCTTATCTAAATTAGTAACAGTTCTCACAACCACCTGAAGCCCGGATGTTCATTTATTTAAAAAATTAAATCCAATATTTTCAAGTGTATATACGGTGATGGGGAGTCTTACTATAAATTTGTTCTCTGTAGCAATCGAAAGCAGACTCTTTATCATTTAAATAGAGAATTCATTTCTTTTTTCTCTATTCAGAGTTTAAAGGGTATAAGAAATCATTATATATTGTTAAAGCGATACTCTTTAGCAAACATTCAACTCAATGATATTCAGGTTCATTATAAATTTAACAGATGAAAATATACAACAGGAAGACACGCAAACTGGTGGGGGAATTTTCTTTTTCTTCTTTTTCATGAGGGGAGGTTTGTTTAGTCTTTTTGGTTTTTAAAGATTCTAAGTAGTCCTTCAAAGGGAAGTCCGGTACATTAGAAATAAAAGAACACAAACACTCTATACTGCAAATTTTCAGCCTCACGGCCTTTATCAAGCAATTTAATAGATGACAAATATAAAGCTATGCATCCATTGTATTGCTTGATAAATTCCGTGACCGAAAAATTGCAGTAAAAAGTGATTGTGTGTGGGGTTTTTTTTGGGGGGGGTGTATTTTTTTTTTGGGGGGGGTTGTTTTTTGTTTTGTTTTATTTTGGTTTTTTTTTATTTAGATAATTAAGTCTTAACTCAGTTCATTAATCGACACGAGAATTTTCCATATTATTATTATTGTTGTTGTTGTTGTTGTTGTTGTTGTTTATTATTATTATTAATATCATATTTGATTTTAATCAGATTATTGACTTACGGACATATCTATACATATTGGCACTATTATAGATGCCGAAAGCGATTTATACTCTCCTATTCTCGATTTCTTAATACTACCACCGGGCAGATGATATGACAACAAAACAACAAATGAAAGTACAACACATCCATTTTGCTTAGACTTTTGTTATTCTGATGTAAGACATACTTTGTCAACCCCCCCCCCCTTGCCGGTTTATAAAGTTCTCTCTCATTATTTGACTTATTGCCCCGATCATTTTTTTTTCCTTTTTAAACCCTTTCTGATTATTAGTTACAATTAATTCACTTAGAAATGTAATGCAGAGTTCATGTGGTTGTAGAATATGGGGAGGAGAAATGTACGTCCATTTCATTTTAAAAAAGGGGGAGAGAGAGGGGTCTCAGCGTCCTTCCAATCTTTCACGATATTTAATCTTTCAGTCTTTCATGATATTTAAGTACAAAGAAAAAATGCCTTCTCAAGTCGCCAGGATATTTCAATACGAGTGCAAAAAAGAAATGTTTCCGAAATGGGACAAGGAAGACTCGAAGCTAGGACGCGATTCTTCATATTAACACACAATGTGTTCGTGTACTTTTTACTTGATAGTCTTTGTTGTGGCAATGGGTATCTAACCTGTTCAATTCAAACTAACAGAAAAATGGCATACACATGTGTGTAATCATGATGTGATGTTTGACGACAGAAATACATAAAGAGGAAACCATTGCTGATTATCCATTATACAATCTGTAATCCAGTAGGCAATTAAAACACAACTTCGAATTTTTTGATCCCCGACAAGGTCAAGTAGAGAAGCATGGCAGTGTCAGGGACAAAACCAATGGCTTTTCTGCTAGATTCCGATTTCAAGCGCTGAGCCAGAGGTAGAAATCAGCATCCGAATCAATTCTGAGATTCAACAACAATAATGTTGTTGTTGTTGTTGTTGTCGTCGTCGTCGTCGATGTTGTTGTTGTTGGACTCTTATCGAATTTATTTTTCAGAGTGAGTTCTCTTCCGACAAAGTTTTGGATCCGCCCGTTTGTTTCCCCACAATTCACTGACCTGACCAGCACAATATATATAAAGCAAATATGGCATTATAACCCCCCTCCCAACCCCCATCCCCAATAAATGAATAATTAATCAAGTGTAGTATTCTGTTCCCTATTTTGTAGCAAGAAAAATGAAAAGCTATGGACTCCGTTTGTTTCCTTCCTTCTTATCTGCTTTATTCTCCCATGATGGTTGTTGAAGTGTCATTTGACGAGATGTTAATGCATAGAACTTATGTTGTATAAGGAAATATATCGTCTGACCTACTTAAATTAAGGCACATGCTTAATTCCAAGTGCTTAAAACTACATTCCCCCATTGTCTGCATATTTTCCTTTTTCCTTAATCATGTACGATACGATAAAGCTATGTGATGGTAGCGCTGATATAAGAATGTCGTCATTGTTTTACGTCATTCTACTGTTATCTCACGTATATGCTGATGGTATCTGCCTGATGCATTGCCTAAAATTAATACCTTTGCATGCGCGGATACAGAAGGGGGGTTAGGGGGGTAATCCGAAAATTTTACCCAAAAAAAGGTAATATTTGGGCATCCGCGCATGCTTTGGGACGGATCGACGCGAAGCAGTGAGGGACCTTTTTACGTGCCATCTCCCTCCCCCCGCTCCTCCCTGTGACATGGAATCTCGGTTTTTACTGCCTCATCTGAAAGACAGGCCACGAGTGTGCACAAGGTTGGAATCAAATCCGAGACCTCTAGGTCATGAGCTAGCACCTCATTTACTGAGCCACACCGTTTTAGGAATGAGAAGAAATAGACGAGTTGTTTTCTATGTGCTAATTGGTGATTGGGGTGGGGGCTGGTGATAGGGGGGGGGGGGGGGTCAAAGTAAGTACTTTGCTATTTGTTTCGAACACGTCTGTTTGTAAAGAAGCATATAAGATATATATGGTAATCATTTCCCATTCCCAACAGCTGGTTCAGTGGCAGTCTGATTAAATCACTGCTCGCTAGAGATCTGATTTTGATAGATTGAGAGTCATTTTATATGATCTTGGTGGAAAGATTTGAGTGCCCTCTTAACTTTTAATAAAGGGAAGTAAACAAACAAACAAATACACAAAACTTGGCGATCGAGGCGAAATCCTATGCCAAAATGCATAAAGAAAATCTAATTACTTCTCGTTGGGTACCTGTCGATGATTGATTGATTGATTGATTCACTCATTGATTGATTGATTGATTTTTTATTGTCTCAGCCGAAAGACAAGACACTAATGCAAAGCAACCATGGCGGGAGTCGAACCCCGAAACTCCAGGAAGTCAAATATTTTTGCTGGTATCGTCCTTAGAAAAAAAAATCAATATCTGAATGAACAAATGTTTTATCTTTGCAATGTTAATGCCCCGGAGCAGGAAAAGGGACGGAAAATTGTCCTGTAATGCTATATTTGAATCGCATTGTTTTAAATGAAACAGCGTTCAAAATAGAATAGAAAGGAAGTTAGTACACATACAGCATGTTTTCTATTTCGTTTACGATGTATATTGGGTGGGAAAAAACGGGGGAGATGTTCTCGCGATCGGTCATAGGGGTTCTGTTCGTTAGTATTGCATTACTCTGAGAAATGGAAAAGGGTGAAGTGGCAACTAGTACTGCATTACACAGACAATCGGTGTAAGATAAAAGGGGGGGTCAAGGAAATTTCGGTACACGAGGGGAGTACAGCATTAAATTAAGTTAAAAAACCCCCACATATTTATGGTTTGGTTCTACCTCCCTGTACAATTTTTCCTGGTCATCACAAACTTACTGAGCCCTGTATAATCCTGAATTTCTACATACCGCCCCCCCCCCTTTTTTCCCCAACTTCTTTCGTTCGTGTATATCACAAGCATTTTTTTTTCTCACATTCGTTCAACTTTTGTTTAGCAGTAATTAACATCCATCTATTAATTATCGAATTAGTCGTATTATTGAAGAATTTGAGCACCATGGAAGTCCTGGGATCGAATCTCGCTGTGTCGTATTCAGCAGAACATGTAAATAGTGTATCTAAGTTACATAATTGAATTGACAAAACCTCTCTCTCTCTCTCTCTCTCTCTCTCTCTCTCGCAAAGTTCAGGCTTGTGACAGTGGGGAATAACGGAGCCCTTAAAGCGTTATTTTTTCAATGAACGGAGCCGATTTACAACAGTTTTACGTCATCAAACACCAACGTCATCTTAAATGTAAATCTATTTTACTTACCTGTTAAAATAAAGCCCATTGTAGTAAAAATAATTGATAGGGTATCCATCTTGCTTTCAACATGTATATAATGAAGATCTGAAATTTCACATCCGTATTTGGTTCAGTTTAGTAGAGGCGCCCTAAGGGACCTAAATAACCGACTCACAGGAAGCTATTTCTGTACTCGCATGGTGTTATCCAACGACCGCAGTGTACGAAGTAGACGTTTCCTGTAAATGCAGTGTCATTGTTCGTCATGATGATGCACTCACTACCAACCCTTGACCTGCTACGTTTACTTGTATACAATGTTATACTTGCCATTTTAAACTCTCTATGCTACTTTTTTTGCTTATTTGGCATGTCGGAACCTCGATGGGTGAGTTGGTGGTAACGCTGTCCTGGAATTTTCCGCATCTTTCGGCGTCTTCCGTGATTCGTTCCCGGGTCTTAGGCTAGTTATTATTCGTATTGCTGAAATATTAAGTTTTGTTACCTGAATACTTAATCTACTTCTGGCACCCATCACAATCTTCACAAAATAGCGCTCTCAAGTTCCGATTCCCTCTGTTGTAGGTTCATTCACAAGAATCTTATAAAACACAAAACTTTTTTATATTTCTATTCAATACACATTTATTCAAGCTAAACATAAAAAATACCAAATGTGGACTTGTTTTTTTTTTATTTTGCCTTATGAAGACTGTTAATCGAATCGTAATCGGGGATTATTTTTTCTCTCATTTTCTTACGCTTTAGTTTTACTTTATGTGTCAACAATAGTCATGGATTAAAGACGACGAAGTATGGTACGAAATTAAGAGACTTAAATGCAGTTGGAGTAAAAGCTGTGAGAAAGCCCTTTGCATGTAGTATTATAACTTGGTAAATCATTTAACGCGCCGGACTATCTCTAACTGATAGAGAGGGAAATGCCAACTTAAGAGCGCCTAGGGATTGGTACCAAACACTGAACGACATCGTGGTGCGACTTAAATCTATAACACTGCTTTGCAGAGGAAATGGGGTTTATATGTTTTTCATGGTACATTAGTGTATAAAGGGCATATCCTGCCGTCCGTCCGTAACAACGCTTTTTCTGATTTATAATTTCACTTTTTCACAATTCTGTATGTCAGTACTGCACAATAACCTTGATGATCACGATATATAATAGATATTTCTGTTACTGACTTCTTGAATCCTTGGATCCGCCATTGTTTAATTTGACGTTGTAAAGAAATTTATTGCATGCTCGGAACTTTGGGAGAGGGGGGGGGGGGGGGGGACTGGGAGCCAGGACCCTTAGAAAGATTCGGCAACTTGTAACTTGGGAACTTGGTTAGGGAAGCTTCTGGTATAAAAAGCTGAATTTACACCCCTGATAATTGCTTAGATATTTCAGGGTTACCACATATCCGGAATGGACCCGCTCTCTCTCTCTCTCTCTCTCTCTCTCTCTCAAATAATAATAATAATAATAATAATAATAATAATATAATAATAATAATAATAATAATAATAATAATAATGATAATGATGATTAAAAATTTAAATAAATAATGAAAATAAAATAAACTGATTAAATAAAAAAAAAAAAAAAAAAAAAGAAAAGAAAAAAAAGAAAAGAAAATCTGGATCACATATAATGTGGACATTTAAATACGACCGGAAGCGATATACTTCAACAGTAGGTAGTAAGTGAAGGACAAGTTAGCTGAGCGCATTTCTTGGTCGCATTACAGAAAGGAACTGACACATTCCATGACGGATGAAAAACAAAGATATAGGTAGTTACCACGAAATATAGAATTGTATTACGTAAAAGGAGATCTTAAAATTAAACTATTTCTAACTGATAGAGAGGGAAATGCCAACTTAAGAGCGCCTAGGGATTGGTACCAAACACTGAACGACATCGTGGTGCGACTTAAATCTATAACACTGCTTTGCAGAGGAAATGGGGTTTATATGTTTTTCATGGTACATTAGTGTATAAAGGGCATATCCTGCCGTCCGTCCGTAACAACGCTTTTTCTGATTTATAATTTCACTTTTTCACAATTCTGTATGTCAGTACTGCACAATAACCTTGATGATCACGATATATAATAGATATTTACTGTTACTGACTTCTTGAATCTTTGGATCCGCCATTGTTTAATTTGACGTTGTAAAGAAATTTATTGCATGCTCGGAACTTAGGGGGAGGGGGGGGGGGGACTGGGAGCCAGGACCCTTAGAAAGATTCGGCAACTTGTAACTTGGGAACTTGGTTAGGGAAGCTTCTGGTATAAAAAGCTGAATTTACACCCCTGCTAATTGCTTAGATATTTCAGGGTTACCACATATCCGGAATGGACCCGCTCTCTCTCTCTCTCTCTCTCTCTCTCTCTCAAATAATAATAATAATAATAATAATAATAATAATAATAATAATAACAATAATAATAATATGATAATAATAATAATAATAATAATAATAATAATAATAATAATAATAATAATAATAATAATAATAAATAAATAAAAATAAAAAGAAATATTAATAATAATGATGATAGAAAATTTAAATAAATAATGAAAATAAAATAAACTGATTAAATAAAAAAAAAAAAAAAGAAAAAGAAAAAAAAAAGTTATGATTTGAAATTTGTTGCACGTGGCTCTGTTCCGAGGTGGGGATATCACATCCTCGACACCAGCGGACGTCCTTGTAGGTGCATATGTTATATATGTAGTAAATTTAAGCCGCCGCACGGTTTAAATTTACTACATAGAAAAAAAAAAGAAAATAAAATCTGGATCACAAATAATGTGGACATTTAAATACGACCGGAAGCGATATACTTCAACAGTAGGTAGTAAGTGAAGGACAAGTTAGCTGAGCGCATTTCTTGGTCGCATTACAGAAAGGAACTGACGCATTCCATGACGGATGAAAAACAAAGATATAGGTAGTTATCACGAAATATAGAATTGTATTACGTAAGAGGAGATCTTAAAATAGAAAACAATACGCCCAAAAGGATACTAAGAAACATACTGTTGTATTTCGACCGAGAATTTCCGGATTTCGAATTTTTAATATCGTTCGGACTTTTTGGATCTGGACATTTTCTATATGAAATAGTATTTGATTTTCTTTATTCAAAAAGAAAAGTTAAAGACATTTGATGTGTTCAAGTAGCCTTGTATCATTTATGTACTTGGAGACATGTGCCCGTGATTGTCTTGCCTTTTACAGAATACGGCAGTGGTGGATTTAGAAGGGAAAAGGGGGAGGGTTCGGACCCCCCCCCCCTCCTTTTCGCCACAAATTTACAAAACATATATAGATGACAAGGTTGAAACTACTCAAATAATATAAGTAAAACTCCAGTTTAGGCACCCAAAATGGCTGAGTATTATGGCTAATACTTGACTTTCACATGAAGCCCCTCCCCCTTCCATTTTTGGATATCCTGGATCCGCCACTTAAATCTTTATAATATTTTGTTTTTCATTTTAAAAGCAAAGATAAAGACATTTAATGTGTTCAAGTAGCCTTCTTTAATTTAAGTACTTGAAGACCTATACCCATGATTGCCACACCTTCTACGGAATATGATATGCCTACACAAACTCTGATTCAGAATATACGACATACTGACGTCATAGGAACCAATTTAATTCCGAAAATTCACATTCACATAATTCAACCGCATCATCTATGAATAATTATGAATAATTTGCATTATAAGTTATTACAATTGAGAATGATTGCGATTTTTCACATGTTGATTTTGTGCGGTTTTCGCTACTTTGAGTCTTATTCTTTCAGGATATGGCTAAATGGATTGGCTCATACTGTTACGGCGATTGCTTGTAGCTAAAATGAAAGGGAAAATGAAACCGAAAAGAGGTAGTCCAGGACAAAATTATTCAGTTAGGTTTGCTGACAATGAAGTGTTATGGACTGTTTATTTTTAAAGTCCTATCACAAATATGTCATTTCTACGGTGGCGCCACCTGGTTGGTACCTTATTGTCTTAATCTTAATTTGCAATAGTCCAACTTAAAGTACAGAGTGTTCTTTTGCATATTAAGGTATAAGATATAATAAGTAGTCCTCCAAAGGGAAGTAAAATATACTAAAAGAAATAATACAAACACTCTTTGCCGCAAATTTTCGGCCTCCTGGCCTTTATTAAGCAATAGTTAGAATAGTACAGTAGATCTATGTAACATCCATCTTTTATTTAGGTATACTTGTACACAAAATGGACGGCATACTGTTGGGAATCGAGCCTAGGGTCTTTCTATTTCTGGACAAAAAAAAAAAAAAAAAAAAGAAAATTCAGGATTGAATAATTAGTTGTAATTCAAATCGGGCATGAAATGTTAACATGCATGTTTGGAAGGATGTGTTTATAAATACCAGTGATGACTTCTTAAACGTCATTCTCTGATACACCTTCACAATGCTGACAAGTAACATCGTATCTTAATCACCATGACTATGTTTATTTTAATACGTATAACCTCCACAACCCTTCATAAGGCCCCGGATACTGAACACGGATGCCAGGCTAAAGGAAGTTCATCTCAGCGACAACAATGTCACGTGACATTCTATATCTGCAAGAGAACAACTAAAAGTGTACAAACGACATTATTAACATTTTCATATTAATTCATGGACATGATGGATAGAACTATAATTTATTTAATATTTCTGTGTGTGATTCATCCAGCATGGTTGTTTAATATCGACATGGATAATCCGATGGTCTTTCAGGGAAAAGCGAACAGTCATTTTGGGACAACGTCAGAAATGGTCTTTAGTCAGGGAATCAACTGGTATGTCTATGTTTATTATGTCTTGTGCATTTCATACGTATATGCTGTAATATTTGAATTCATCATCAACATATTCTGAGGATTTGTGTCACAGAATATGATGATGGTTTCACAGAATATGATGATGATTTCACAGGATATGATGATTATTTCACAGAATATGATGATTAGTTCACAATATGATGGCTGTCAGTGTTAAGAATAAATAGAACGATTTGCTGATTTTTATATTGTTTCAAACCTAGAGCAGTCAAATGCTAAAGTTAGCGGGGTGGGGGGCATAAATGTGGTCTACTCGGACCCCACCTCTCCTATTTTTCTTCTTCTTCTTCTTCCTTCTCCTAAGAAGATCCTTTTCAATTAAAAGGAAGTTTAAAATTAGATATGATAAGGCGATAAACGGGGACGGGATGGTGGTAATGATGGTCTGGTGTTAGATTCTATAACTTTGTTCTGGGTTCGAGATCATTTACCTTCTGTCTACAGAGCCAGCTTAGCTCAAAGGGTCAGATTCTTGACTCTTGACTGAAAGGTATGGAATTCCAGTCCGTTCGGTGCTTCGTGAGTGTTTTTTGGATTACAGTGGCGGATTTAGAAAAAGGGGGCACGCCCTTTTTTCGCCACATATTTGCAAGGCAGATAGAGAAAGGTTGAAAACACTCATATAGTATTAGAAAAGCTCCAGACTTGGCACCCCAAATTGCTGAGTATTTCGGCTAACACTTGACTTTCATAGTAACCCCCCCCCCCTCTTTTTTAAATCCTGAACCAGCCACTGGATCGGATAGTAAAACCTGGACCTCTTTTTACAGTAGACGTCGTATAGAAAGATCCTTCTATGCTTTGGTGGTCATGTCCGAAGATCTAAGCTTCTATGCATTGCATTTTTGAGTGACACTTAACACATTTCTCTGTCTCGAATGCTAGATCCTCCTATCCCGTAGTACTTATGAAATACATATTCATTGAAGTGATCTGGTATATAAGGAAGACAAGGTGACTGGTTAGGCTAAGGCATTGCATCGGAGCTCACTATATACTACCACTTTTATCGGGTTAAGGTCGTATCCCCCCTTCATTTTGGCGTATGTGAGTACTTTAGCTCTACATCTGAAGGTATTTCCCCCCAGTGTACCTTTGTACTGTCTCCAAAAATACATAAACCGGCGTGGCCTAGTGGTATCCTGATCGGGAGGCCGGGGTTCGAGTCCCGCTCTGGTCATGCCGGTGTCATGTCTTTCGGATGAGACAGTTAAAACCGACGCCCCTTGTCGTGGTATGCATGGCACGTTAAAGATCCTTTACTGCTTCGGGTGGGTCCGTTGCAAAGGTCAAAATTTGTATGCCCCGCATCAGGCAGATGCCGTCATCATATACGTGAAATATTCGTGGTGTGACGTAAAACAAAAATCAACCAATCAATCAACTAAAAATACATTGTAGGCAATAGTAGGTAAATGCTATATGATTTTATCCCCCCCCCTTCCGGCGACACCGCAACAAAAGTTAGGGTGCTCTTAAGAATACCTTTAGTCTACTTCCAATATTACACGCTAAGTCATGAGTCACAATTTTTCAATCCGAGGACAGTCGAGAATAGCACCAAGAGTAAAGGTCAAGGACACTGTATGTAAATATTGTAAGCCATGTCATAGTTTTGTATTTGCCTTACATTGTTCAGCATCTGCCTGGTGTATGACCTTGAACTTTGACCCAAGAAACGGTCTAAACAATCCACAACCCGTAATAGAAAGTTTTCATACTTTACAAGACGTATGTAGCCTAAAATTCGACAAAATGTATTTTGCCAGGATTCCCAAATTATGACGTTAAAGTTTAGATAATGACGTTGCAATATAATATAGCTAATTTGAGCGGTAAAACATCATATGTTATGAAAAATAAATTTACTTAATATGAAGGAGGTGTACATGTATTGTGTAATCTCTCCCTGTCGCATCTGAGAAATTATGTCACCTTAAATTCCCTCCAAGAGCAGCGATAGAATAAACAACAAAGTACCGATCAGTCATCCAGAGTCGAAGTCCAAAAAGGGGTGGGGTGGGGTGAGGGTGGAGGCTAAATTATGTTTTCCTAAACGAACATTTGCGAACCCCGTAATATACAACATTCCGAGGTGTATACCAAAAAAGTATACCAAAATTGATGTTTTCACTTAAAGTTATCTTTGTTACTAAATAGGGATTTAGACACGTTAGAGGGGTCCGTTTTGTGCCATGAGCTTATTTTATAGTTCATAAGTGGAAATTTCTATTTCACAAGAACTGCTATCAATCATTTTGAGGAAATCATTTACACTATAAATTCCGTCTGCGTTATGAACTCATTCTTTTTCCATTTAACCCGGATTATCTCTATCACAACTTCTTTTTATCTGACTGCAACTGTAAAATTCTTAAAAGAAGCTACATTTTCTGAAAATCATAATGAAAATAATAAAACCGGAATTAAACTAACAAAGCCACTATCACAGAAATGAATAACTTACTTATATGTTTAGATACAATTGCATCCTGACATGGACACATAATTGCTATCAAAAGGAAAAAATATCTTCAAGATTTTGAGTATATTTTGAGTGCTGCCTTAATGAAGGCATATAGTTCCTGAAAATAAGGAAAAGTGTCTAGTTTTAGCCCAAAACGTGAACAAATCGAGTTATTTCCCATTTGGGATAGTAACTGACGTAAAAGAAAGATGACGTCATAAATTTCCTATGAAAATGTCATTTGTGGACTCTCATTTCCCTGAGGTTTAGATCGGTATCCATAGAATTTAACAACGTCATCATTATTCTACGTTAAATATTGTCTCAAATGGGAAGTAACTCTGTAAAACAAGTAGGTTCAAATACATACAATGAAATTGACACACATGGTATTAGGATTGTGTAGGTACCAAAACATACAGTGAAAGTGAACAGGTTTGCTATGAAGATTGTATAAGTTCCTGTACATATAACAGTGGCGGATTTAGAGGGGGCCGAGGGGTCAGCCCCCCCCCCCTTTGGCCACATATTTACTAGCAAAAATCCAGATTTTGCACCAAAAATGGCTGAGAAGTTTGGCTAATACACATGTGCCCCCCCCCCCCCCCCTTTCGGAAATCCTGGATCCGCCACTGATATAATGAAAATGAACAGACGTGGTGTGTGGATTACATAGGTACAAATGCATATAATGAATATGAAAAGAGTTGCTATGAGGATTCAATAGATTCCAATACATACAATGAAAGTGAACAGACATGGTCTGATGATTGTATAGGTTCCAATACATACGATGTAGAGGAGAAAATGCCTGTATTTTGGGACCTGTAAATGGCGGGTTGCATCACAGCTCAACATTCCGCACAAAACCACATTGAGGGGACTCCACAAAAACTCGACCAGACGTGATCTGGGGATGCACCACATTGTGCTCGATCCTCCAGAGCTCCATCAAACGTGAACTTGAAATGTGCCAAATTGTGCTTGATCCACCAGATCTCTATCAGACGGGATCTCGAGATGTGCTACATTGTGCTTGATCCAAGAAAGCTCCATCAGACGTGATCTCGAGATGCATTACATTGTGCTCGATCCGCCAGAGCTCCATCAGACGTGAACTTGAAATGTGCTAAATTGTGCTTGATCCACCAGAGCTTTATCTGACGAGATCTCGAGATGTGCCACATTGTGCCGGCTTGATCCACCAGAGCTCAATCAGACTTGATCTCGATATGTGCATTGTTTACATTAAAAGGCATCCATATCGTTCAATCACACAGAAACTGAATACGTGGGGTGAATTCGAGTATTTACTTGCCTTAAATTCCTAGCATCATCCAATCAAAAGTTGTGTTACTTTTATGCTTGTTTAGGATATTTTAATTCGTTTTATGCCCCCAGATCAAATGATCAGTGGCGTGTTGCCATGTCTGGAGTGTCTGGAGTTTTGAACCGTGAGATATGGAGACTTCATATTTAGTATGTGTATTCAATGAAACAAGACCTTTACGTCGGTACCAACATTGTGACCATGTGACCTTGACTTTGGTGTAACAGCTTACACTGACAGTTGCAGCCAGGGACATTGGTATTTTATTAAATTGAGCACTTTTTCAGACACAGTAAAATTATTAATTAAAAATCTGTACATAACTTTAATTCTACACATTATAGATAATTTTATAATGTAAAATTTTAGCCCTGATTTATTCACAGAGTGCCATACATGTTGTGGAATGATTGTTTATTGAATTTACTTTTCTGTTGTTCATTTGCCATTGAACAGTATGAGATAGGGCAGTCAAGAAGTTATATGCTGCACTTTTACAAAACGTTAGAGATTTCTAATCAACGGCAGACAACTTATTGGATCGGCAACCAGAAAAAATTAACTCAATGCTTTTACATATTATTCCTTTACGTGCCCCTTGTCTTCTAGCGTTTAGATCGTCCAACTGTCTATGTGTTTGTCCGTCTGTTCGTATATATGGATCTTTCTCTGTCCGTCTGTTTCTCTGAATGTCTGTACGTGAAAATTCTGTAAAGAAATCTGTTTCAAAACCACACCTTGTTAGTTATATTCAACAGAATCTGTTAGTCGTCAAAATAAAGTGTAATTATTAGTATTCGAAAAGTTTTTTGTTTTGTTTTGTCTTTTGGTTTTGTGTTTGTTTTTGTTATTAATTTTTTTATCATTTATCTATCTATTTATTTATTTATTTATTTATTTATTTATTTATTTATTTATTTATTTATTATTATTATTATTATTATTATTATTATTAGGTTTCACAAGTTTCACTTGTGAAACCTTTTATTATTCTACTGTCTTTTCTTATTATTATTATTATTATTCTTCATCCGTTTTTTTTTTTTGTGACGGCTCAGAAATCACTCATTATTAAAGATATTACTATTCTGTTTTCAGTGTTCGATTCGAAATTAAATTTTCAAGATTTGATTTTTTTAATTTTCTAAATTACCGCTTATAAGCGCGCAGCGCCACCTACGACGCCAAAATTTTGAATCGCTATATCTTCCTTATTATTTGTCCGATTGGAATGAAATTTTCAGCATTCGATTCAGAAAAGGAGATGCAAGATTTTATGTCACTGCGTCAATTTCGTAGCTCTACCCCGAAAAAGTTGACCTTGACCCGATTGTTTTCATTTCAAAAAAAATATTTCAATCTTAGATTTTAGACGGTAGGATGAAAGATTTTAATGGTCTGATTTGGAATATGAAAAATTTTTGAAATCGGACCATAAATAAAGTCACAATGAGCGTGGGAAAATTCGCTATGACGTCATCAAAGCTAATTAAATATTCATACGTTAATATCTCTCTTATTAAATGAGATATCGGCATGAAATTTTATATCTAAACATGTTTCCACATTCTTAATCTACCTCTAGAATGAAAATGGCATGCTGCCAATATTTTTGAAATTATTGAAAATTTTCGAATCAAATCTTTGGCAAGGTCTAGCGACTTTATTTGCAGTCGGATTTTGATCGGGTTTCTTCCATTCGATAGAGCGTTCAAATACCTACCAGTAAAGTGTTCTCAGATTTTCGCTAACTCTTACGGTTCTCGAGTTATTTGCGTTTGAACACGACAACCCCCTTTAAAGTGATGTTTGTGACGTCATCAACACTCATTAATTATTCATGAAATGTTTTCGCCTATAGCTCGCTTATTGAGGAAGATAGAGGTGTGAAATTTGGTAGCATGATAGAGATTGAGAATATCTACCGACTGACAAGAGGAATTTGGCATGGAGCCAAATTCCTGAAAATGACGTCATACTTTGTAAATGACGTCATATCTCCCTTATTTTTCATCGGATCGAGGCGGGGACGGTTGGAATCGATTCTGCGTGAAAAAGTAAAATGGTGAATATCAGCAACAGAATTTCGATATCTCTTACCGTTTTCGAGATATTTGCGGTCAAAGTTCAGTGTTTGGCCTTTCCTGAAAATACAATTTAAAACTTCAGGTACCTGTGTCTCGCTTATTGATAAAGCTAGAGGTATGAAATTTGGTAGCATAAAAGAGAATGCAAATATCTACCGACTGACAAAAGGGAATTGGCAAGGTGCCAAATTCCTGAAAATGACGTCATACTTTTCTAAATGACGTCATAACT
>CM068592.1:9049288-9076788 GCA_035048485.1 Pteria penguin
ATTATCTTTAAAAAGTCTATTGATCCTCTAGCCCTTTTCTGATGTGAGACTGAAGTGATACTTTCTATATGCTCCTACTTCCATTATTAGCACTCATGCACTGCAGTGTTAAATATGTCTTTTTGAGTTATGCATATATTACTATTATTTATAATAGATGTACCTGGCGCAACAGGAGGCGCTCACACCTCCAAGACACATACATGGTTTGTAATATTAGAGGTCTATAAATGACGGCCGTTGTACATTTATGAGTTTCATTGTCACATGTCATCTCTTACTATAGTGTTTTACATATGTGTCAATCGGTGGGTATGGTTAAATTCAGAAAATGATAAAGGAAGTGCACATTTACTCTGTGTTTATTTTTCCTATCCCCACAGTAATTCTAAATATGAAATGGATTGGTTACCGTAATAAATTCTGTTTAATTTGTGTTACATGTACATAACTAATATACAATAAAGTAATCGTATAAATTTAATTGAACAATCAAACATCGAAAAAAGTTACAAAACTTCAAAACATAACAGTTGGCGTTGAAACCACAACACACTACAATTCATATTTTATGGATATTACCATTATTTTGTTATGGCAATGCATCTTTTATTAATGGAAAATGAAAGCGTCCAATATCCAAACCACATCTGATAGTGCAATACATACATAAACAGTATGACATCATCTCCCCTCTCACTTTCTTCGAATTGACCAATAAATGTTTTCGAAATGTAAATAATGTAAATATTTGCATTTTGCACCCTCCATAATTACATTTTCTTCCCCTATCCATTGTATGAAGTTAAAACAGATCGTATGGCCCGTCACTCATATAGTCCCCGAGGGCATAATAAGTCTAGTTTTCAGTGCTTTTGCAATGACATGAAATATATACTTCAAATTTTCAGTCATCAATTTAAGTAAATCACTCTAAAACTAAGGAGTATCTCCCTCAGGCATAGCTCCGTCATTAAATGGATTCTTTGGTTCACTTTTCGGTCAGTTTGTCTTTAACACTGCTCTTCATGTTTTTATGTATATTGAGAATTCCAATCATTCGGCCACGAGCATCACTGAAAAGACATAACTTTGGTGCACAAATTTAAACGGTATATATGTTCTATATTTATCATGTAGTGTATTAAATAAATAGTTTGATATTCCTATAGCTATGATTAAATAGTTTTAAATACCGTTCGTTCCATCTATTGTGTGAACTAAAATACTTACTATGTGAGAAAGGAAATCCCTCCTCCACCTGCGTCCTCTTCAATGTGGAAGCTTCATAAAATGGAAATATGTTCTAAACATATTCAGTATGTTAATGTGAGAGTATATTTGGGCGTAGATTACGAAATTTCGAGAATGACACGTAGATTTCAGGGTTTGACACGTATGTTAAGCAACGTATATCTGTTCGTGTGTTTGCCTCTGTGTTTTTTTTTTTTTTTTTTTTTTTGGGGGGGGGGTTGTGTTTTTTGTTTTGTTTTTGGGGGTTTTTTTATTTTGTTTTTTATTCCCGGTATTTGTGTTTCAGAGTACAGCTTCTCTGCATGCCATCCTCAACCGTGTGCATGTTCCTCATCTAATTTCGTGTATTCTCCTTGTGGCCATGTCGTTACTGGTGATCTAGATATTGTTAAAAACACTAAATTAAGAGAACTTTTAATTAAAGGTCCAAAATACAGAGAACCCAGAACATTCACATGGAGCCAACATTTTGAGAATATTTTGAACTGCTGCGAGGAATATGCCACACGATGGGCAAAAAGAGAGAAAGTACAAGTCGACACTCTTTCGGAATGGATAAAAACTATCGCAGTACTGCTGAGATCAAAAATTAAAAAATTACAAGGTTCTGTAAACACCAGATTCGAATCTATTTTTAAAGATCCTGATGTTGTCAGAGAACTTACCTTCCTCCAAGAACATTATATCATTACACCAGCAGATAAAGCATCTAATAATATACATTTGCTTGTAAGAAATATTACTTTGACAGCCTAGTGAAAGAATTAGGATTAAATTCAGCTCCAGGAAATCCTACTTATACTCTCACGAATTTTTCGGTTTCGGAAGTACTCGAGAATCATAAATCTGTCCTCAATACGTTTGGTATTGACTCAAATAAATTGAATTTAGAACTTCCATATTTGTACTGCATTCCAAAAATGCACAAAAATCCTTACAAACAACGCTTTATCGCTGGTTCCTCGAAGTGTTCCACAAAATCTGTATCGATGCTACTCACAAAAATATTATCAGAAATTAATCTGGCCTTCATAGATATTGCGAAACAGTATATTCCAGAAGTGGAATTAATCAAATGTGGATCCTTAAAAATTCAAAAGAGTTGTTAGAACATCTAAAATCAAAAAGTTTTACTAAAATTCACTCCATCAAGTCTTTTGACTTTTCGACTCTTTACACAACGATCCCTCATCAGAAATTAAAAGACAGATTAGCAGAAATTATTCAAAATGCATTTACTAGTAAAAACGGACGCCGCAAATTCAAATATATAGTAATAGGCCACGATAAAACTTACTTTGTTAAGGAAAATTCTGATTCCAAAAATAAATACACTGAAACAGCTGTCATCCAGATGTTGAACTTTCCTATCGATAACATTTTTGTGGTGTTTGGAGGTAAGGTTTTTCAACAAATTGTCGGCATTCCAATGGGCACTAACTGTGCTCCGCTTCTGGCTGACATATTCCTTTACTCATACGAAGCTGAGTTCATTCAGTCTTTGCTTTCGCAAGGAAAAAAAAAACAATTGGCTCTTGGCTTCAATTTTACTTACAGATATATAGATGACTTGCTTTCAATTAATAATCCTTCATTCGCGGATTACTTTAGCATCATCTATCCAAGTGAACTGGAGGTCAAAGACACCACAGAAAATAGTAATTCTACTTCGTATTTAGATATTATGTTGTCTTTCGACATTAATTGTCAATTGAACACCTCACTCTATGACAAACGTGACGATTTCAATTTCGCTATCACAAACTTTCCTTTCATAAGTAGCAACATTCCATCATCGCCCGCATACGGCGTATTCATATCTCAGTTAATACGTTATTCCAGAACATGTTCAAATTACAATGACTTTGTTCTGAGGGCTAGGCGACTTTCAGTTAAGCTGCTCAACCAGGGTTATATATGTGCTAGACTAGCAACGTCACTGAGGAAGTTCTACGGTCGTTACGAGATTCTTATTACTCCATATGGTATCTCGTTATCCAGACTTTTAAATGATATTCTGGACTGAGACCGATTCCGATCACTTTACACAGATTTGACACCTTCTATACTAGAAGGTTACATACTTCGACTTCTGCATATATAAATACATATGGAATTCACACGATTTGACTCTTTCTACGAGGTATATGTGACGGGTGTTGCTAGCAAGCAAGAGATGCTCACTCTCCCCGGGCACCTGATCTCACTCCATCACAGGGGTTCACATATGCTCTTCAAGTAGACATATTTTGTTATTTTCCATTTGTTTTTCATTTTCACTGATTTTGTATGTCCTATGGTTTCATGATTTTTGGACTTGTGGTTTGGATTTATCCATCATCTTTACATTGGATTAATTTATCTGTCATTTTAAGAAAACAAATGTGCAAAATTACAACAAGTAATTACAGCAAGCTTGTATATGCCACATACACATAAACAATTGCGATAATATCGAGCAGAACATTTTTCATGATATTATGAGAAAGTTTGAAGTAAGGTTCCTATTTCTATGTTCAAATATATGTTCTTATCAATAGGTGTGTTCACCGGGTTGGAAAAATCTATTGACTTATTCTGCAACGAAATTATACAGGCCAACTGGCATTTGTTTTGAAGTAGATCAAAAAAATTTGAATAGCATTACTCAAAAGAATTTCCGTGTTAGCAACCAGAGAGACTTTGAAACCGGGTTTATTGGATTTAGTTCTGCAAGTTCTGCAGTAAGTAAGATTTGCCATCGAAGATATATGCCACATCTGTGAAACAGTTGTTATTTCTTCCACGTAGGGATTGCGATTAGTACATTTGCTTTATTGAAGTTTTGATTTTATTAGTGTGTGGAAAAAACGTCAATCATGAATTCAGGATTTTGTCTAAACGAAAACCAAATTATTATTATTATAAAAGAAAAAGAAATAATCTGTTAAATAAAAAATAAATGAAAAATTAAAGTATGTTTAATTAAGGAATCTCTGTTGTGAGTTTTCTTTTTCTTTTGCTTTTCCCCCCAAAATTTCTCAAAAACAAAGGCAACAAACATATTCGATTACCTCTAACCATCTCTTGTACCATGATGAATTTGAATTAGTTTAATCGTGATTAAACATGAGTCATGATTGATTTTAGTTCCGTACTTACTAGACTAACATGCCATGTTTACTAACCTTCAACATTCCAGATATGCACTTCGCTTACATGAGCATGAGACATTAGTCATTATTGAATGAAGCCGAGATGCATTTTATACCAAAACCTTATCTATACAAGATTACTAACTTTTGATTTTACAGGTATGTGCACCGCTTTGGAAAGACCTGCGTCAATATAACATAGTCAACCGTAGAACATACCTTCCATATGGAATTTGTCATGAAATTGATCAAAACAATTTGGAATCTATTACTGCTAAGTACTTCGATGTACCCGATTCTGATCTGTATCAATCTGGCACAACTTTTATGGCAATTGCAACGTTTGGTTTTAGTCTTGCTCCAACAAATGTAAGTCTGTCATTTAGTGGGTGACAAAGCTCAAGGCGTCAACCCTCATTGCCTCCTTTTGTATTTAGTCATGGATATATTGATGTTGAAATAAGAAAACCATCTAAAATATTTCTTCGAAATGTTATGTTCTATTATGAATAGATTTAAGTCTATCATGGAAAATTCAAAATGATGCATTGACGTATGGATTGACATTATCATCGATATCAACTTATTGAGATTAACACAAATATCAATCTTCCAATGTGTTATGATCCATTACCTAAATTATTATTTTAAATACGGAAGTGCTCTTGAATAAGCGTTTATATTAATAGCGCAAGTCACTGTACTTGGTCTAAGATTTCCAGGTTTTCGTGAAATATTGAAAGTGCCACGGCATCAATGCCATTCATATCTCACTGAAACCCTCTTTTTCAAAACAGGGAATGTAACATTTTATTAATTTAATTGCTCTGTCGATAATGTTTTAGCCAGTTCACAAATATATATAATATATGCAACCAAACGATCAGTTGAAGTGACCATCGCCTTTATGTATAGATAATATAATCAATCCGTTCCACCGTATAGAACATGTATGATTATTTAACCATTCCACCAAGATAGTGTGTATCTGATTTTTCGACGTCGACTTCTTTTATTCATTTGGCATACAACCATATCAATATGATTTCACCCATAACACTGGTGCGGCCTAGTGGATAAGGTTAAGAGCTCGTTACGTAGGACTCTCGGATTCGATTCCCACCATGGCACACCGGTATTCTGCCTTTCGGATGAAACACTAACGTGGTACGTAAAAGACCCGTCACTGCTTTGTATGGGTCTGTTGGAAAAGTATAAATTTCTATGCAATGCATAAGGAAGATGTTGTCACCTTATACGCGAAATAACCGTAGAATGAAGTAAATCAATAATCAATTGATCAAATCAATCAATCAATTCATCAATCAATATTTCACTCACATGATGTCTGTATCCCTTTACATGTCGATTATCCTACTCGTGACTTGACACAGCTGATTTTTGACTTCGTTATTCTATGAGAAAATATGAGAGAAACAAAGCTCTGTTATACTTACTATTTATTGTTATATATATAAATTCTAAATTATAGCCAAAACATTTTACAATATATACCATAGTATATGCGTATTTCTACATGTAGAAACACTGATTCTAATATGATTTCGTAACACATCTGATCTTTACTTCTCTCTTTCCTCTACTTTCGTTAAAAAATGAATCTAGGGGGTTCATTGGATGGAAGTATACCTCGAAATAAGGACGGAAAAGTGCATCATTGAGCGTAGCCGGGTTTTTTTGTTTTTGTTTGTTTGTTTGTTTGTTCTGTTGACCGGATTGCAAAACAATTCCGGTCTATGAATTGGCGAAATCCGTCTGTCCGCCCGTCCGTCCGCACGGCCTCAACATTTTGCGTTTAGCATTTGCGTTTAGCTTGGTTTGTTTCATACCCTAAAGGGTACTTATGTTAAAGTTGGTAGGTTTGTAGATACTTGAATGTTCTATTCAAACAATACAAAAATTTAGTGACCTTGACCTTGACTTTACTCTTCAGTGAACATACACTGTTTTTTGTTTTTAGAGTGACCACTTGCATACATGTATTGTTAATGCAAAGCAATTCCGGTCTACAAATTGGCAAAATCCGTCCGTCCGTCTGTCTGTCCGTCCGTCCGGCGTCAACATTCTGCGTTTAGCATTTGCAATCCGGTCATACCGTCCTTGACGGTTTCTTGTTTAGTTTGTTTGTTTGTTTGGTTTTGTTGTGTTGTTGTTGTTGTTTTGTTTGGGGTTTTTTGTGGTATACTTCCACATTACAAAATAAATCACATCCATTGCTTATCATTTGATTCTGATTCTCAACATCCCTTAATCTCTATCGCGGTGGTGTCAATATATTGCCGTGACAATTACGAAAACGCGGGAATTTACGTCATCAGAGAGAAAAAATCGTGCATGAGATCTATCCCTAATTTTAAACTAATTAAAATGCGTGTTACATAGAAGATAAATGATCCTGTTTTCTTCAATTTACAATAACAAGGAAATTTGACAACCACTTTGTACGAATTTTAAAAAATTATAAACTTTATTTATTTTACAACGATTAAGACACAAATTCACTACTAATGAAAAATTTTGCTCGTTGGCACGAATCTTCATGTAGGAGTGTCGATTGCGTGGGAGAAAACTGGAGTACCCGGAGAAAACCCACGAAGCCAGGTTGGTGAAAACCTCACCATCTCGCATACTACACCGGGAATCGAACCAAGGTCGCATTGGTGAAAAGCGAGCACGCTACCTGTTTCCCTTATACACATTTTATGAGTATACATATAAATTTAGTTATTCTTGCAGAATCTGATCCTTTGGACTTCATTTTAAATTGTTTAGCTATTGTTGATAATAATTGTTGTGTTTTATTTGGAAAGGAGTATGTCGATGAAACGATAACCGGAAGAATACAAATAATCATCTAAGAACTAAATTATGTTGTTTGATGCCATGAAGATATATTGGAAATAATATTATAATGTCTCATGTTTTGCGTGATCTGCAATCCAGCAAAATGGTGCACACCTTACGGGTATTAATGATTATATGATCATTACAAGTTATATATCTTTTAAATTAAATCTAATGCCAAACGGATACAAACTTAACAAGTGAAATATCCTGTTTACAAATATTATGGGCTGCACATCTGATAATGCCAATAACACATTGTATGCATATATGTATCAATGATGCATTTTATTTATCTTGTATCCTCCCTGAATTCTAAATGCATGTTTAATACGTGTATTCCTGTTTATTTCAATAATACTTACAAATATACTTTCCTTTTTCCTACAATACTCATTCATATTATTTTTCATTAAAGGATACGATTTACGTATTGATAGTAATACTAATATGTACATTTTAATTTTATACTTCATATTTTATTTGCTATATTTGCATGCATTGTAATTAAGTCACCCATAAGATTTTCAATTGACAATTGCAATTTTACTTAATATCTACAGCTTCAAAATAATGAATATTTTGTTTCTTTTCTCACTAATGAGAGTTTAACTGTAAAATAATATGATATAAACAAAATAATGTCCTTTTTACCATTTTGAAAAAAATGTAACAAATCTATGAATATTTATCTTATTTTGAGTAAATTGTTTCTATACTATAATTATTATTGTATATGTTACATACACGTAGGCACGTAGATATATACTTGAAAGTTTCATTATATTATATAATTACTGCTTCCCCATTCTATACATTTATTGCGTGTTTTATTAAATGTTTTAACCAATCTTAAATGACAAAAATATAGCCTATAATTTTTTCTTTTCATTAGCATCCCGTGTTTTCCGTCCTGCTTGGATCACCGAATACAGTGGATGCAAGAGGTACATGAAATAATGAAAATAAACGATAGAAAATATTATCTTACTGAGATAAATTAACATAAAATGCAAGATAAAGAATATTTGTAGTGAACATTAAATGACCGACCAGACTCAATAATTGCATAAGCTCCATGGCGAAGACCACTACTGATTTACATTGCAAAATATAAAAACCTAACACATATTACGAATTGAATTACACAATGGTTGCAGCACCGATGCAGGAATGTCAATTGAAGTAACACCGGTAATGCGATTTGAATTTGCTCAATACATCGGAATAAATACTCAAGTGCAATATATACCCGAATTACTTTCTGTTCCATCAAGCCCGCACACCCAAAATATCATGGGAATTTGAATATTCTAAAGTTATAGTCAAGGATACTTTGACTGATAATGGGAACGGCTTAGTCGTAATTGAAAATGACGCTATTTGAAACATAAGCAATATTATCTGTTTATTCTAAGAAAAGTTCACATCAAGGGTATTTCCTATGGTATAACTTCAACAGGGCAATATATATGAAAAACAGAAATCAAATTTGAATAAAAGTGAAAAAAAATGCCATAAACGCATTCACTATTATGGTAATAGTTAAGTCATTAAATATCAATATATCAGTTAGCATTGCTGATAGTAATGACACTGTTAATTTCACTATCATATTTTACATTTTTAAAGTATTTATTTTCTTAATTTTGATGAAAATAAAATTATAAGATAGCACCATTACTAATGATTAATTAGCAAATATATATATATATATAAGTAAATTGCTTTTAGCAATAAACATATTCAAATATTCACGTAAACACTTTTTTTTGGTCTTTTTGGGTTTTTTTTCCTGGGGGAGGGGGGGGGCGCTGCATAGGTTTGGTGGTCCGGACAGTAATTGATGATGACATTTCTTGCAAATATATGACAAAAAAGACAAAACAATAACATAAGCGAAAGGGTTATTTACCATAGAAGATGTTGTGGCATTCATATCAATATAAATGAAAATGAAGAAAAGTTTTCGATCTTATTTTAGAAAATCAGTAATAAAGTAATGCATATAGAAATGCATTCTTGGAGAAAGTGTAGGAAATGTCAAATACAGCTGTTACTGTGTTGCTGTTGTACTCAACAACGCTCTTAAGTGAATATCCATTGACGTTTGAACATCAGAGGCCAGAAACAATTAAGCTTAACTTTTTCAATGTATTCCTCTCGTGACAATGGCATTTTCGAAACGAGGAACTCTCAGACGAAGTTGTTTTCCATTTTCTGCTTTTGTTTTAAACAATAATTTCAAAGGAACAAAAAGCTTATATTTTCATTAAACAAAGCATTTAATCTGATATATTTTTAGCTGGGAACCACATTGATAAACAAGAATATAAAGCTTGTTGTTGATGGATAACCCTAACATAACATTTATAAATCTGTACTTTACAGGTGGATTCACTCTATATTTAGAACAGCAATCCGATTTTAATGAAAAATACACAGTTCTGAGTGGAACAGAGACAACAAACTCAATGAAAAGTGGCGCATATATGGGTAGGACAAGTTTAATAGTGTAACAATAGAGAGAGAGAGAGAGAGAGAGAGAGAGAGAGAGAGAGAGAGAGAGAGAGAGAGAGTTTCAAATGCAACAGGTTTAACATGTAAATTCTACGCTAAATGAATAAATAAACAGTAGTTCTTATCAAAGAAAAATTTCGCAGGGTGAAAACCCCGCCACGCCGTATTCGCTTAATCTGTTTACATGATAAAGACTCATAGTGTGAAAAATAATGACAACAGTTTAAGACAATTTATTATTTTACCCTTACTGTGGGATTTTCATAAACGAGATAGCGACTGCCGTAATATTAAGGAGAACTATATCCACGGTGGATATTTTGAGGCGGTAGGAAAACAATATAAAGACTCAGTATACCGCCATTTTCCTCTCTTTGGATCTTTTGTTTTGACTTTTCCCCCCTTCAAAGTTTTCATAAAACCACTAAATATAACTCAATGCTAGACAAAGAAAAGCATAGATAAGTTGTATGTATTGCAACACTGTGTACCTGAACTGAACTTGAAATCTATTCACCTTTTAAGATTAAAAGGAGTAAGGGTGATAAAGCTCTCTAATTATGCACAGTGACAAATACGTCTTCTTGTTTGTTTTCAAAATACATCTCATAAGTTCAAATTTTTAATTTTCATATATATATAAATATATAAATAAATAATAAAATATATAGGATGTGCATTTCTGACCATATCGTCTACTGTATGATGTAAATTAAATTGCAAGCGGTTAAGGTTAATATATACACACTTTCACGTAAATTTCTTTGAATCTGCCGGTTGTTGAAGTGATGCGCAAAGGTATTGGGGTATATCAAGGGGCGATGAACAAAGTAGAAAAAATGTCCATACTCAATCTCGTTTCAACTTACATTACATGTCTTAGTAAGTGACAAAAATGAATAACTGAACACTTGTCAGTTTCAATGATCACGTGAGAAAGTTGTGTGTTATACAGGTTATGCACTTGGATCAGGGAGATTTGGCAATAATCCACCAATGAAACCACAGATTATAGTTGGGGCGCCTGGATTCACGACTGTCAATGGCCCAGTAGGGTCGGTAAGTTTCAAAATAATAAGCTCTATGTAATGTATGGTACATTTATATCCGTCTTCTCTGATATGACAAAATAAACGCTGCATTGAATCTTACTGTAGCATTTCATCTCTTACATAAGAGAACGAGGAAATTACATAAGATCAGAATGTGTATAAATTTTGATGCGCCATATCCGCATTTAAATATGTCTCCTCTAACCCGACGTAGCCGACCACATGACAAAGTTCCTCATGGATATGCAAAGCAAATACGAACGGCTTACGAGCCTATCTTAGGATCAACAGATTAGATCGCGATTTGTGCATGTGGTGTAATAAATTGATACAGGTATACATGTTATCATAAATGTTAGATCAAGATCACAATTAAATTGCTTATCTGCGTTTGCCTTTATAACAATTGCTGAATAACAGTGTTTTGCATAGGAAACCAATTTTTTCTAAAGCTAAAGATTACTTTCTGCATAGCTTTCTTCTTACTTTGGTTCTTTAACATTAACGTTTAGGTCAGTTTTGGTTAGTAGATTTTTTTGTCTGAATTTTAAATATGGCACACTGAAATTTACATACGGCACACTAAATTAGTACATGTGTACATCTCTTATATGTATTGTACATGTAATTTTATTATCTTCATTTGAAGGTATCACTTTTGGACATACAGGTTGATTCATCAATCGTCCTAAGAAAGCGATTCACGGGAACTGAGGCAAGTCGTTTAAGATCTTAAGGATCTTGATTATGTAATGATCTATGATGCTGCCAAAAGTGCAAAGCAACTGAGCAATCTCATAAGGTTTTGGTAGAAACGTCAGTGCACCGAAAGGTAACAAAAGTCGGTGATGTTAATTTTGGTTTAAATTCTGCCTGAGGAAAACATCCCCTTATTATACATAACAGGTAAAGGAATAAAAGTGTGTGTGTGTGTGTGTGTGTGTGTGTGTGTGTGTGTGTGTGTGTGTGTGTGTGAGAGAGAGAGAGAGAGAGAGAGAGAGAGAGAGAGAGAGAGAGAGATTAACTGGCAAATTAATAATGTGGAAGGACAACTCATGTTAAATTGTCTAAGAAAGGTACACGAAAATATATACTTATATTTATCTTTCCTTCTTTGTAATATTATTTTGGAACATTTAAATACCAAAGAATATCTCCCTGCTCTCTGATGAATAGCATTATATGAATTTTGTTTTTATATTAAGTCTTTTAGGTAGTAATTTTTCAATTGTCCGTGGATTACAAAAATCGGTGATTTTTTTTTGGCAAAATTTATTGTGCCATAATATTCTCAAAACTACGAAGTGCTACCGGAAGGAAGAATGCAAATAAGAAATGTAGGCTATTAATACCTCATCAAGCATGAAAATGAAAGCAAAATTAGAAAAAGAAAATTAATTAATGTTGAACAGTTAGGTGGTGGATACGGTCAGTCCATACTCGTCGCAGATGTAAATGGGGATAACCTTGATGACGTGTTGGTCGGTGCACCAATGGAGAGTCTTAAGAGCAGTGCGTATGATAGAGGTGCTGTCTATGTTTATTACGGGACTGGAACGCCAGTAAGTAAATTTACATGTGTATCATTATAACATAATTATCATATTCACATTATCAGATTTTCATTGCGAGCTGAAATGTTTTGTTAGAAAAGTGACTGAAGCATAATGGTGAATTTGAGAAGAGTTGAGGACATGCGTCATTGATAACTGAATTGCTCATGGTTCCGTCCCAGCACTTTCCTCTATCAGAAAATGCAAAATGATTATTTAACTAATATTCATAACATATATTCATAACAAAAAAATCTACTCTGACTGACATATTCTGCATTAGTTTGTCAGCCGATAAATTAAATTTATGAATTGAATTGATATTTTGTATATAAGGAAAGATCATAGACCCTTTTTGTAGAATACATTATGCTTTTTTGTTTTTGATATTGCTTTCATTTGATTTCTTTTTACAGACATACCTAAATGACGTTAATCAAAAATTACAAACTGATTCCGAATCAGGATCAAGGTTTGGAACTAGTATGGTGTCCTTAGGCGATATCAACCTAGACCGTTTTAATGGTATGTTCACCATACTTTTTCTGATATTGCTAAGTAGAACTTTCTAAATTCAATAAGGAATAAAGGCGTATATATCTAAATGTAATGGATTATACTGGTATATATGATCTTATAATAATTGTCTGGAGTTGAATATACTTGATATAATTGTTGATTTAATAACATTTTCTTCACAAAAGGTCATAATTTCAAATCCAAGATTACAGTTATGTAATGCTCTCTGGTCATGTCGATTGAACATGGATTATGTTGAGGAGTATGCAAATATATGCAACCAATGTCAGTTTTCAATTGTTTTATTTATTACAACATAAGTAGATAAATGGATAAGACATTCAGAGGTTTGTCAGCTCTCACGTGTCATGAATTAGAATTGCGTCAGATCGAACTCACCATGTGTCGTTTAAAAGGGGGGGGGGAATTTTCAATTAGTATACAGCTTATCTTAGCATTAGATAAAAATCAGCATTTGATCTTCAAATATTTATATATGATCAGAATACCGATCATCCATCATGAGCATCACTGAAGAGAGAGATAAGTTGTCGAAATGCGGATCTGATGCCCAAATTATGACGTATATATCTTCTAATATTTATCATAATCACTAGGGCGGCGTCACTCCTGGTGGACTGGTAGTTCTCAAGGGCATAATGAGTTTTCAATGTTTTTGTACTGAAAAATTCACTTAAAATGCTCAGTCATGTAATTTTGTAAATCACTCTGAAACTAAAGAGTATCTCCCTCAGATATACCTCTTGAATCTTTGGCTCGCATTTTGGGCCACTTTGGTTTAAACTCTGCTCTTCATTCGAAATGCGCATCTTCTAATATTTCTTAAAATGAAAATCAATTTTTTTCAATTATATCGCGACATGGAAGCAGGAGGTGACCAACCTCTTAAACATTGTGGTGTAACCCAGGAATCGAACCCGGATCGTCGGCACCGCAATCCAAACGCTTAACCACTACACCGAGTCTGCCTCTAAAGAAAGAGAATGTAAATCATGCATTCTTATACAGTGACAGAAGAGTTGTACTGCTTGATTTTAAATTAAAATGTGTAAAAGTATAAGAATATATGAATAACCATCATTGTTTGACGTGTCACTTAATACAAAAATTAAAATGAAGAGAAAAGTTTGAAATACTGACTATGACAATTGAATACCTCTTGTCTTGCTATTAGGACGGGCTTACGATGGATTTGACATATTGGTAAGAAATGCTTAATTCTACATGATGCCATACCATATTTCTATAACTCAATATATTCATATTTGTGTATTATTCTAATTTTCTTATATTCACTCATATTTATGTAATTTGTACACAGATATAGCTATAGGGGCACCGTATGAGGAGTCCATGAGAGGGGTCGTTTATATTTACCAAGGAGACGAAAATCAAATGCAGTCTAAATATTCACAAAGAATTCCGGCCTCCTCCCTTGACACTGGTCTCAGAGGATTTGGATTTTCACTGTCAAAGAAGCCGCTAGATGTGGATAACAATACTTATAATGGTAAAATCATGCTATATGTACAAAGTTTACTTTAATTATATCTAATCTTGCCTTTGGAGTTCTAAAATTGCCTGCATAAGTATTAAAAGTTGGCTAATGTTATGTGGCAATGACACTTTCTACACAGTATTTGTTACATTCATTTATATAGACAGGACTGAATAACATTTGTTTCTTTTCTATGTAAAGGCATTCATTCATTCATTCATTCATTCATTCATTCATTTCGAAAATAAATTATATTCATGTATGAAAACCACAAACGTCTTTATAATACAAATAACTAGAGTGAGTATTGCAAATGGTATGTTGCCGCAAAACGTGTCTGAAAGTTTCGCCTTCGGTCAGTCAAAATTGAGGAATGAAGACATCTGCGTCCTGTGAAGTTGTGGTGTAAATTCGGGACGGTCAAACGAGGAGACAAAGTCACTTAAGCTTTGTGATTTGTCGTTTTTCGGACCGTCCAACTCACAGCAAAAGCAGTAAAATCAAAGCACACGAATAGAAAAAAATATATATATAGATAATCCTTGCACGATAAGATCAAGAATCAACATGTTTCTCCAGTTAAGTAAAAGCATCGAATGGTATAAAAATAACAATCAAAATCGAAGGAGTTTGATACCAGTATTTGTGGATTTATGATGATGCAGTGTGAAAATCAACTTATACAGATCTGGGCATTGTTTGCTTTATAATTTTCGATAAATGCTCTAATAAACTTACAATTGTTCATTCTTATAATATAATTTGCGCAACGTTTAATATGCTGTTGAAAGGAAATCATTCTATACTTACAGGTAAACAAAACTGTAAAACAAATTCTGTATTTAATAAAAGAATGGAAAAAGAGTCTAATCCGATTGCTTGTCAACATGATCTAGTAATATATATATAAATATACTAAAAATGGTAATCTGAGATCCTTTTTCCGAATAATTTCTATACTATTGCAGATATGGCTATTGGTGCCTATATGTCTAGCCAAACCGTTATACTTCGTACAAGACCAATTGTCAATCTACAGACAACATTTAGAGTGCAGTCAAGTCTAATTCCTCTCAATTCGACCGGATTGGAATGCAGTGGAGGGAATAGCTCTCTCCCATGTTTGACCCTGAACTTGTGTTTTTCTTTCACCGGTCGGGGTCTGTCTCAGGGCATGAGTACGTATCATAGTTTAATTTTTTTCACAAATTGTCACAAGAGAATGCAAATGTTTATAGTCATCATAAAATATCATTCTTTATCTTATATCATCATACTTCAAATGGTTAATATATATTAGACTTGTTGCCAACCAAATAATTTTGTATTAATAAAGTATCATATTTCAATATTTTCAGTGATCGACTATTCCATAAAAGCTGATGTGTTAAGACTCAACAAGAAGTTTTTAAGCCGAGTCAATTTATATCTAAATGGAGAAAATAAAGGTGAAATGTACTCGGTATCAAAGTTTCGAATTTCAACAGGTCAGCAGACCTGCGAGGAGATATATGCTCGTGTGAAAGTAAGTTCATTCATGTATTATATTGACATTTTAATAGATTCGTATTATCTGTGCTGTAATGATAAAAAAAATCCAAAACCTCTTATACCAGGAGATTTTTGACATCAGTTTAAATAAGCTACAACATATGCGTTATCTCGGTCTAGATAAAAAATTTAAGTAGTGAAAACAAATCATAACTCTTACTACATAAAGAATAAAAACAAATCAATTTTTATTTATTTTACAAAGATTAAGAAACAAGGCAAGAACCTATACATACTTACATATATATCGAACACGGGTGGCATTGGTGAGAAGCGAGTGCGCTACCGACTGCCCCAAAACACATAAAGAATAGTAACTTACCAGTCCTAAAGCAAAATGAAATGTTCCGTAACGCTTTATGTAGTAAATTTAGACCGTACGGCGGCTTCGCCTAGCCTACAACGTATGCCGCATATTACAATTTTAACAAATTTCAGATCATAAATCTTTAGATCCAATACGAGACTGATGAAAAGACATTCAATTTAAATGTCAGCATGATACAAATATATTCCAAATTTTTTTAAAGTAAAGGAGAAATTGTTCTTAAAATATGAATTATATTTTTTTCCAGGCATTGGATCGCACTTTCTTTCAAGCCATAGCAGAATTAGTACGATTTGATGTAGTGTTCGATTTAAGTAATGTGACCGGAGAAGTTACACCAGTGCTTAATAATGAGATCTCAAAACAAATGACTACTTCGGTAATAAATGTTTATTGCCCTCTATTGCTATTGTTTACATATTATTATTCAATTCAATCACATATATACAAGGACTATTCGATAATTATAGTCTGTCTATATATTTGAATAGTCGATAATGGAAAATGAAATCGACGATGATAAATACATAGAATAATGGTTTGTTGATTTTTTTTTCTTAAATTAAATAGTGATCAATCTTATGCTCAGTATATAAACTGGTGTGGATAAGTAGAGTGGTGTCTGACTTGTGACCGGAAGGTCTCAGGTTCCACTCTTCTCGTGAAGAGAACGCTGTTCTGCATGTGGTATGAAAGTAAATACAAAGGTCCTGTCTCACGGTAGGCGTGCCTCTTCAACGATGCCTCAATGCTTGGAGTCGGTCGGTTGCAAATTTCTATGCAATGCATCAGGCAGATGACGTCACAATACGTGAAATAATCTTAGAGTTACGTAAAACAATAGTCAATCAATCAATCTGTACAATAAACTACAACAGTGTCAATTCGTATTATAATTTTATCACATGCAGTGTATTGTAGTTGAAAAAAGCACACATAATTCCTTTGTCTTCTAGGCTCAGTTCGAAACCGGGTGCAGTGCCACTTGTAGATCAAATCTGGAAATAGAAATGTCAATAGAAAATAGTGACATCCTCCTTGGTCAAACTCGTGAACTGATTGTGGATATACAGGTCATGAATACAGGTGATCCCTCCTACGCTACATCTGTTCTTATTGCTCCATCTGACAACACTGCTTTCATCGGATTTATTCAAGATTTAAGTTTAGATACAGAGAGAGTGTTATGTTCTAGAATAGAAAATTCCTCCGCTATAACATGTGACTTCGGGACACCTATGCTTACAGTCCGAGGTGGGATTTTCCGACTTCGGTTTGACGTGTCCAGAGACCGTTTGATGCCCAATGGCTTGCAGTCATTGAAGGATGTGCAAATAAACGCCACTGTACGGAATACTGCAGAGGGGTCTGTAGACCAAGATCCTGGGAATAACTTTGCTTCAAAGTCTGCGTCCATTCGTCTTCAGTCGGAGATCGATATTCTAGGGTATATATACGGTTTTGAAGATCTACATAGAATAGACAATAGAAAATAACAAAATGTTTGATTTCTGTAGCCTAAATAGGAGGAATAATGCTGGCATTATTTCAGATATGTAAATGGACTTCATTATACTTTGCGCATACATATTACGTCCCTTCATAATACCATAGCACAATTTTCTGGCATGCATTGTAGATAATAACATTCATATTTTATCATCATCGTTTTAGACGCTCAGACCCAGAACAAGCTAAATTTACAACAACAAAGGATAAATACATTATATTCTCCCAGGAGTATACTGTGTTCAATCATGGACCAAGTCCCTCTCCAGGAGTAGTAGTCGAAATTGATCTACCTGTACGGTCGACTGTCAAGCAAGAAATAGTGATGCAGTATAACAGTATTATGGTATATTATTTTTCGAATAGAGTCAAACTGTTTTAAGCGACCTAGACAACTGCTGAAAATTTCTATGAATAGAGAAGCATTCTGACCTTGCCTATCCTTATAATGGACAGGGGACGCTCGTCACCTTTCTATCTCAAATTGTTTTCAAATATATCATAACTGAAGCGTGGAAATAATAAACTATTTCCCGTGGAATTGATGAATCAACTATTTCAAGCTTTTTTTTTCGAAATATTAGCAGGTTAAAGTACCTGCATGGTTACCTTCCAGTATGTGTTGAAATGTTCGATTCAGGTATATGTCTTCAACAATATAGACCGGTGTGGCTATCCAAAAAAGGAGACCAATACTCTCATGGGCACCTGTATTTCCTTTGGTTGTGAGAGGACCAAAGACATCAACTATGGCGCATTGTTATTTGCAAAGATAATACCAGTTCAAATCGGGATTTCATATTTAATATCATCCATCTCCATATCCACATAGTATTTTTTTTTTTCACAAATTAAGCACTTGGATACAGTGGCACAAAAGTGACATTCATTACTCTTTTCTCCCCATGGAACGACTTTTTATCTTTAGGAGACAATGTCTTTTCTCATCTCGAGTGAACGACTTACATTGTTATTTGTAGATAGACTGCACTACACTCTTACATACGCATTTGTGTCTAGAATCAGCAACTACAAATCTAAATAAAATTTCTGAATGAGTCCTTGTTTAATTGCAGTGAACGAACGTTCTATTAACCGTCTAATGTATATTTTGTCAACGACATGATGCTGCACATTTATTAAATACAGAGTGGCTCAGACTGCCAGATATATTTGAATGATTATTGAATGAGTATTCTCTAAACAATACATGTTTTCATGTGTGTAATAAAATACATCACTCAGTCTTATTAGGTCTAATATTGACAATTTTTGCTGGTTTTTCTATGTAATGTACTCCGGGGATCTACATCCATCAATACATATGTACATATATGTATGTGTGAAATTTACGTTTTATGATTGATATACTCAATGTAATTACCTTGTTGATTATGTCGTTTCCTCGATATAAAAGGCGTTACATCGAGATAAAAAAGTCACTCCTTCGAGATAAACAGTCGTTCACTCGACATAGAAAGTTGTTCCCTCGAATCAGAAAAGAAGTAATACATGCACATGTCACCCCTGTGGCACCGTGCTTAAATGTTTGAAATTTAATCATTGTTTTATCAATGTATATTTAATATACCCTTCACAATTGAACATTTTGCTTTCAGAATATGAATGACTGTATTTTATTGCATTTTTATCATAAAGTTTTGCGTGATAATTACGTTGAATCTGCTAACGACAATGAAAAAACTTTTACCACATCGGTTTTGACAAAAAGAAAATGAGCATGATTGTCTGTTCTTTTTAAGGCAAAGCCATCTTCGAACACCGGTACCTGCAACGTTATTTCTTATCCTGGTCGTCAAATTATGATTACGAAAGCTCCATCGACAACAAAATCTCCATCTATAACAGTTACAAGACAACCTTCATCTTCTCTCAGGCCAGGTGTAAATCCAGATACCGATCCAGGAAAAACACCCATTCCAAGAAAAAAACGAGAGGCATCTCCTGATGAACCAACTGCTGAAGAACAAACTGCCTCTGAAAAATATCAAAATGTGGTAAGAGTTACGGTCGCTAGAAAATCATAAAAAAGTGTTGTTTATAAGAATATTAAATCATGAACATAATCGGTTCTTATTATCAATTTTTCTTAGTACATGTTGTAGGTCAGCAGTAATAGCACAGTAAATTCGATGGCAATGTTTTTCAAGACAATCATAATATAAAGTAATCGTCATGCATTTGAATTAAATGAGATATGAAAACCAGACAGTTACTCACCAATCACGTGATTGTCATGTGACTGTTGTAATCTAGTACCGGGAATGGAAAAAAATGAACGTTTTACTGAATTACAGATCATTGATTTCATAAAACCTTTCATATAATGCATACCTTTTTGTTATAACATCACGACTTATCTTTTAAAGCTAGTATGTTTATGATGACTGTTTTCTTTAAGTAAACCCAGGTTTTATATTTATTTTTCGCCTCTGAAAGTTACTTTCAACGTTATTATATAACATATTAGTAAAGAAATAAACCAAGTATAATTCTATTTGTGGATAACCTAAAACACTCTTTTATGCTACTTATAAACAATTTCGTTTATGAGCTGTACCAATTTCGATTACATCTTTCAGGCGTGTACGAAAACTGCAGATATGGATGACAAATATCAACTAGAATATGAATGTGCTAGAATCAAATGTACTTTATTAAATATAGATTTCCAATCAGAACAAACTATTCAACTGTCACTTAACATATCAGAGGCCTCTCTTCCAAGTATGATACAAGTAAGTGAATCAGTTGTTAATATATTTAAATTCTAACTATCAAATAAGCATTTCTATAGAAAGCAAATATAAGATCTGATACTTTATTAAACATATAAGACACTATCTCACAGTACTCTGATTTATTCAACTCCCTCCTAAAATAATTCATATTGCAGGTAAGAGTTACTCATGGGAGCTTACTCGCATACAGATCTAGATGCTTTTATAATTGATCGGCCAGTTAACTACTTAACCATACCAACTGACAGCAATTGTCAGCTCAATTGTCTGTCCTAAATCGGTACTACAACTGCATTACATTCGAATTTTTTTATTATGTCTTTTTACAAGGTGAATGCAATATTCAAAGAATTTTTCTGCCGGCGGGTGTACTTGTGTCTACCGCATGGTGACAATTCTTGTTTGAATTCCGGTCGATTCTCTCTATAGGAAGAACTCAGACTCAAGTCTTATGCTTGGGTTTGTGATTTCGGACTATATTTTACGGTATTTGCATTTTGTAAGTTTTGATATATTTATATCATTACACTGTACATCTATAAAACTTGTTCTTGTTTTATGAATTAAACTCAATGAGTAAAAGTAGCCATAAATTTATTTCTTATAGGATTCAACATTCGTCAGATATATCACCGAAGGGAAAGTCTTTCCCTTGCCTCAAGATAGCGTAGAATATGTACAACGCAGAAACAACACTGCAATGGTAAGAGAATATCTTAAATATCTTTCTCGAACACAGCAATATCTGAAAAGTGTTGATGTACGTGAAACGAATTTTACAATTCAAAAATACGAAGCATATAATGGAAATAGATTCTGGGGATTATTGAGTGATTAATCCGGTCACGAGGCGCACATCTCATCCACTGAGCCATACCGGTTTCCTCTGCTCCATTGAAATCTGTATGACAAATGCATTTTATTTCTGATTATTAGGAATTTATTTGCATTTACTGAAGTCATTAAAGTGTTCCTACTTTAGTTATAGGAATTGATTCGATTACGATTTCAAGGCAAATTTATTTCCAATACTTAAGTACAAAGAAGAGGCTTTTAAGGAATTTATAAGCATATTTTGCAATTCAAGTCAAATTGTACGGGTGTACCAAAATTTAGCTATCCTGATAGGGATATAAATCTATACACATTTCTGGGATTTATACGGCTTTCAAGAACTGTTTAATTATACTGCTGTTTACTCCTCCCTGACTCCTGGGGCCAGTTGTTCGAAATTTTAACCACTAGTTAAAGTAACCAATGGTTAAATTTCATCTAACTATAACTTTGAAATGAGAATATTTTAAATCATAGTCAGGGTACTGATTTGTAGCATATGAAAGAAGCTTTGTAAGTAATATAAATTTTTGTACACATATCTTATAAATTAAAGTAATTGTCTCTCAAACAATGGTTAAAGTCTTAAACAACTGGTCCCTGATCGCAATTCTGGTTATACAGGTTCATAAGTGGCCCTGGTCCCGAATTTGATTTGTGCATTATCGACTCACTTTCAATGACTGTTTCATTACCATTTTATTTGATTATGTAACGATGAAATTTTTTCATAATATATAATACTTGAAGTTTACATATAACTCTTATCATTCATTTTTGTGGTCCAGGCTTCAGTTGATATATTCCCTGTCAACGTAGAGCAACAAACGGAACCATTAAATATCTGGATCATTATTGGAGGCTCCATTGGTGGATTGGTGTTTATCATCATCATCGTTCTCATTTTGTGGAAAGTGAGTATTCTTCATGAGAAAACAAATAAGTAAGATGTTTAATTGTTGGATTTTATTGTATAATTGTGTGTGAACTTATGTTCATATTTTTCCAGGATTAGCCTTATTATCAGTGTGCTAATTCTAGATTGTTTTGCGCTTTTCCTTCCAATTATACCACTCTCTCTTGTCTTTTTAGAAGATTACGTAATTTGGATTGATTTAGATTTAACATTGATAATTGTATCTTCATCGAGCAAATTCGCAATTTATCCATAAACAATTTGGACATAAAGGGATAAACTTGATTTAGTATATCAAGTTCTAAAAAAAAATTTCTAATTCATTTATTTTGTTTTGACAATTGTGATTGGCCCACACCCTAAACGTCCAGACACGTACAGCCACGATATACCATCATTAAATCTATTACTACATTGTACGTACTCTTTGTCCACATTGCCTCTGACTACAACTATCAAAAATACTGTCTGTAACAAATTCGTTGTGTTCTTAACGAACACCTTAAGTCTCATATCAAGGACGATTTGCAAGTTCTACCATTCACGTGCACAATTATTACATTTAAGAATATGAAAATGAAAAAACTTCTTATCTCGGATAACCACTCGGATTGAGTAGCAGCTGTCACTTCAATAGACACTTATAAGATGGCACCGCAAATGCATTAACAAAAGAATATTTTTGACTATTTTCCTTTTTGCTTTCTCATTGGTTCTGCATGTCGGCCGCAACTTTAATCATACAATTTAGGCCCCTTTTCTCTTTCTTTACATAAAATTTTCGATATGTAAATAATGTACATTTGTGTTACTTTAAATTGAGTTGATATTTACAGTGTGGATTTTTCAAGAGAGAAAAACGAGATAAGATAGACGAGCACCGAAGAAAAACTTTGTACCAAATGAGGCAAAGTCGAATGAGCATGCGCGGTGGAAAGGGTCCGCCTCCAGCTGATCAGGAAGCAATATTACCAAAAGACACTTAAAAATAGACATGCCCTAGAAATAAGATTTAATATTTATAGAATAGGAAATTTGTAATTCTATTGTCTATTTCAAACGTATTGATGCAGATGCTGTTTAAGATTCCATTTAATTTATCATGAAAATTCAGAATCTCATCTTCTGAGCTATATTTTGATATCAGTTCATAATATCAACAATATTCCTGTTTTCGCTTTTTACTTGAAACTTTAGCCTCCTCGTCTTGTATACTTGATACCTGCAAATATCATTGATATAGATGAAATATATATCAAATAGATTCTGGAGACACAGGGCTTGTAAGAAATATATGTTATATTTCAAAAATCAACTTAGGGCCAGAGAGAAAATTATTTTAGAAGAGAATTATGATAGCGAAGGAATGCCAAAATGACATCCTCACGAGCAAAACGACATTAATATTGAATATTTCAGATGATAAGATATTGTCAGAAGCTCCTCCTACTTAAGCACATTCCCTTTCATCTAAGAATTCATGCCTGTTTGAATACTTTAAATTGTTAGTATATGAATTATATTTCTGTCCTGTTACACATTTTTATTCAAATCTGAAATATACAGAGGTCAGTATATGTAATCGTTTTTACATTCCTTTAGAGAGTAAAAACGAAGTTAAAGTTCTCTTTTGATGACACATTCAATTTGTTTATGGATTTTTTAAAGTATTGTGATAGAGAAGGGTTATTAGTTATCATAATTTCTGAACTGGATCCACAGTGTTCATGAAAATGTATGAACATGTGTTTTTGATCTTCATTTATACCTTATACATGATAAAAATAGGATAATAATATTGTTTATGAGAACAGGGCGATTATTTGTAAGGAATTAGGAATCGTTACGTCGACAATCTTTTCTATTTTGTTTGGGGGGGGGGGGGCTTTTATTCAGTTAATTTTTTTATTTATTTATTTCATTGTATTCTTTTTTTCTTTTGTCAATTTTTAGTCATTAAAAATATTTGCCACTGAATATTTATGCGAACACTTTTAACCTTTTTCGCTACCAAAAATGTTTTCAGTATTTAATTCATGCATACAAAAACTCAAATTCATATCTATAAGAATAGGGTATGTGCCTAGAATTATCTGTTTCACCCACTGTACAGTATTGATATGATTTTACTCGTTTTTCCAGAAACTGAAAATCTAAATGTTATCAATTATATAGTATGAAAATTTATGTATTTGCATTTTATTGTTTGATTGTTTAAATGCTTTTCTGCTTCAGTACATTGTTAACTTACTACAATTAAAAATCAATGATTTGTGGGTGTTTCCCAAAAATTCCTTAGAGACAAATAAACAAAGGGAACTTTGCATACATGAATGGTATGTTCCTGAGATTAGATTGGATATACAGAATAGCGACAAAGTTTCCTCTTGTTCATGGGCTTTAACATATAGATACATCTTAAGGAGGGAAAAAGTACACTTTATAAATTGTTCATTACAAGTGAAATCCGTATATCAAATACAGGATGATGTGGATTGTTTCACTTTTACATCTGACAGCATTTGTTGGATGACATGCGCATGTTAAGGACCAACCCTAGGTTTCTAGGTATCCATTGGCATGGAACAAGGGATCTTATCTTGCCAATATCTATCTCAACATGTAATTGTGATATTTGTGAGAAGAAAAAGATTTTGTAAAATCTCCTCTTCTGAGCTTTGAAAAATAATAAATAGCCATATAGTTTAGCGGATACCTTTTTGTCCATGCATTTTGTTAAAACCTGGTTAAAGGGATATATGAGGTTGAATATTTCCGATATAACTTAGTAGGGTAACAGTCATATGTAACCACGCAAAACCTTTATTTTTCACTCTGTCAGACTCGAATCCGGGAGCCACAAATGGCGCTACACACTGACCTGCGTCGGATCATAGATAGGAAAATAAATCTTACTCGATTACCTGTCAACGCCGAGATGATTGTAAAACATATTTGAGGTGGGGTAAATCAACTAAGGCTCGGAGGTTTAAACGTGCAACCGATACCGGTTCGGTTACGGGAGATAAACGTTTAAGCAAATCACTGAACGTTTAAACAACACACGAGTTATCATTCTTTATGTGTAAACAATAATGCACTTCTGCAACACGCATGCATGCACTATAGTGTGCAAGACTGCAAGTCACTCAAGCGCTTTAATTTGAACAATATTAGTAAACTAAATAAAGCAGAATTCTGCCGGTGACAACGTGACCACGTGTTTACAAATCATGGCAGATAAACGAAAATCAGAAATGTGGAATCACTTTACAGTTGAAAATACCGACAAGAACAAGGTGAATTGCAATTTATGTGCCGCCGTTTTATCGTATACTGCTGGAAGCACGGGGACTATGTCTAATTATTTAAAACTCAAATATAAATCACTCAAAGTTGAGAAATCCAAACAACAAACAATAACAGCAGTGACGGCATTAAGGTCACCTGTACTGTCCCGTGACCGTTGGCTTCGGGCTACACAAAAACTTACCTTAATGTGTGCTCGAGATTTACGACCAATTAGTATTGAGGAGGGAAAGGCGTTTACAGCTTTTTGCAGTGAGCTTAACACGGGTTACCAGGTACCATGCGATAAAACAATTTCAAATTATCTGTCCCAACTGTATGAAAATGAGAAAGAAACTATGAGAGGGATTCTGAAGGAGCAAAGCGGGATTGCTTTGACATGTGACCACTGGACAAGCCTAGCAATAGAGGGCTACCTGACCTTAACCGCCCATATCATTGACAGTGATTTTGATTATCATAATTACGTTTTAGCGACAAGAGAGGTCACTGGACGTTATACCGGAGTAAATACGGCAAATGAAATTTTAGGTTTAGTGTCAGATTTCAGAGTAAAAAGGAAAAAATTGTCCGGGATTGTGACTGACAATGCGTCAAATATGGTTGTTTGCGGGGATGAATTGGGCTTGGAACATTTCCGATGTTTTGGACACACCTATCAGCTGTACTTAATAGCGCGTTTGAAATCGACCCACAAATAGTTCGTGCGCGCATAAGTGCGAAAAAGTTAGTAGGACATTGCGTACAGGAGCAACAGCTCCTGTCAATTTACAATGTGGAAATAAAATCATTAATAAAGAAAATATATAATTATATTTAACTATCTTGATAAGTGTGTTATTTTGTTTTTCCTTGCAGGAATCAATTGAAATGGCTGATGTATTTTTGTTGATAGATAGATAGATAGATAGAGAGATAGATTGATAGATGGACAGGCATACATACAAAAATCATTTAAAAAATTCGCTGGTGTTCAGCCTTGCTAATCTTCTTGCTTATCTCCTTTCATTTCACCGTCAGGTATCCAGCTATACCATCCCGCCGATCATCTTTACACTAGAAGTGTATCTATCAGGTTGTATTAAGATTTGTCTTTTCAAATTCTACTTGTTAAGATTTCATTGAACCAATCCGAGATCTGTGTAAGATTTAATAGGACGTTGGTCAGTGCCATTCTGATACCCGTCAAATATTTTTGGGTCACTAGATATAGGTCGGTGTTCTTGTGTTTCTCGGTTTCTTGTTTTCCAATAATCGGACAGTGGCCGGAATTATTTGCTCGAGAGAAAGAATACATAAATCACGTGATAATCCGGTGTCAGAATCCCCCAGAGACCACCCTTTCAGTTGTCGACTTGTGTCCTAATGATTTAAGGAATGAATCTATTTTTTTCCTTGGATGTAGGTATACCACAAAAAAGGACGGAAAACTGACTCATTTCGCGTAGACCATGATACATTAGTTTTCCGTCCTTATTTCTCGGTGTACCTCTATCCAACGAACACAAATCAAATTCATTTCTTATCATTCAATTCCTTTCCAACTTTTTTTATTTTCTCAGAAATTGGTATGTTATATATGCACTAATTCTCAACATCTCTAAATTTCTGCCGCGGTAATGTGATGATTTACGTCACAGTTCAGAAAACGCGGGAAATTACGTCGTCAGAGAGAACAAAAATCGTGTATGAGATATACCACAAATTTTTCAACCAATAAAATGCGTGTTACATGTAAAATGAAATAATTTAATAGATATATCTGCTTTCTTTAGACTCACATCAAAGAAAAAACCGCACTTTTTATTGAGTCGGCTTCGATGAAGCCGTAATCATTGCAATTACTTTCTTTTCAGGGGTTATAACTTTCACTAC